>OW026523.1:35818967-36236467 GCA_932274085.1 Protocalliphora azurea
GTCTGTTTCACTACAACGAGCTATGGTCTTCGTTACTCCGCTCGGTTAGAATTAGAATATAATTTGTAATTGTATTGTAATTATAAAATAAATAAATAAAATAAATCTGTATTTCATCCATTATCAAAAAACATTGTTTTCTAGCTTCTTCTCTAGAAAGTGACTTATAATTTTTCATAAATTGTGAAATTTTTTGTTCTAGGGTAATGGGCTCAGCTTCAAATAAAGAAATGTCAAGTTTTAAGAATTCTTTTACAAAAGTAGGCTTATTTGAGGATGTTTCATTATTACTTGGAACAAGATTTCTAAGCTGACTTGCGAATTAAGTATTTGCATTGATAAAACTTGAAACTTGATTAATAGCATTAATAACATTGCTTGTGGCCATTATTTTTCTCTCCTTAGCTACGAGTACATTTTTCATTTTTTCCTTCAAATCAACATATTTTTTAAATGCTGGACAACTTTTAAATTTAGAAGGATGTCCTATTTGATTACAATTAGTGCAGTAAGGCAAATTCTCATTATTTTGCTTAAATTGACATTCACCTCTACCATGATTTTGGTCACAATACAAGCGTAGGCTCTGTTGCAATTTCGTAATTAATGACCCCATTGTTGACAATTCCAACATTCTTTTAAATTAGCTTTTGTGGTTCCCACGAAACTTTTTGATTTAAAATATAACGCAAACTTGAAATTTCATTTACTTTTTTTTCCAATGACAAGAGTGACTAAAAATAAACCCATATCTAAATTGTTTCTTTCTCGAAAAATTTGTTGCGAACTTGGTAACCGATTCTACTGTATTGGGAACTAATAAATCTAATTCATTTTTTATTTCATGTAGTACTGTTATGTAATATAAACCGCGTAATACTATACCAGCAGGTTTGAGCTCTTTAGGTGTATACGAATAAGATTCGATTCCCTTTTCTTTTAAGAGTTGCATCATCTCAGAATGAGCAACGTCTTTTAAATATAATTTGCTCTTTTGTTTACTTTTGTTTATAATTTTGTAAACTGCATTTTTTGAGTTTATTTGTTCTACTAATTTTTTAATATTTACATTAAAGAAAAAAAAATTGGTGGACAAAATAACAACAAAATATTAAAATCTATTCAATATTCCCTGATACACCGGGACTACAGGATAATCAAATGCTTGGACGTGTTCTCTAAAGAATTCCTCAGCAATTGCATTGCAAATGATTAGCGATGCATGGGAAGGCTTAAGTCTTAAGTTTATCCCAGCGGGGGAAATCCCTATGAGACCGCGGGCAAATCTGCTGCAGGCATGCAGCTAAACGAACCTGCAAAAAACCCCACAACCGACGATGAAAATCGTGCAAATTAATCTGCAGCATTCAAAAGGTGCTACAGACAATCTGAGGCTTCTTTTAGCGGAAAAGAACCTCGACATTGCTTTAGTCCAGGAACCCTGGGTTTCAAACTCCCAAGTCAAAGGGTTACCGACTTCAACATATAAAACACTATATGTAAAAGATAAAGGTAAGCCAAGATCTTGTCTTATTGCTAAAAACCACATAAATATATTTCTCTGCTCACAGTATAGCTCAGCATACCTGAGAGTCGCAAGGGTCGAATTAGTGCGAAACAGGAGTTTCCTGATCGCCTCCAGCTATATGGCACATGACAATCCAGCCCCGCCAGACAAAGTGAAGGAGTTTCTGGCCTCTATAGAGGCTTAAGACGACATTATCCTTGGCTGTAATGCAAACTCAAGACATACAATATGGGGTAGGATGGGAAGAGGTGCTAGACATTACACTTACGAAAGACAGATCTAATTTATCAGTTGATAGGTGGAGAGTATCCAAAGAGAAATCCTTTTCGGATCATTGCTGGATACTTTTCGTCATTGGACTTGTCTGTAAAGAAACAGCGTCAACTTTCAGAAACCCAAGACGAATGAACTGGACTAAGTTCAATGGGATTCTCATCACAAACTGAAAAAAATACCTCCAGTCGAAGCAACGACTGAGGGTCTTGACCAAATTGAGAGCACATTAAGCAAGGAAATTGTTAAAGCTTTTAATATATCCTGTCCAATGACGAAGGCTAAAAAGAGTTTCCCTCCCTGGTGGAACAAGGAACTCTCGAAGCTACGCAAGGAGGCACGCAATGCTTTCAATATTGGCTACATAACAAAATCGTGGCAGTTGTATCACGATAAGCGTAGGGAATATAAGAAAGCAATAAAGATCGCAAAAAGAGATTCATGGAAAGGCTTCTGCGAATCTATCTACAATACCAAGGAATCTGCTAGACTCAGTAAGGTTTTGGAAAATGGTCACAATAATCCATCCTATATTAAAAGGATGGCTCATGGTCAGAATCGTCGGCGGAATCTTTGAACATTTTACTAAATACCATTTTCCTGGCTGTACAGATGTTACCGACCAGGAGATGGGCCATATTAAGTCCTCGCAAGGAATCGAGGATGACATGATATCCGTTGAGAAAATTTCATGGGCAATGGATAGCTTCTCTCCGTACAAATCTGCAGAGCCTGATGGTATTATACCAAGAATGCTACAAAGTATACATCATACCCTGGTTACATAGAATCTTTAAAATCTGCCTAACACTCAACTATGTTCCCCAGAATTGGAGAAGAGTGAAGGTAGTGTTCATTCCAAAAACCGGAAAAAGAAGTCATTAAAATGCAAAGGACTTCCGTCTGATTAGTCTTTCATCTTTTCAGCTGAAAACTCTCAGGAAGTCAACACGCCTACATTAAAGGTCGCTCCACGGAGACGGCTCTTCATGAACTCGTAAGGGTCATCGAGCGATCTATTGCATTTAAACAATACGCAATGGCTGCCTTTCTGGACATAGAAGGCGCCTTTAACAATGTCAAGACTATGGCGATACAGAGAGCTCTGCCCGAACTTGGAGTTGAGGATTATATCACCAACTGGCTGGTCTCAATGCTAGAGACAAGAATCGTCATTGCGAATTTAGGCAACAGTGTTAAGAGCAAACAAGTTTTGCGTGGAACTCCACAAGGAGGTTTGATTTCTCCGCTGTTGTGGCTTATTGTCATTAATACCATCCTGTGCAAAATGGAAGAAAAGGGAGTGAAAGTCGTGTCTTATGCGGACGATCTGGTGATCAGTACTGTTTCTGAACGTGATAAGTGATATCATGTCAACTGCTCTGACTACACTCAGTGACTGGGCCAAAGAATGTGGACTAGGAGTGAATCCGGGCAAGACAGATCTGGTACTTTTCACCACAAAGACCAAGATTCCGAGCTGCAGACTACCACGGTTAGAAAACTGTGAACTCACCTTGTCGGACAATGCAAAGTACTTGGGCATTATTTTGAACTCCAAGCTTTCATGGAAGCTGAACATTCAACATAGGGTTAGTAAGGCTACGGTAGCATACTACACCTGTAGAAAGATGTTCAGTGTGAAATGGGGTTTGAATCCAAAATTGACAAAATGGCTATACACTGCAATAGTATGGCCCATTCTTCTATATGGATCTCTTGTGTGGTGGACCGCTACTAGTAAGAGATATGTGGTGGATCAACTTTACAAGATACAAACATCCGCTTCCATAGGCATTGTAGGTGCATTACGTACTAGTCCATCAGAAGCCCTGAACCCTATATTGCACCTAACACCTATAGACCTATACATAATTGAATCATCAGTTAATAGTGCGATAAGATTATCTGCAACGGAAAGCTGGAGATCAAGAACGTATGGGCACGCAAGGATATTAAGTTTAATACCTCCGCAATTCAAACAATTTACCGACTATATGATTCCCCAGATGGACTTCGGAAATACTATTGAAGTCCTATTCCCCACCAGGAGTGAATGGAGAAGGGGAAATCTTCTTGAACAATTTGGAACTAGGATATACACTGACGGCTCAAAGATGAACTGCGGTGTCGGCTCTGGTGTCTTCTCTAATGATCTTGGAATTATACACTCATGTAGACTCCCCGACGAGGTAAGCGTATTCCAAGCGGAAATACTAGCGGTCAGGGAAGCGTGTAAACTAATTCGCGATAGAAATATTCAAGGGAATATTGGTTTATTTGTCGACAGTCAAGCGGCAATACTATCGCTCAAATCACCGAAAACTACTTCTATTCTAGTCAGACAGTGTAACTGCTAGGACTAAGTCGACTGTATGACATTACTATAGTCTGGGTTCCTGCGCATAGGGACTACTATGGTAATGAACAGACAGACGAATTAGCCCGGGCAGGCTCTGCTATGAATGCCACCTTATCGGTTTCTGTCGCAATCCCGTTAGGAACAGTCAAAAGCAGAATCCAAAAACACTTTCTAGAAAAGGCAAAAAATAGATGGCGAAATGTGGAAAATGTAGAGTCGCGAAAGAAACGTGGCCTACCTACAACGAAAAGCGCTCAATGCAACTCATTGGCTACAAACGCAAAGACATCTCGAGACTAATAGCATTGTTTACAGGTCACTGGACGATCGAAAAACATGCAAGCAGACTTGGTCTCTCTTACAATGAATATTGTCGTAGTTGTGGCAATCGCGGGAAGGAGGAGACAGTATTTCATCTTCTTTGTGAATGCCCAGCCTTGAAGGCAAGCAGACATAAATTTCTGGGAGGGTACCAATTAGACAACCTCTGTGTTAAATATCTCAATGCTACAGGCTGGATCTAATTAATTTATGTTCTCATTGTTCTTCCCTATACTTCTATCTCATTACAGACTCAATACACCTGGCGAGTAGTGTGGTTCCATCAAAACGGACTCTAACGAGTCTAATTGATTGCCCGTAAGGTTACGGGCTACCACGTAAACCAACCAACCAACCAAGTCCATAACTTGTTACCTAAAGCCACTGGGCGCCACGTACCTACCCACGACAATCCTGCAGATCCGAGCACCCGCGGTTATGACTCACAAATCTCCCCTGAGAATGACCGTCTCGAAATCCGTTAAAATTTACAAACTTAAAGCCCAAAATATAAACACTTTTCGTATCTGCAGAGAAAAATTATATTTTAGAAAAAATTTTCCTCATATTGTGTTTTATTTTCAGATTTTTTACCAAAAGCCTTTATAAGCGAAGAACTTACAATTGCTACTCATCAATAACACTGACACGCAATGAAGTACAATTTGTTAAAACTATTATTTTATGCTGAAGAATATAAAAGTCCTAACAATAGTTCTCTCAAAACCCTAAACCCATTTATTGATTCCGATGGAATTATGAGAGTTAAGGACGACTGTCAGAGTATTCATTATCATACCATGAGCGTTTTTCAAAAATTCTACCAGGCAACTCTCGGCTTTACCAGCTTTACTTAACTGATTTGCATTTACTTCTGGTCCAAGCAGAATGTAATCAAATGAGCAGAATGATTCAAACAGAATTTTTCATTTCCGGTCTAAAAATCAGAGTTAAGAAAATAATTCGTAACTGCAGGAGTTGTATTATATTCAAACAGATACCTTGCTCACAAATAATGGCTCGTTTACTTCATCAGAGATGTACGCCTTCTGCCCCATTTGAAACCACAGGCATAGATTTTGCAGGCCCCTTCGAACTTCGAAAGGATATGTTTGCGTTTTTGTATGCTTCAGCACAAAGCTATCCACCTCGAAGCATGCTCTGTTTTGCAGTTTTGAATTCACGCCCGTTATCAGCAATGTGAGAAGACCCTTCTGATATAATAGCTCTTACCCCGTTGACTTCTTAAGAACCCTGAGCCAGAGATAGAAAAGAATCACTAGTTAACCGGTGGGAAAAACTGAAGGTAATTAAGCACCAATTCTCCATAAGGTGGAAAGAAAATTAATTAAAATCGCTCCACAAGCGCTTCAAATGGAAGAATCCCATTCCAAACCTTCAAGTCAATGATCTCGGTGTCGTCGCAGACGATTTACAACCACCCTATGAGTGGCGATTAGGTAGGATAGTATTCCGGTGTAGATAAGAACGTACGTACAGCCGATGTCTGTACAGCATCGACTAGTTGTAAAACTGTGCTAACTACCGTTTCTAAAAGAAATTTTTCAAGACACTTTATAAGTATTCAAACTTTTCATTCATATTCATTTTTACATCATCTTATCACTCATCTCATAATTACCATTACGCCCATCTTATCATATTCATATCGCTAATTTTATTATCAATTAAAATTTGCCTCGCCTCAAAATGGATTTTTCCACTAAGAAAAATTAAACGCAAAGGAAATAAAAATTATTCTGGAAAAAATTAGTTAGTCATAAATATAAAAAGGAATAAAATAAAATAATTTATCTTCAACATTGTCTATACAAAAATTTGCGTCATCATGAATAGGTTTTAAAAATGTGTACTTGTTTAATAAAAAATGTAGAAAATGCCTTCTAAATTAATTTTATGTTGCCTTTTTAGGTGAGTCTCCTGAATAAAAGCAACATCAATTAGTATTAAACTTTAATAAATTTAACAAGTCAATTCTACGACTCACTTCAATAAGTAATCTAACATTAAAGGTTAATAAATTTAATGCATTATGGACCATAGACCATCTGTATTTCTGGGTGCCCGATGGCCTAGTTAGTAGTGAGCTAGTCTGTCAGTCTGGGGGTTGTGGGTTCGATTCCCACCAGAGACTCTGGTCTGTTTCACTACAACGAGCTGTGGTCTTCGTTACTCCGCTCGGTTAGAATTAGAATATAATTTGTAATTGTATTGTAATTATAAAATAAATAAATAAAATAAATCTGTATTTCATCCATTATCAAAAAACATTGTTTTCTAGCTTCTTCTCTAGAAAGTGACTTATAATTTTTCATAAATTGTGAAATTTTTTGTTCTACGGTAATGGGCTCAGCTTCAAATAAAGAAATGTCAAGTTTTAAGAATTCTTTTACAAAAGTAGGCTTATTTGAGGATGTTTCATTATTACTTGGAACAAGATTTCTAAGCTGACTTGCGAATTAAGTATTTGCATTGATAAAACTTGAAACTTGATTAATAGCATTAATAACATTGCTTGTGGCCATTATTTTTCTCTCCTTAGCTACGAGTACATTTTTCATTTTTTCCTTCAAATCAACATATTTTTTAAATGCTGGACAACTTTTAAATTTAGAAGGATGTCCTATTTGATTACAATTAGTACAGTAAGGCAAATTCTCATTATTTTGCTTAAATTGACATTCACCTCTACCATGATTTTGGTCAGAATACAAGCGTAGGCTCTGTTGCAATTTCGTAATTAATGACCCCATTGTTGACAATTCCAACATTCTTTTAAATTAGCTTTTGTGGTTCCCACGAAACTTTTTGATTTAAAATATAACGCGAACTTGAAATTTCATTTACTTTTTTTTCCAATGACAAGAGTGACTAAAAATAAACCCATATCTAAATTGTTTCTTTCTCGAAAAATTTGTTGCGAACTTGGTAACCGATTCTACTGTATTGGGAACTAATAAATCTAATTCATTTTTTATTTCTTGTAGTACTGTTATGTAATATAAACCGCGTAATACTATACCAGCAGGTTTGAGCTCTTTAGGTGTATACGAATAAGATTCGATTCCCTTTTCTTTTAAGAGTTGCATCATATCAGAATGAGCAACGTCTTTTAAATATAATTTGCTCTTTTGTTTACTTTTGTTTATAATTTTGTAAACTGCATTTTTTGAGTTTATTTGTTCTACTAATTTTTTAATATTTACATTAAAGAAAAAAAAAATTGGTGGACAAAATAACAACAAAATATTAAAATCTATTCAATATTCCCTGATACACCGGGACTACAGGATAATCAAATGCTTGGACGTGTTCTCTAAAGAATTCCTCAGCAATTGCATTGCAAATGATTAGCGATGCATGGGAAGGCTTAAGTCTTAAGTTTATCCCAGCGGGGGAAATCCCTATGAGACCGCGGGCAAATCTGCTGCAGGCATGCAGCTAAACGAACCTGCAAAAAACCCCACAACCGACGATGAAAATCGTGCAAATTAATCTGCAGCATTCAAAAGGTGCTACAGACAATCTGAGGCTTCTTTTAGCGGAAAAGAACCTCGACATTGCTTTAGTCCAGGAACCCTGGGTTTCAAACTCCCAGGTCAAAAGGTTCCCGACTTCAACATATAAAACACTATATGTAAAAGATAGAGGTAAGCCAAGATCTTGTCTTATTGCTAAAAACACATAAATATATTTCTCTGCTCACAATATAGCTCAGCACACCTGAGAGTCGCAAGGGTCGAATTAGTGCGAAACAGGAGTTTCCTGATCGCCTCCAGCTATATGGCACATGACAATCCAGCCCCGCCAGACAAAGTGAAGGAGTTTCTGGCCTCTATAGAGGCTTAAGACGACATTATCCTTGGCTGTCATGCAAACTCAAGACATACAATATGGGGTAGCACTGAAATCAACGACAGAGGTGAGTGTCTATTTGATTTCATTAATACTAACCACCTGACCATATGCTACTCTGGCAACGACCCCACATTCGTTTTTCCGAGCTCGGTGAACCGTAATGGATGGGAAGAGGTGCTAGACATTACACTTACGAAAGACAGATCTAATTTATCAGTTGATAGGTGGAGAGTATCCAAAGAGAAATCCTTTTCGGATCATTGCTGGATACTTTTCGACATTGGACTTGTCTGTAAAGAAATAGCGTCAACTTTCAGAAACCCAAGACGAACGAACTGGACTAAGTTCAATGGGATTCTCATCACAAACTGAAAAAAATACCTCCAGTCGAAGCAACGACTGAGGGTCTTGACCAAATTGAGAGCACATTAAGCAAGGAAATTGTTAAAGCTTTTAATATATCCTGTCCAATGACGAAGGCTAAAAAGAGTTTCCCTCCCTGGTGGAACAAGGAACTCTCGAAGCTACGCAAGGAGACACGCAATGCTTTCAATATTGGCTACATAACAAAATCGTGGCAGTTGTATCACGATAAGCGTAGGGAATATAAGAAAGCAATAAAGATCGCAAAAAGAGATTCATGGAAAGGCTTCTGCGAATCTATCGACAATACCAAGGAATCTGCTAGACTCAGTAAGGTTTTGGAAAATGGTCACAATAATCCATCCTATATTAAAAGGATGGCTCATGGTCAGAATCGTCGGCGGAATCTTTGAACATTTTACTAAATACCATTTTCCTGGCTGTACAGATGTTACCGACCAGGAGATGGGCCATATTAAATCCTCGCAAGGAATCGAGGATGACATGATATCCGTTGAGAAAATTTCATGGGCAATGGATAGCTTCTCTCCGTACAAATCTGCAGAGCCTGATGGTATTATACCAAGAATGCTACAAAGTATACATCATACCCTGGTTACATAGAATCTTTAAAATCTGCCTAACACTCAACTATGTTCCCCAGAATTGGAGGAGAGTGAAGGTAGTGTTCATTCCAAAAACCGGAAAAAGAAGTCATTAAAATGGAAAGGACTTCCGTCTGATTAGTCTTTCGTCTTTTCAGCTGAAAACTCTCAGGAAGTCAACATGCCTACATTAAAGGTCGCTCCACGGAGACGGCTCTTCATGAACTCGTAAGGGTCGTCGAGCGATCTATTGCATTTAAACAATACGCAATGGCTGCCTTTCTGGACATAGAAGGCGCCTTTAACAATGTCAAGACTATGGCGATACAGAGAGCTCTGCCCGAACTTGGAGTTGAGGATTATATCACCAACTGGCTGGTCTCAATGCTAGAGACAAGAATCGTCATTGCGAATTTAGGCAACAGTGTTAAGAGCAAACAAGTTTTGCGTGGAACTCCACAAGGAGGTTTGATTTCTCCGCTGTTATGGCTTATTGTCATTAATACCATCCTGTGCAAAATGGAAGAAAAGGGAGTGAAAGTCGTGTCTTATGCGGACGATCTGGTGATCAGGACTGTTTCTGAACGTGATAAGTGATATCATGTCAACTGCTCTGACTACACTCAGTGACTGGGCCAAAGAATGTGGACTAGGAGTGAATCCGGGCAAGACAGATCTGGTACTTTTCACCACAAAGACCAAGATTCCGAGCTGCAGACTACCACGGTTAGAAAACTGTGAACTCACCTTGTCGGACAGTGCAAAGTACTTGGGCATTATTTTGAACTCCAAGCTTTCATGGAAGCTGAACATTCAACATAGGGTTAGTAAGGCTACGGTAGCATATTACACCTGTAGAAAGATGTTCAGTGTGAAATGGGGTTTGAATCCAAAATTGACAAAATGGCTATACACTGCAATAGTATGGCCCATTCTTCTATATGGATCTCTTGTGTGGTGGACCGCTACTAGTAAGAGATATGTGGTGGATCAACTTTACAAGATACAAACATCCGCTTCCATAGGCATTGTAGGTGCATTACGTACTAGTCCATCAGAAGCCCTGAACACTATATTGCACCTAACACCTATAGACCTATACATAATTGGATCATCAGTTAATAGTGCGATAAGATATCTGCAACGGAAAGTTGGAGATCAAGAACGCATGGGCACGCGAGGATATTAAGTTTAATACCTCCGCAATTCAAACAATTTACCGACTATATGATTCCCCAGATGGACTTCGGAAATACTATTGAAGTCCTATTCCCCACCAGGAGTGAATGGAGAAGGGGAAATCTTCTTGAACAATTTGGAACTAGGATATACACTGACGGCTCAAAGATGAACTACGGTGTCGGCTCTGGTGTCTTCTCTAATGATCTTGGAATTAGACACTCATGTAGACTCCCTGACGAGGTAAGCGTATTCCAAGCGGAAATACTAGCGGTCAGGGAAGCGTGTAAACTAATTCGCGATAGAAATATTCAAGGGAATATTGGTTTATTTGTCGACAGTCAAGCGGCAATACTATCGCTCAAATCACCGAAAACTACTTCTATTCTAGTCAGACAGTGTAAAGAGGAACTGCTAGGACTAAGTCGACTGTATGACATTACTATAGTCTGGGTTCCTGCGCATAGGGACTACTATGGTAATGAACAGGCAGACGAATTAGCCCGGGCAGGCTCTGCTATGAATGCCACCTTATCGGTGGTACCTACAACGAAAAGCGCACAATGCTACAAACGCAAAGACATCTCGAGACTAATAGCATTGTTTACAGGTCACTGGACGATCGGAAAACATGCAAGCAGACTTGGTCTCTCTTACAATGAATATTGTCGTAGTTGTGGCAATCGCGGGAAGGAGGAGACAGTATATCATCCTTTTTTGTGAATGCCCAGCCTTGAAGGCAAGCAGACATAAATTTCTGGGAGGGTACCAATTAGACAACCTCTGTGTTAAATATCTCAATGCTACAGGCTGGATCTAATTAATTTATGTTCTCATTGTTCTTCCCTATACTTCTATCTCATTACAGACACAATACAACTTATTCACCTGGCGAGTAGTGTGGTTCCATCAAAACGGACTCTAACGAGTCTAATTGATTGCCCGTAAGGTTACGGGCTACCACGTAAACCAACCAACCAACCAAGATTTTTTACCAAAAGCCTTTATAAGCGAAGAACTTACAATTGCTACTCATCAATAACACTGACACGCAATGAAGTACAATTTGTTAAAACTATTATTTTATGCTGAAGAATATAAAAGTCCTAACAATAGTTCTCTCAAAACCCTAAACCCATTTATTGATTCCGATGGAATTATGAGAGTTAAGGACGACTGTCAGATTTGAAACCACAGGCATAGATTTTGCAGGCCCCTTCGAACTTCGAAAGGATATGTTTGCGTTTTTGTATGCTTCAGCACAAAAGCTATCCACCTCGAAGCATGCTCTGTTTTGCAGTTTTGAATTCACGCCCGTTATCAGCAATGTGAGAAGACCCTTCTGATATAATAGCTCTTACCCCGTTGACTTCTTAAGAACCCTGAGCCAGAGATAGAAAAGAATCACTAGTTAACCGGTGGGAAAAACTGAAGGTAATTAAGCACCAATTCTCCATAAGGTGGAAAGAAAATTAATTAAAATCGCTCTACAAGCGCTACAAATGGAAGAATCCCATTCCAAACCTTCAAGTCAATGATCTCGGTGTCGTCGCGGACGATTTACAACCACCCTATGAGTGGCGATTAGGTAGGATAGTATTCCGGTGTAGATAAGAACGTACGTACAGCCGATGTCTGTACAGCATCGACTAGTTGTAAAACTGTGCTAACTACCGTTTCTAAAAGAAATTTTTCAAGACACTTTATAAGTATTCAAACTTTTCATTCATTTACGCCCATCTTATCATATTCATATCGCTAATTTTATTATCAATTAAAATTTGCCTCGCCTCAAAATGGATTTTTCCACTAAGAAAAATTAAACGCAAAGGAAATAAAAATTATTCTGGAAAAAATTAGTTAGTCATAAATATAAATTGTCTGTACAAAAATTTGCGTCATCATGAATAGGTTTTAAAAATGTGTACTTGTTTAATAAAAAATGTAGAAAATGCCTTCTAAATTAATTTTATGTTGCCATTTTAGGTGAGTCTCCTGAATAAAAGCAACATCAATTAGTATTAAACTTTAATAAATTTAACAAGTCAATTCTACGACTCACTTCAATAAGTAATTTTATGGACCATAGACCATCTGTATTTCTGGGTGCCCGATGGCCTAGTTAGTAGTGAGCTAGTCTGTCAGTCTGGGGGTTGTGGGTTCGATTTACACCAGAGACTCTGGTCCGTTTCACTACAACGAGCTATGGTCTTCGTTACTCCGCTCGGTTAGAATTATAATATAATTTGTAATTGTATTGTAATTATAAAATAAATAAATAAAATAAATCTGTATTTCATCCATTATCAAAAAACATTGTTTTCTAGCTTCTTCTCTAGAAAGTGACTTATAATTTTTCATAAATTGTGAAATTTTTTGTTCTAGGGTAATGGGCTCAGCTTCAAATAAAGAAATGTCAAGTTTTAAGAATTCTTTTACAAAAGTAGGCTTATTTGAGGATGTTTCATTATTACTTGGAACAAGATTTCTAAGCTGACTTGCGAATTAAGTATTTGCATTGATAAAACTTGAAACTTGATTAATAGCATTAATAACATTGCTTGTGGCCATTATTTTTCTCTCCTTAGCTACGAGTACATTTTTCATTTTTTCCTTCAAATCAACATATTTTTTAAATGCTGGACAACTTTTAAATTTAGAAGGATGTCCTATTTGATTACAATTAGTACAGTAAGGCAAATTCTCATTATTTTGCTTAAATTGACATTCACCTCTACCATGATTTTGGTCACAATACAAGCGTAGGCTCTGTTGCAATTTCGTAATTAATGACCCCATTGTTGACAATTCCAACATTCTTTTAAATTAGATTTTGTGGTTCCCACGAAAATTTTTGATTTAAAATATAACGCGAACTTGAAATTTCATTTACTTTTTTTTCCAATGACAAGAGTGACTAAAAATAAACCCATATCTAAATTGTTTCTTTCTCGAAAAATTTGTTGCGAACTTGGTAACCGATTCTACTGTATTGGGAACTAATAAATCTAATTCATTTTTTATTTCATGTAGTACTGTTATGTAATATAAACCGCGTAATACTATACCAGCAGGTTTGAGCTCTTTAGGTGTATACGAATAAGATTCGATTCCCTTTTCTTTTAAGAGTTGCATCATCTCAGAATGAGCAACGTCTTTTAAATATAATTTGCTCTTTTGTTTACTTTTGTTTATAATTTTGTAAACTGCATTTTTTGAGTTTATTTGTTCTACTAATTTTTTAATATTTGCATTAAAGAAAAAAAAAAAAAAAAACATTGGTGGACAAAATAACAACAAAATATTAAAATCTATTCAATATTCCCTGATACACCGGGACTACAGGATAATCAAATGCTTGGACGTGTTCTCTAAAGAATTCCTCAGCAATTGCATTGCAAATGATTAGCGATGCATGGGAAGGCTTAAGTCTTAAGTTTATCCCAGCGGGGGAAATCCCTATGAGACCGCGGGCAAATCTGCTGCAGGCATGCAGCTAAACGAACCTGCAAAAAACCCCACAACCGACGATGAAAATCGTGCAAATTAATCTGCAGCATTCAAAAGGTGCTACAGACAATCTGAGGCTTCTTTTAGCGGAAAAGAACCTCGACATTGCTTTAGTCCAGGAACCCTGGGTTTCAAACTCCCAGGTCAAAGGGTTCCCGACTTCAACATATAAAACACTATATGTAAAAGATAGAGGTAAGCCAAGATCTTGTCTTATTGCTAAAAAACACATAAATATATTTCTCTGCTCACAGTATAGCTCAGCACACCTGAGAGTCGCAAGGGTCGAATTAGTGCGAAACAGGAGTTTCCTGATCGCCTCCAGCTATATGGCACATGACAATCCAGCCCCGCCAGATAAAGTGAAGGAGTTTCTGGCCTCTATAGAGGCTTAAGACGACATTATCCTTGGATGTCATGCAAACTCAAGACATACAATATGGGGTAGCACTGAAATCAACGACAGAGGTGAGTGTCTATTTGATTTCATTAATACTAACCACCTGACCATATGCAACTCTGGCAACGACCCCACATTCGTTTTTCCGAGCTCGGTGAACCGTAATGGATGGGAAGAGGTGCTAGACATTACACTTACGAAAGACAGATCTAATTTATCAATTGATAGGTGGAGAGTATCCAAAGAGAAATCCTTTTCGGATCATTGCTGGATACTTTTCGACATTGGACTTGCCTGTAAAGAAACAGCGTCAACTTTCAGAAACCCAAGACGAACGAACTGGACTAAGTTCAATGGGATTCTCATCACAAACTGAAAAAAATACCTCCAGTCGAAGCAACGACTGAGGGTCATTAAGCAAGGAAATTGTTAAAGCTTTTAATATATCCTGTCCAATGACGAAGGCTAAAAAGAGTTTCCCTCCCTGGTGGAACAAGGAACTCTCGAAGCTACGCAAGGAGGCACGCAATGCTTTCAATATTGGCTACATAACAAAATCGTGGCAGTTGTATCACGATAAGCGTAGGGAATATAAGAAAGCAATAAAGATCGCAAAAAGAGATTCATGGAAAGGCTTCTGCGAATCTATCGACAATACCAAGGAATCTGCTAGACTCAGTAAGGTTTTGGAAAATGGTCACAATAATCCATCCTATATTAAAAGGATGGCTCATGGTCAGAATCGTCGGCGGAATCTTTGAACATTTTACTAAATACCATTTTCCTGGCTGTACAGATGTTACCGACCAGGAGATGGGCCATATTAAATCCTCGCAAGGAATCGAGGATGACATGATATCCGTTGAGAAAATTTCATGGGCAATGGATAGCTTCTCTCCGTACAAATCTGCAGAGCCTGATGGTATTATACCAAGAATGCTACAAAGTATACATCATACCCTGGTTACATAGAATCTTTAAAATCTGCCTAACACTCAACTATGTTCCCCAGAATTGGAGGAGAGTGAAGGTAGTGTTCATTCCAAAAACCGGAAAAAGAAGTCATTAAAATGGAAAGGACTTCCGTCTGATTAGTCTTTCGTCTTTTCAGCTGAAAACTCTCAGGAAGTCAACATGCCTACATTAAAGGTCGCTCCACGGAGACGGCTCTTCATGAACTCGTAAGGGTCATCGAGCGATCTATTGCATTTAAACAATACGCAATGGCTGCCTTTCTGGACATAGAAGGCGCCTTTAACAATGTCAAGACTATGGCGATACAGAGAGCTCTGCCCGAACTTGGAGTTGAGGATTATATCACCAACTGGCTGGTCTCAATGCTAGAGACAAGAATCGTCATTGCGAATTTAGGCAACAGTGTTAAGAGCAAACAAGTTTTGCGTGGAACTCCACAAGGAGGTTTGATTTCTCCGCTGTTGTGGCTTATTGTCATTAATACCATCCTGTGCAAAATGGAAGAAAAGGGAGTGAAAGTCGTGTCTTATGCGGACGATCTGGTGATCAGGACTGTTTCTGAACGTGATAAGTGATATCATGTCAACTGCTCTGACTACACTCAGTGACTGGGCCAAAGAATGTGGACTAGGAGTGAATCCGGGCAAGACAGATCTGGTACTTTTCACCACAAAGACCAAGATTCCGAGCTGCAGACTACCACGGTTAGAAAACTGTGAACTCACCTTGTCGGACAATGCAAAGTACTTGGGCATTATTTTGAATTCCAAGCTTTCATGGAAGCTGAACATTCAACATAGGGTTAGTAAGGCTACGGTAGCATACTACACCTGTAGAAAGATGTTCAGTGTGAAATGGGGTTTGAATCCAAAATTGACAAAATGGCTATACACTGCAATAGTATGGCCCATTCTTCTATATGGATCTCTTGTGTGGTGGACCGCTACTAGTAAGAGATATGTGGTGGATCAACTTTACAAGATACAAACATCCGCTTCCATAGGCATTGTAGGTGCATTACGTACTAGTCCATCAGAAGCCCTGAACACTATATTGCACCTAACACCTATAGACCTATACATAATTGAATCATCAGTTAATAGTGCGATAAGATTATCTGCAACGGAAAGCTGGAGATCAAGAACGTATGGGCACGCGAGGATATTAAGTTTAATACCTCCGCAATTCAAACAATTTACCGACTATATGATTCCCCTGATGGACTTCGGAAATACTATTGAAGTCCTATTCCCCACCAGGAGTGAATGGAGAAGGGGAAATCTTCTTGAACAATTTGGAACTAGGATATACACTGACGGCTCAAAGATGAACTGCGGTGTCGGCTCTGGTGTCTTCTCTAATGATCTTGGAATTATACACTCATGTAGACTCCCTGACGAGGTAAGCGTATTCCAAGCGGAAATACTAGCGGTCAGGGAAGCGTGTAAACTAATTCGCGATAGAAATATTCAAGGGAATATTGGTTTATTTGTCGACAGTCAAGCGGCAATACTATCGCTCAAATCACCGAAAACTACTTCTATTCTAGTCAGACAGTGTAAAGAGGAACTGCTAGGACTAAGTCGACTGTATGACATTACTATAGTCTGGGTTCCTGCGCATAGGGACTACTATGGTAATGAACAGGCAGACGAATTAGCCCGGGCAGGCTCTGCTATGAATGCCACCTTATCGGTTTCTGTCGCAATCCCGTTAGGAACAGTCAAAAGCAGAATCCAAAAACACTTTCTAGAAAAGGCAAAAAATAGATGGCGAAATGTGGAAAATGTAGAGTCGCGAAAGAAACGTGGCTTACCTACAACGAGAAGCGCTCAATGCAACTCATTGGCTACAAACGCAAAGACATCTCGAGACAAATAGCATTGTTTACAGGTCACTGGACGATCGGAAAACATGCAAGCAGACTTGGTCTCTCTTACTCTGTGGTTCCATCAAAACGGACTCTAACGAGTCTAATTGATTGCCCGTAAGGTTACGGGCTACCACGTAAACCAACCAACCAAGTCCATAACTTGTTACCTAAAGCCACTGGGCGCCACGTACCTACCCACGACAATCCTGCAGATCCGAGCACCCGCGGTTATGACTCACAAATCTCCCCTGAGAATGGCCGTCTCGAAATCAGTTAAAATTTACAAACTTAAAGCCCAAAATATAAACACTTTTCGTATCTGCAGAGAAAAATTATATTTTAGAAAAAATTTTCCTCATATTGTGTTTTATTTTCAGATTTTTTACCAAAAGCCTTTATAAGCGAAGAACTTACAATTGCTACTCATCAATAACACTGACACGCAATGAAGTACAATTTGTTAAAACTATTATTTTATGCTGAAGAATATAAAAGTCCTAACAATAGTTCTCTCAAAACCCTAAACCCATTTATTGATTCCGATGGAATTATGAGAGTTAAGGACGACTGTCAGAGTATTCATTATCATACCATGAGCGTTTTTCAAAAATTCTACCAGGCAACTCTCGGCTTTACCAGCTTTACTTAACTGATTTGCATTTACTTCTGGTCCAAGCAGAATGTAATCAAATGAGCAGAATGATTCAAACAGAATTTTTCATTTCCGGTCTAAAAATCAGAGTTAAGAAAATAATTCGTAACTGCAGGAGTTGTATTATATTCAAACAGATACCTTGCTCACAAATAATGGCTCGTTTACTTCATCAGAGATGTACGCCTTCTGCCCCATTTGAAACCACAGGCATAGATTTTGCAGGCCCCTTCGAACTTCGAAAGGATATGTTTGCGTTTTTGTATGCTTCAGCACAAAGCTATCCACCTCGAAGCATGCTCTGTTTTGCAGTTTTGAATTCACGCCCGTTATCAGCAATGTGAGAAGACCCTTCTGATATAATAGCTCTTACCCCGTTGACTTCTTAAGAACCCTGAGCCAGAGATAGAAAAGAATCACTAGTTAACCGGTGGGAAAAACTGAAGGTAATTAAGCACCAATTCTCCATAAGGTGGAAAGAAAATTAATTAAAATCGCTCCACAAGCGCTTCAAATGGAAGAATCCCATTCCAAACCTTCAAGTCAATGATCTCGGTGTCGTCGCAGACGATTTACAACCACCCTATGAGTGGCGATTAGGTAGGATAGTATTCCGGTGTAGATAAGAACGTACGTACAGCCGATGTCTGTACAGCATCGACTAGTTGTAAAACTGTGCTAACTACCGTTTCTAAAAGAAATTTTTCAAGACACTTTATAAGTATTCAAACTTTTCATTCATATTCATTTTTACATCATCTTATCACTCATCTCATAATTACCATTACGCCCATCTTATCATATTCATATCGCTAATTTTATTATCAATTAAAATTTGCCTCGCCTCAAAATGGATTTTTCCACTAAGAAAAATTAAACGCAAAGGAAATAAAAATTATTCTGGAAAAAATTAGTTAGTCATAAATATAAAAAGGAATAAAATAAAATAATTTATCTTCAACATTGTCTATACAAAAATTTGCGTCATCATGAATAGGTTTTAAAAATGTGTACTTGTTTAATAAAAAATGTAGAAAATGCCTTCTAAATTAATTTTATGTTGCCTTTTTAGGTGAGTCTCCTGAATAAAAGCAACATCAATTAGTATTAAACTTTAATAAATTTAACAAGTCAATTCTACGACTCACTTCAATAAGTAATCTAACATTAAAGGTTAATAAATTTAATGCATTATGGACCATAGACCATCTGTATTTCTGGGTGCCCGATGGCCTAGTTAGTAGTGAGCTAGTCTGTCAGTCTGGGGGTTGTGGGTTCGATTCCCACCAGAGACTCTGGTCTGTTTCACTACAACGAGCTGTGGTCTTCGTTACTCCGCTCGGTTAGAATTAGAATATAATTTGTAATTGTATTGTAATTATAAAATAAATAAATAAAATAAATCTGTATTTCATCCATTATCAAAAAACATTGTTTTCTAGCTTCTTCTCTAGAAAGTGACTTATAATTTTTCATAAATTGTGAAATTTTTTGTTCTACGGTAATGGGCTCAGCTTCAAATAAAGAAATGTCAAGTTTTAAGAATTCTTTTACAAAAGTAGGCTTATTTGAGGATGTTTCATTATTACTTGGAACAAGATTTCTAAGCTGACTTGCGAATTAAGTATTTGCATTGATAAAACTTGAAACTTGATTAATAGCATTAATAACATTGCTTGTGGCCATTATTTTTCTCTCCTTAGCTACGAGTACATTTTTCATTTTTTCCTTCAAATCAACATATTTTTTAAATGCTGGACAACTTTTAAATTTAGAAGGATGTCCTATTTGATTACAATTAGTACAGTAAGGCAAATTCTCATTATTTTGCTTAAATTGACATTCACCTCTACCATGATTTTGGTCAGAATACAAGCGTAGGCTCTGTTGCAATTTCGTAATTAATGACCCCATTGTTGACAATTCCAACATTCTTTTAAATTAGCTTTTGTGGTTCCCACGAAACTTTTTGATTTAAAATATAACGCGAACTTGAAATTTCATTTACTTTTTTTTCCAATGACAAGAGTGACTAAAAATAAACCCATATCTAAATTGTTTCTTTCTCGAAAAATTTGTTGCGAACTTGGTAACCGATTCTACTGTATTGGGAACTAATAAATCTAATTCATTTTTTATTTCTTGTAGTACTGTTATGTAATATAAACCGCGTAATACTATACCAGCAGGTTTGAGCTCTTTAGGTGTATACGAATAAGATTCGATTCCCTTTTCTTTTAAGAGTTGCATCATATCAGAATGAGCAACGTCTTTTAAATATAATTTGCTCTTTTGTTTACTTTTGTTTATAATTTTGTAAACTGCATTTTTTGAGTTTATTTGTTCTACTAATTTTTTAATATTTACATTAAAGAAAAAAAAAATTGGTGGACAAAATAACAACAAAATATTAAAATCTATTCAATATTCCCTGATACACCGGGACTACAGGATAATCAAATGCTTGGACGTGTTCTCTAAAGAATTCCTCAGCAATTGCATTGCAAATGATTAGCGATGCATGGGAAGGCTTAAGTCTTAAGTTTATCCCAGCGGGGGAAATCCCTATGAGACCGCGGGCAAATCTGCTGCAGGCATGCAGCTAAACGAACCTGCAAAAAACCCCACAACCGACGATGAAAATCGTGCAAATTAATCTGCAGCATTCAAAAGGTGCTACAGACAATCTGAGGCTTCTTTTAGCGGAAAATAACCTCGACATTGCTTTAGTCCAGGAACCCTGGGTTTCAAACTCCCAGGTCAAAGGGTTCCCGACTTCAACATATAAAACACTATATGTAAAAGATAAAGGTAAGCCAAGATCTTGTCTTATTGCTAAAAAACACATAAATATATTTCTCTGCTCACAGTATAGCTCAGCACACCTGAGAGTCGCAAGGGTCGAATTAGTGCGAAACAGGAGTTTCCTGATCGCCTCCAGCTATATGGCACATGACAATCCAGCCCCGCCAGACAAAGTGAAGGAGTTTCTGGCCTCTATAGAGGCTTAAGACGACATTATCCTTGGCTGTCATGCAAACTCAAGACATACAATATGGGGTAGCACTGAAATCAACGACAGAGGTGAGTGTCTATTTGATTTCATTAATACTAACCACCTGACCATATGCTACTCTGGCAACGACCCCACATTCGTTTTTCCGAGCTCGGTGAACCGTAATGGATGGGAAGAGGTGCTAGACATTACACTTACGAAAGACAGATCTAATTTATCAGTTGATAGGTGGAGAGTATCCAAAGAGAAATCCTTTTCGGATCATTGCTGGATACTTTTCGACATTGGACTTGTCTGTAAAGAAATAGCGTCAACTTTCAGAAACCCAAGACGAACGAACTGGACTAAGTTCAATGGGATTCTCATCACAAACTGAAAAAAATACCTCCAGTCGAAGCAACGACTGAGGGTCTTGACCAAATTGAGAGCACATTAAGCAAGGAAATTGTTAAAGCTTTTAATATATCCTGTCCAATGACGAAGGCTAAAAAGAGTTTCCCTCCCTGGTGGAACAAGGAACTCTCGAAGCTACGCAAGGAGGCACGCAATGCTTTCAATATTGGCTACATAACAAAATCGTGGCAGTTGTATCACGATAAGCGTAGGGAATATAAGAAAGCAATAAAGATCGCAAAAAGAGATTCATGGAAAGGCTTCTGCGAATCTATCTACAATACCAAGGAATCTGCTAGACTCAGTAAGGTTTTGGAAAATGGTCACAATAATCCATCCTATATTAAAAGGATGGCTCATGGTCAGAATCGTCGGCGGAATCTTTGAACATTTTACTAAATACCATTTTCCTGGCTGTACAGATGTTACCGACCAGGAGATGGGCCATATTAAATCCTCGCAAGGAATCGAGGATGACATGATATCCGTTGAGAAAATTTCATGGGCAATGGATAGCTTCTCTCCGTACAAATCTGCAGAGCCTGATGGTATTATACCAAGAATGCTACAAAGTATACATCATACCCTGGTTACATAGAATCTTTAAAATCTGCCTAACACTCAACTATGTTCCCCAGAATTGGAGGAGAGTGAAGGTAGTGTTCATTCCAAAAACCGGAAAAAGAAGTCATTAAAATGGAAAGGACTTCCGTCTGATTAGTCTTTCGTCTTTTCAGCTGAAAACTCTCAGGAAGTCAACATGCCTACATTAAAGGTCGCTCCACGGAGACGGCTCTTCATGAACTCGTAAGGGTCATCGAGCGATCTATTGCATTTAAACAATACGCAATGGCTGCCTTTCTGGACATAGAAGGCGCCTTTAACAATGTCAAGACTATGGCGATACAGAGAGCTCTGCCCGAACTTGGAGTTGAGGATTATATCGCCAACTGGCTGGTCTCAATGCTAGAGACAAGAATCGTCATTGCGAATTTAGGCAACAGTGTTAAGAGCAAACAAGTTTTGCGTGGAACTCCACAAGGAGGTTTGATTTCTCCGCTGTTGTGGCTTATTGTCATTAATACCATCCTGTGCAAAATGGAAGAAAAGGGAGTGAAAGTCGTGTCTTATGCGGACGATCTGGTGATCAGGACTGTTTCTGAACGTGATAAGTGATATCATGTCAACTGCTCTGACTACACTCAGTGACTGGGCCAAAGAATGTGGACTAGGAGTGAATCCGGGCAAGACAGATCTGGTACTTTTCACCACAAAGACCAAGATTCCGAGCTGCAGACTACCACGGTTAGAAAACTGTGAACTCACCTTGTCGGACAATGCAAAGTACTTGGGCATTATTTTGAATTCCAAGCTTTCATGGAAGCTGAACATTCAACATAGGGTTAGTAAGGCTACGGTAGCATACTACACCTGTAGAAAGATGTTCAGTGTGAAATGGGGTTTGAATCCAAAATTGACAAAATGGCTATACACTGCAATAGTATGGCCCATTCTTCTATATGGATCTCTTGTGTGGTGGACCGCTACTAGTAAGAGATATGTGGTGGATCAACTTTACAAGATACAAACATCCGCTTCCATAGGCATTGTAGGTGCATTACGTACTAGTCCATCAGAAGCCCTGAACACTATATTGCACCTAACACCTATAGACCTATACATAATTGAATCATCAGTTAATAGTGCGATAAGATTATCTGCAACGGAAAGCTGGAGATCAAGAACGTATGGGCACGCGAGGATATTAAGTTTAATACCTCCGCAATTCAAACAATTTACCGACTATATGATTCCCCTGATGGACTTCGGAAATACTATTGAAGTCCTATTCCCCACCAGGAGTGAATGGAGAAGGGGAAATCTTCTTGAACAATTTGGAACTAGGATATACACTGACGGCTCAAAGATGAACTGCGGTGTCGGCTCTGGTGTCTTCTCTAATGATCTTGGAATTAGACACTCATGTAGACTCCCTGACGAGGTAAGCGTATTCCAAGCGGAAATACTAGCGGTCAGGGAAGCGTGTAAACTAATTCGCGATAGAAATATTTAAGGGAATATTGGTTTATTTGTCGACAGTCAAGCGGCAATACTATCGCTCAAATCACCGAAAACTACTTCTATTCTAGTCAGACAGTGTAAAGAGGAACTGCTAGGACTAAGTCGACTGTATGACATTACTATAGTCTGGGTTCCTGCGCATAGGGACTACTATGGTAATGAACAGGCAGACGAATTAGCCCGGGCAGGCTCTGCTATGAATGCCACCTTATCGGTTTCTGTCGCAATCCCGTTAGGAACAGTCAAAAGCAGAATCCAAAAACACTTTCTAGAAAAGGCAAAAAATGGCGGAAATGGCGAAATGTGGAAAATGTAGAGTTGCGAAAGAAACGTGGCCTACCTACAACGAAAAGCGCTCAATGCAACTCATTGGCTACAAACGCAAAGACATCTCGAGACTAATAGCATTGTTTACAGGTCACTGGACGATCGGAAAACATGCAAGCAGACTTGGTCTCTCTTACAATGAATATTGTCGTAGTTGTGGCAATCGCGGGAAGGAGGAGACAGTATTTCATCTTCTTTGTGAATGCCCAGCCTTGAAGGCAAGCAGACATAAATTTCTGGGAGGGTACCAATTAGACAACCTCTGTGTTAAATATCTCAATGCTACAGGCTGGATCTAATTAATTTATGTTCTCATTGTTCTTCCCTATACTTCTATCTCATTACAGACTCAATACAACTTATTCACCTGGCGAGTAGTGTGGTTCCATCAAAACGGACTCTAACGAGTCTAATTGATTGCCCGTAAGGTTACGGGCTACCACGTAAACCAACCAACCAAGTCCATAACTTGTTACCTAAAGCCACTGGGCGCCACGTACCTACCCACGACAATCCTGCAGATCCGAGCACCCGCGGTTATGACTCACAAATCTCCCCTGAGAATGGCCGTCTCGAAATCCGTTAAAATTTACAAACTTAAAGCCCAAAATATAAACACTTTTCGTATCTGCAGAGAAAAATTATATTTTAGAAAAAATTTTCCTCATATTGTGTTTTATTTTCAGATTTTTTACCAAAAGCCTTTATAAGCGAAGAACTTACATCAATTACTCATCAATAACACTGACACGCAATGAAGTACAATTTGTTAAAACTATTATTTTATGCTGAAGAATATAAAAGTCCTAACAATAGTTCTCTCAAAACCCTAAACCCATTTATTGATTCCGATGGAATTATGAGAGTTAAGGACGACTGTCAGAGTATTCATTATCATACCATGAGCGTTTTTCAAAAATTCTACCAGGCAACTTTCGGCTTTACCAGCTTTACTTAACTGATTTGCATTTACTTCTGGTCCAAGCAGAATGTAATCAAATGAGCAGAATGATTCAAACAGAATTTTACATTTCCGGTCTAAAAATCAGAGTTAAGAAAATAATTCGTAACTGCAGGAGTTGTATTATATTCAAACAGATACCTTGCTCACAAATAATGGCTCGTTTACTTCATCAGAGATGTACGCCTTCTGCCCCATTTGAAACCACAGGCATAGATTTTGCAGGCCCCTTCGAACTTCGAAAGGATATGTTTGCGTTTTTGTATGCTTCAGCACAAAAGCTATCCACCACGAAGCATGCTCTGTTTTGCAGTTTTGAATTCACGCCCGTTATCAGCAATGTGAGAAGACCCTTCTGATATAATAGCTCTTACCCCGTTGACTTCTTAAGAACCCTGAGCCAGAGATAGAAAAGAATCACTAGTTAACCGGTGGGAAAAACTGAAGGTAATTAAGCACCAATTCTCCATAAGGTGGAAAGAAAATTAATTAAAATCGCTCCACAAGCGCTACAAATGGAAGAATCCCATTCCAAACCTTCAAGTCAATGATCTCGGTGTCGTCGCAGACGATTTACAACCACCCTATGAGTGGCGATTAATTAGGATAGTATTCCGGTGTAGATAAGAACGTACGTACAGCCGATGTCTGTACAGCATCGACTAGTTGTAAAACTGTGCTAACTACCGTTTCTAAAAGAAATTTTTCAAGACACTTTATAAGTATTCAAACTTTTCATTCATATTCATTTTTACATCATCTTATCACTCATCTCATAATTACCATTACGCCCATCTTATCATATTCATATCGCTAATTTTATTATCAATTAAAATTTGCCTCGCCTCAAAATGGATTTTTCCACTAAGAAAAATTAAACGCAAAGGAAATAAAAATTATTTTGGAAAAAATTAGTTAGTCATAAATATAAAAAGGAATAAAATAAAATAATTTATCTTCAACATTGTCTATACAAAAATTTGCGTCATCATGAATAGGTTTTAAAAATGTGTACTTGTTTAATAAAAAATGTAGAAAATGCCTTCTAAATTAATTTTATGTTGCCTTTTTAGGTGAGTCTCCTGAATAAAAGCAACATCAATTAGTATTAAACTTTAATAAATTTAACAAGTCAATTCTACGACTCACTTCAATAAGTAATCTAACATTAAAGGTTAATAAATTTAATGCATTATGGACCATAGACCATCTGTATTTCTGGGTGCCCGATGGCCTAGTTAGTAGTGAGCTAGTCTGTCAGTCTGGGGGTTGTGGGTTCGATTCCCACCAGAGACTCTGGTCTGTTTCACTACAACGAGCTATGGTCTTCGTTACTCCGCTCGGTTAGAATTAGAATATAATTTGTAATTGTATTGTAATTATAAAATAAATAAATAAAATAAATCTGTATTTCATCCATTATCAAAAAACATTGTTTTCTAGCTTCTTCTCTAGAAAGTGACTTATAATTTTTCATAAATTGTGAAATTTTTTGTTCTAGGGTAATGGGCTCAGCTTCAAATAAAGAAATGTCAAGTTTTAAGAATTCTTTTACAAAAGTAGGCTTATTTGAGGATGTTTTATTATTACTTGGAACAAGATTTCTAAGCTGACTTGCGAATTAAGTATTTGCATTGATAAAACTTGAAACTTGATTAATAGCATTAATAACATTGCTTGTGGCCATTATTTTTCTCTCCTTAGCTACGAGTACATTTTTCATTTTTTCCTTCAAATCAACATATTTTTTAAATGCTGGACAACTTTTAAATTTAGAAGGATGTCCTATTTGATTACAATTAGTACAGTAAGGCAAATTCTCATTATTTTGCTTAAATTGACATTCACCTCTACCATGATTTTGGTCACAATACAAGCGTAGGCTCTGTTGCAATTTCGTAATTAATGACCCCATTGTTGACAATTCCAACATTCTTTTAAATTAGCTTTTGTGGTTCCCACGAAACTTTTTGATTTAAAATATAACGCGAACTTGAAATTTCATTTACTTTTTTTTCCAATGACAAGAGTGACTAAAAATAAACCCATATCTAAATTGTTTCTTTCTCGAAAAATTTGTTGCGAACTTGGTAACCGATTCTACTGTATTGGGAACTAATAAATCTAATTCATTTTTTATTTCATGTAGTACTGTTATGTAATATAAACCGCGTAATACTATACCAGCAGGTTTGAGCTCTTTAGGTGTATACGAATAAGATTCGATTCCCTTTTCTTTTAAGAGTTGCATCATCTCAGAATGAGCAACGTCTTTTAAATATAATTTGCTCTTTTGTTTACTTTTGTTTATAATTTTGTAAACTGCATTTTTTGAGTTTATTTGTTCTACTAATTTTTTAATATTTACATTAAAGAAAAAAAATTGGTGGACAAAATAACAACAAAATATTAAAATCTATTCAATATTCCCTGATACACCGGGACTACAGGATAATCAAATGCTTGGACGTGTTCTCTAAAGAATTCCTCAGCAATTGCATTGCAAATGATTAGCGATGCATGGGAAGGCTTAAGTCTTAAGTTTATCCCAGCGGGGGAAATCCCTATGAGACCGCGGGCAAATCTGCTGCAGGCATGCAGCTAAACGAACCTGCAAAAAACCCCACAACCGACGATGAAAATCGTGCAAATTAATCTGCAGCATTCAAAAGGTGCTACAGACAATCTGAGGCTTCTTTTAGCGGAAAATAACCTCGACATTGCTTTAGTCCAGGAACCCTGGGTTTCAAACTCCCAGGTCAAAGGGTTCCCGACTTCAACATATAAAACACTATATGTAAAAGATAAAGGTAAGCCAAGATCTTGTCTTATTGCTAAAAAACACATAAATATATTTCTCTGCTCACAGTATAGCTCAGCACACCTGAGAGTCGCAAGGGTCGAATTAGTGCGAAACAGGAGTTTCCTGATCGCCTCCAGCTATATGGCACATGACAATCCAGCCCCGCCAGACAAAGTGAAGGAGTTTCTGGCCTCTATAGAGGCTTAAGACGACATTATCCTTGGCTGTCATGCAAACTCAAGACATACAATATGGGGTAGCACTGAAATCAACGACAGAGGTGAGTGTCTATTTGATTTCATTAATACTAACCACCTGACCATATGCTACTCTGGCAACGACCCCACATTCGTTTTTCCGAGCTCGGTGAACCGTAATGGATGGGAAGAGGTGCTAGACATTACACTTACGAAAGACAGATCTAATTTATCAGTTGATAGGTGGAGAGTATCCAAAGAGAAATCCTTTTCGGATCATTGCTGGATACTTTTCGACATTGGACTTGTCTGTAAAGAAATAGCGTCAACTTTCAGAAACCCAAGACGAACGAACTGGACTAAGTTCAATGGGATTCTCATCACAAACTGAAAAAAATACCTCCAGTCGAAGCAACGACTGAGGGTCTTGACCAAATTGAGAGCACATTAAGCAAGGAAATTGTTAAAGCTTTTAATATATCCTGTCCAATGACGAAGGCTAAAAAGAGTTTCCCTCCCTGGTGGAACAAGGAACTCTCGAAGCTACGCAAGGAGGCACGCAATGCTTTCAATATTGGCTACATAACAAAATCGTGGCAGTTGTATCACGATAAGCGTAGGGAATATAAGAAAGCAATAAAGATCGCAAAAAGAGATTCATGGAAAGGCTTCTGCGAATCTATCTACAATACCAAGGAATCTGCTAGACTCAGTAAGGTTTTGGAAAATGGTCACAATAATCCATCCTATATTAAAAGGATGGCTCATGGTCAGAATCGTCGGCGGAATCTTTGAACATTTTACTAAATACCATTTTCCTGGCTGTACAGATGTTACCGACCAGGAGATGGGCCATATTAAATCCTCGCAAGGAATCGAGGATGACATGATATCCGTTGAGAAAATTTCATGGGCAATGGATAGCTTCTCTCCGTACAAATCTGCAGAGCCTGATGGTATTATACCAAGAATGCTACAAAGTATACATCATACCCTGGTTACATAGAATCTTTAAAATCTGCCTAACACTCAACTATGTTCCCCAGAATTGGAGGAGAGTGAAGGTAGTGTTCATTCCAAAAACCGGAAAAAGAAGTCATTAAAATGGAAAGGACTTCCGTCTGATTAGTCTTTCGTCTTTTCAGCTGAAAACTCTCAGGAAGTCAACATGCCTACATTAAAGGTCGCTCCACGGAGACGGCTCTTCATGAACTCGTAAGGGTCATCGAGCGATCTATTGCATTTAAACAATACGCAATGGCTGCCTTTCTGGACATAGAAGGCGCCTTTAACAATGTCAAGACTATGGCGATACAGAGAGCTCTGCCCGAACTTGGAGTTGAGGATTATATCACCAACTGGCTGGTCTCAATGCTAGAGACAAGAATCGTCATTGCGAATTTAGGCAACAGTGTTAAGAGCAAACAAGTTTTGCGTGGAACTCCACAAGGAGGTTTGATTTCTCCGCTGTTGTGGCTTATTGTCATTAATATCATCCTGTGCAAAATGGAAGAAAAGGGAGTGAAAGTCGTGTCTTATGCGGACGATCTGGTGATCAGGACTGTTTCTGAACGTGATAAGTGATATCATGTCAACTGCTCTGACTACACTCAGTGACTGGGCCAAAGAATGTGGACTAGGAGTGAATCCGGGCAAGACAGATCTGGTACTTTTCACCACAAAGACCAAGATTCCGAGCTGCAGACTACCACGGTTAGAAAACTGTGAACTCACCTTGTCGGACAATGCAAAGTACTTGGGCATTATTTTGAATTCCAAGCTTTCATGGAAGCTGAACATTCAACATAGGGTTAGTAAGGCTACGGTAGCATACTACACCTGTAGAAAGATGTTCAGTGTGAAATGGGGTTTGAATCCAAAATTGACAAAATGGCTATACACTGCAATAGTATGGCCCATTCTTCTATATGGATCTCTTGTGTGGTGGACCGCTACTAGTAAGAGATATGTGGTGGATCAACTTTACAAGATACAAACATCCGCTTCCATAGGCATTGTAGGTGCATTACGTACTAGTCCATCAGAAGCCCTGAACACTATATTGCACCTAACACCTATAGACCTATACATAATTGAATCATCAGTTAATAGTGCGATAAGATTATCTGCAACGGAAAGCTGGAGATCAAGAACGTATGGGCACGCGAGGATATTAAGTTTAATACCTCCGCAATTCAAACAATTTACCGACTATATGATTCCCCTGATGGACTTCGGAAATACTATTGAAGTCCTATTCCCCACCAGGAGTGAATGGAGAAGGGGAAATCTTCTTGAACAATTTGGAACTAGGATATACACTGACGGCTCAAAGATGAACTGCGGTGTCGGCTCTGGTGTCTTCTCTAATGATCTTGGAATTAGACACTCATGTAGACTCCCTGACGAGGTAAGCGTATTCCAAGCGGAAATACTAGCGGTCAGGGAAGCGTGTAAACTAATTCGCGATAGAAATATTTAAGGGAATATTGGTTTATTTGTCGACAGTCAAGCGGCAATACTATCGCTCAAATCACCGAAAACTACTTCTATTCTAGTCAGACAGTGTAAAGAGGAACTGCTAGGACTAAGTCGACTGTATGACATTACTATAGTCTGGGTTCCTGCGCATAGGGACTACTATGGTAATGAACAGGCAGACGAATTAGCCCGGGCAGGCTCTGCTATGAATGCCACCTTATCGGTTTCTGTCGCAATCCCGTTAGGAACAGTCAAAAGCAGAATCCAAAAACACTTTCTAGAAAAGGCAAAAAAATGGCGGAAATGGCGAAATGTGGAAAATGTAGAGTTGCGAAAGAAACGTGGCCTACCTACAACGAAAAGCGCTCAATGCAACTCATTGGCTACAAACGCAAAGACATCTCGAGACTAATAGCATTGTTTACAGGTCACTGGACGATCGGAAAACATGCAAGCAGACTTGGTCTCTCTTACAATGAATATTGTCGTAGTTGTGGCAATCGCGGGAAGGAGGAGACAGTATTTCATCTTCTTTGTGAATGCCCAGCCTTGAAGGCAAGCAGACATAAATTTCTGGGAGGGTACCAATTAGACAACCTCTGTGTTAAATATCTCAATGCTACAGGCTGGATCTAATTAATTTATGTTCTCATTGTTCTTCCCTATACTTCTATCTCATTACAGACTCAATACAACTTATTCACCTGGCGAGTAGTGTGGTTCCATCAAAACGGACTCTAACGAGTCTAATTGATTGCCCGTAAGGTTACGGGCTACCACGTAAACCAACCAACCAAGTCCATAACTTGTTACCTAAAGCCACTGGGCGCCACGTACCTACCCACGACAATCCTGCAGATCCGAGCACCCGCGGTTATGACTCACAAATCTCCCCTGAGAATGGCCGTCTCGAAATCCGTTAAAATTTACAAACTTAAAGCCCAAAATATAAACACTTTTCGTATCTGCAGAGAAAAATTATATTTTAGAAAAAATTTTCCTCATATTGTGTTTTATTTTCAGATTTTTTACCAAAAGCCTTTATAAGCGAAGAACTTACATCAATTACTCATCAATAACACTGACACGCAATGAAGTACAATTTGTTAAAACTATTATTTTATGCTGAAGAATATAAAAGTCCTAACAATAGTTCTCTCAAATTCCGATGGAATTATGAGAGTTAAGGACGACTGTCAGAGTATTCATTATCATACCATGAGCGTTTTTCAAAAATTCTACCAGGCAACTTTCGGCTTTACCAGCTTTACTTAACTGATTTGCATTTACTTCTGGTCCAAGCAGAATGTAATCAAATGAGCAGAATGATTCAAACAGAATTTTACATTTCCGGTCTAAAAATCAGAGTTAAGAAAATAATTCGTAACTGCAGGAGTTGTATTATATTCAAACAGATACCTTGCTCACAAATAATGGCTCGTTTACTTCATCAGAGATGTACGCCTTCTGCCCCATTTGAAACCACAGGCATAGATTTTGCAGGCCCCTTCGAACTTCGAAAGGATATGTTTGCGTTTTTGTATGCTTCAGCACAAAAGCTATCCACCACGAAGCATGCTCTGTTTTGCAGTTTTGAATTCACGCCCGTTATCAGCAATGTGAGAAGACCCTTCTGATATAATAGCTCTTACCCCGTTGACTTCTTAAGAACCCTGAGCCAGAGATAGAAAAGAATCACTAGTTAACCGGTGGGAAAAACTGAAGGTAATTAAGCACCAATTCTCCATAAGGTGGAAAGAAAATTAATTAAAATCGCTCCACAAGCGCTACAAATGGAAGAATCCCATTCCAAACCTTCAAGTCAATGATCTCGGTGTCGTCGCAGACGATTTACAACCACCCTATGAGTGGCGATTAATTAGGATAGTATTCCGGTGTAGATAAGAACGTACGTACAGCCGATGTCTGTACAGCATCGACTAGTTGTAAAACTGTGCTAACTACCGTTTCTAAAAGAAATTTTTCAAGACACTTTATAAGTATTCAAACTTTTCATTCATATTCATTTTTACATCATCTTATCACTCATCTCATAATTACCATTACGCCCATCTTATCATATTCATATCGCTAATTTTATTATCAATTAAAATTTGCCTCGCCTCAAAATGGATTTTTCCACTAAGAAAAATTAAACGCAAAGGAAATAAAAATTATTTTGGAAAAAATTAGTTAGTCATAAATATAAAAAGGAATAAAATAAAATAATTTATCTTCAACATTGTCTATACAAAAATTTGCGTCATCATGAATAGGTTTTAAAAATGTGTACTTGTTTAATAAAAAATGTAGAAAATGCCTTCTAAATTAATTTTATGTTGCCTTTTTAGGTGAGTCTCCTGAATAAAAGCAACATCAATTAGTATTAAACTTTAATAAATTTAACAAGTCAATTCTACGACTCACTTCAATAAGTAATCTAACATTAAAGGTTAATAAATTTAATGCATTATGGACCATAGACCATCTGTATTTCTGGGTGCCCGATGGCCTAGTTAGTAGTGAGCTAGTCTGTCAGTCTGGGGGTTGTGGGTTCGATTCCCACCAGAGACTCTGGTCTGTTTCACTACAACGAGCTATGGTCTTCGTTACTCCGCTCGGTTAGAATTAGAATATAATTTGTAATTGTATTGTAATTATAAAATAAATAAATAAAATAAATCTGTATTTCATCCATTATCAAAAAACATTGTTTTCTAGCTTCTTCTCTAGAAAGTGACTTATAATTTTTCATAAATTGTGAAATTTTTTGTTCTAGGGTAATGGGCTCAGCTTCAAATAAAGAAATGTCAAGTTTTAAGAATTCTTTTACAAAAGTAGGCTTATTTGAGGATGTTTTATTATTACTTGGAACAAGATTTCTAAGCTGACTTGCGAATTAAGTATTTGCATTGATAAAACTTGAAACTTGATTAATAGCATTAATAACATTGCTTGTGGCCATTATTTTTCTCTCCTTAGCTACGAGTACATTTTTCATTTTTTCCTTCAAATCAACATATTTTTTAAATGCTGGACAACTTTTAAATTTAGAAGGATGTCCTATTTGATTACAATTAGTACAGTAAGGCAAATTCTCATTATTTTGCTTAAATTGACATTCACCTCTACCATGATTTTGGTCACAATACAAGCGTAGGCTCTGTTGCAATTTCGTAATTAATGACCCCATTGTTGACAATTCCAACATTCTTTTAAATTAGCTTTTGTGGTTCCCACGAAACTTTTTGATTTAAAATATAACGCGAACTTGAAATTTCATTTACTTTTTTTTCCAATGACAAGAGTGACTAAAAATAAACCCATATCTAAATTGTTTCTTTCTCGAAAAATTTGTTGCGAACTTGGTAACCGATTCTACTGTATTGGGAACTAATAAATCTAATTCATTTTTTATTTCATGTAGTACTGTTATGTAATATAAACCGCGTAATACTATACCAGCAGGTTTGAGCTCTTTAGGTGTATACGAATAAGATTCGATTCCCTTTTCTTTTAAGAGTTGCATCATCTCAGAATGAGCAACGTCTTTTAAATATAATTTGCTCTTTTGTTTACTTTTGTTTATAATTTTGTAAACTGCATTTTTTGAGTTTATTTGTTCTACTAATTTTTTAATATTTACATTAAAGAAAAAAAATTGGTGGACAAAATAACAACAAAATATTAAAATCTATTCAATATTCCCTATTACACCGGGACTACAGGATAATCAAATGCTTGGACGTGTTCTCTAAAGAATTCCTCAGCAATTGCATTGCAAATGATTAGCGATGCATGGGAAGGCTTAAGTCTTAAGTTTATCCCAGCGGGGGAAATCCCTATGAGACTGCGGGCAAATCTGCTGCAGGCATGCAGCTAAACGAACCTGCAAAAAACCCCACAACCGACGATGAAAATCGTGCAAATTAATCTGCAGCATTCAAAAAGTGCTACAGACAATCTGAGGCTTCTTTTAGCGGAAAAGAACCTCGACATTGCTTTAGTCCAGGAACCCTGGGTTTCAAACTCCCAAGTCAAAGGGTTCCCGACTTCAACATATAAAACACTATATGTAAAAGATAAAGGTAAGCCAAGATCTTGTCTTATTGCTAAAAAACACATAAATATATTTCTCTGCTCACAGTATAGCTCAGCATACCTGAGAGTCGCAAGGGTCGAATTAGTGCGAAACAGGAGTTTCCTGATCGCCTCCAGCTATATGGCACATGACAATCCAGCCCCGCCAGACAAAGTGAAGGAGTTTCTGGCCTCTATAGAGGCTTAAGACGACATTATCCTTGGCTGTCATGCAAACTCAAGACATACAATATGGGGTAGCACTGAAATCAACGACAGAGGTGAGTGTCTATTTGATTTCATTAATACTAACCACCTGACCATATGCTACTCTGGCAACGACCCCACATTCGTTTTTCCGAGCTCGGTGAACCGTAATGGATGGGAAGAGGTGCTAGACATTACACTTACGAAAGACAGATCTAATTTATCAGTTGATAGGTGGAGAGTATCCAAAGAGAAATCCTTTTCGGATCATTGCTGGATACTTTTCGACATTGGACTTGTCTGTAAAGAAATAGCGTCAACTTTCAGAAACCCAAGACGAACGAACTGGACTAAGTTCAATGGGATTCTCATCACAAACTGAAAAAAATACCTCCAGTCGAAGCAACGACTGAGGGTCTTGACCAAATTGAGAGCACATTAAGCAAGGAAATTGTTAAAGCTTTTAATATATCCTGTCCAATGACGAAGGCTAAAAAGAGTTTCCCTCTCTGGTGGAACAAGGAACTCTCGAAGCTACGCAAGGAGGCACGCAATGCTTTCAATATTGGCTACATAACAAAATCGTGGCAGTTGTATCACGATAAGCGTAGGGAATATAAGAAAGCAATAAAGATCGCAAAAAGAGATTCATGGAAAGGCTTCTGCGAATCTATCGACAATACCAAGGAATCTGCTAGACTCAGTAAGGTTTTGGAAAATGGTCACAATAATCCATCCTATATTAAAAGGATGGCTCATGGTCAGAATCGTCGGCGGAATATTTGAACATTTTACTAAATACCATTTTCCTGGCTGTACAGATGTTACCGACCAGGAGATGGGCCATATTAAATCCTCGCAAGGAATCGAGGATGACATGATATCCGTTGAGAAAATTTCATGGGCAATGGATAGCTTCTCTCCGTACAAATCTGCAGAGCCTGATGGTATTATACCAAGAATGCTACAAAGTATACATCATACCCTGGTTACATAGAATCTTTAAAATCTGCCTAACACTCAACTATGTTCCACAGAATTGGAGTAGAGTGAAGGTAGTGTTCATTCCAAAAACCGGAAAAAGAAGTCATTAAAATGGAAAGGACTTCCGTCTGATTAGTCTTTCGTCTTTTCAGCTGAAAACTCTCAGGAAGTCAACATGCCTACATTAAAGGTCGCTCCACGGAGACGGCTCTTCATGAACTCGTAAGGGTCATCGAGCGATCTATTGCATTTAAACAATACGCAATGGCTGCCTTTCTGGACATAGAAGGCGCCTTTAACAATGTCAAGACTATGGCGATACAGAGAGCTCTGCCCGAACTTGGAGTTGAGGATTATATCACCAACTGGCTGGTCTCAATGCTAGAGACAAGAATCGTCATTGCGAATTTAGGCAACAGTGTTAAGAGCAAACAAGTTTTGCGTGGAACTCCACAAGGAGGTTTGATTTCTCCGCTGTTATGGCTTATTGTCATTAATACCATCCTGTGCAAAATGGAAGAAAAGGGAGTGAAAGTCGTGTCTTATGCGGACGATCTGGTGATCAGGACTGTTTCTGAACGTGATAAGTGATATCATGTCAACTGCTCTGACTACACTCAGTGACTGGGCCAAAGAATGTGGACTAGGAGTGAATCCGGGCAAGACAGATCTGGTACTTTTCACCACAAAGACCAAGATTCCGAGCTGCAGACTACCACGGTTAGAAAACTGTGAACTCACCTTGTCGGACAGTGCAAAGTACTTGGGCATTATTTTGAACTCCAAGCTTTCATGGAAGCTGAACATTCAACATAGGGTTAGTAAGGCTACGGTAGCATATTACACCTGTAGAAAGATGTTCAGTGTGAAATGGGGTTTGAATCCAAAATTGACAAAATGGCTATACACTGCAATAGTATGGCCCATTCTTCTATATGGATCTCTTGTGTGGTGGACCGCTACTAGTAAGAGATATGTGGTGGATCAACTTTACAAGATACAAACATCCGCTTCCATAGGCATTGTAGGTGCATTACGTACTAGTCCATCAGAAGCCCTGAACACTATATTGCACCTAACACCTATAGACCTATACATAATTGAATCATCAGTTAATAGTGCGATAAGATATCTGCAACGGAAAGTTGGAGATCAAGAACGCATGGGCACGCGAGGATATTAAGTTTAATACCTCCGCAATTCAAACAATTTACCGACTATATGATTCCCCAGATGGACTTCGGAAATACTATTGAAGTCCTATTCCCCACCAGGAGTGAATGGAGAAGGGGAAATCTTCTTGAACAATTTGGAACTAGGATATACACTGACGGCTCAAAGATGAACTACGGTGTCGGCTCTGGTGTCTTCTCTAATGATCTTGGAATTAGACACTCATGTAGACTCCCTGACGAGGTAAGCGTATTCCAAGCGGAAATACTAGCGGTCAGGGAAGCGTGTAAACTAATTCGCGATAGAAATATTCAAGGGAATATTGGTTTATTTGTCGACAGTCAAGCGGCAATACTATCGCTCAAATCACCGAAAACTACTTCTATTCTAGTCAGACAGTGTAAAGAGGAACTGCTAGGACTAAGTCGACTGTATGACATTACTATAGTCTGGGTTCCTGCGCATAGGGACTACTATGGTAATGAACAGACAGACGAATTAGCCCGGGCAGGCTCTGCTATGAATGCCACCTTATCGGTTTCTGTCGCAATCCCGTTAGGAACAGTCAAAAGCAGAATCCAAAAACACTTTCTAGAAAAGGCAAAAAATAGATGGCGAAATGTGGAAAATGTAGAGTCGCGAAAGAAACGTGGCCTACCTACAACGAAAAGCGCTCAATGCAACTCATTGGCTACAAACGCAAAGACATCTCGAGACTAATAGCATTGTTTACAGGTCACTGGACGATCGGAAAACATGCAAGCAGACTTGGTCTCTCTTACAATGAATATTGTCGTAGTTGTGGCAATCGCGGGAAGGAGGAGACAGTATATCATCTTTTTTTGTGAATGCCCAGCCTTGAAGGCAAGCAGACATAAATTTCTGGGAGGGTACCAATTAGACAACCTCTGTGTTAAATATCTCAATGCTACAGGCTGGATCTAATTAATTTATGTTCTCATTGTTCTTCCCTATACTTCTATCTCATTACAGACTCAATACAACTTATTCACCTGGCGAGTAGTGTGGTTCCATCAAAACGGACTCTAACGAGTCTAATTGATTGCCCGTAAGGTTACGGGCTACCACGTAAACCAACCAACCAACCAAGTCCATAACTTGTTACCTAAAGCCACTGGGCGCCACGTACCTACCCACGACAATCCTGCAGATCCGAGCACCCGCGGTTATGACTCACAAATCTCCCCTGAGAATGTGTGATGTGACCATGTTATGAATATTGTTTTAAATTTGTTGTTTTCTTTTTACTACCATTTTTTATATTTCTTGGACATTGGATACAATTAAATATTTTTTACACCAGTGGACAGAAACTCCGCTAATTGTTCACCTTCGTACCATTGAAGAAACGTCATCATTTCGGAAGCCGTTCAATTCTCTATACAAATCTACCATTAAAAATAAAGTGAAAATACAATTAGTTCTAATAGTGGTCATTGTTCGTAAAACGGTTTTGATTTTTAATCAATTTAAAACAAAATACACACCACAAAACCTCGAATTCTTTCTTAAGTGACCAGATACATATTTTGTCTTGCTACTGGTGAAATAACCTCAATTTTGAACGATTAATTTAACAAATTTTGATTAAATTAAACCCATAAAGAAGGTCCAATTTTAACTTTTAATATTTAAATATCATAATTCTTTTGTTGTGTTTTAAATAATTTTTTTTATTAATATTTAATTAATCATTTGTTGTTTTTGCTTTAATTTTTTTATATTTGGTCACCTAAATTTATATATATTTAAAAAGAAAAAAAAAATATATAGAAATACACGAATAAACATCAAAATCATTACACAAATAATTTATTCATAAGAACACCCTACATTCAGACAACACTCACACATAAATTCATTTGAACACTCACGCATAGAAGTCTAACCTCTAATCACAACATGCACACTTAAACTCCTTCCTTTATCCTATTGTGTTGTATTGGTTAGAATTAATAACTGATGCACACATTCATTCATTCATTTTAAATTTAAAATCATAATAATTAAATTAAGCAAAGCTTTAATGTCATCCGGCGCCTGCTGACATCGAGGGATATTGCAAATGTAAGTTTATTAAAATTTTTTTTTACTTTTTACACTATATTTAAATAAAATTTAGTTATTGCGTATACGCAGTGTGAATAACCTTTATTAACTTTCAATTTTAAATATTCATAATATAACATATTGCACACCCTACAATTTATAAGACATAAAAAAAAAGGTCACCAGTTTTTTTTTCAATTTAAATCATTTTCTTTTTATATAAAAAAAAAAATTACAAATAATAAATGAAACTTATTTAGTAATAACTAAATATATAAAATAATATAATAAATTTTCGAATATTATTTCAAATGGTGAACAAATTACATATTGTAATAAATTGTTACATTTGAATTGTTTCTAGAATTTTTTTTATTAAATAAACTAAATTGTCATTCATTAAACTTGAAATTTTGAATATTTTTGAATAATTATTATGAAAGGTGATGTTGAAGGTATGGGGTAAATAAGATATGCTGTTTTTGTTTTATTATATTAGGGCTGACAATCAACGTTCAATTAGTCAGCAAGGAGGGCGGGTTTTGAGAAATGTATAGCGGGTACCATCATAAGCTATACTTCGGTTATCACCACATACTATTTTCTTTCTTTTTCTATTTTACTTTGTGAATCAAATATTTGTTTGTGATATGCTACCTAAAGTAAAATCCCTGAAAACGATTTTGAACTACATTATATATTTGGGAACACATACACCCCCCCCCCCCCACACCGACGAGCACGACCGATTTATTAGGTAGCTCTGTTCCCAACGGTAATCCAACCACCTTAGAATTCGTTACAGAGATTTTTGGCGCCCAACGTGGGCCTCAGTTTTCGTAAGTTTTTTTTTTTTTAATATTTGTGCAAATGTCATCTAGAAGCTGAGGGCCTTAGAACCTAGTGTGTGTTTGATTTACAATTTTCTCTTCTTATATTTTCATTTCCTTCTGCCTTTGGTTTTATTATTTATCTCTGTGGAGCTAATCGTTTATTGTTGTTGTAGTAAACAATTCCCGGTTTGACATTTAATAAGCCAATTGCTATCAGGGTTTTGGGTTGGAACTAGAGAGGTTTTTCTGGTATATATTGGTTAAATACTCGTTTCACTCTTTCCTTTCTATGTATCTTTTCTTCTTTGGGAAATTTTAATTCTCTTCTTCTTCGAAATTAAATTTTTTATATTGTTTGATTACTCCGGGTGACTGGATTTAAAGAAGTTGGTTCAGTTTGTATATCGACTACTTTCCTTCAACGGATAATTGATCCCTAATTTCTTTCTTTAGATGAACTTTTGTTTTGGATTTGATGCTTTTGGCTAGTGTTGAAAGCTTCCGGTAATTGTTCGTTATTTTTTTTTTATTATCTCTATTTCTAGTGGTTTTGTAATTAGTTAACTATCTTGGTTATAGTTAATAGATTATTAATTAAATTTTTTTGTTGTTTTCTTTTATTTTTTTATATACCCCTACTTGTAAACATCACTGAGTAGTAATAATACCTAATATTGTTTTTATAAATCTTTTTCGGATTTAGTCTGAAATTTTCTATTAAGAAAGGAAAAAAATATTTTGTTTCACAGTTGTGATAAATTACTGTCTTAATTTTTTTTTTGTATATTGGTTTGGGAAACCCTTCGTTTGAAATTGTTTTATTTATATTTTCTTTGGGCTTAATTTCGATTTTTTATTAGTATTGATTTATTCTTTTTTAAAATGCCGTTAGTACGTAGTACTGGAAATATACCAGATCAGGTAGAACAAGAGTCTCTTAATGTCACCTTAAATATAGATGAGGGAGCTGGAGGTGATATACACACTTCGGCAAATCCTGTTGGTAGACCTAGAACGCGATTACAAGCGCGTAGGGATGTGACCGATAGGGAAAATGTGGACAATGATCACATTCGTCGTATAATAGACAACTCTTTGAAAGATTTTAGGAATGAAGTTGTTAACATGATTTCAGTAGGTTTACGGAATATAACATTACCTGATCGAAGACAAAGAGTACAGGATATACAAGACCGGACAGAACAAGCATCAAACAGCGCTGGTGTCGAGGACCGATTTTCTAGGAACCGTCATAATGATCTGGGAGATGGCGAATTTCACAATAGGGACCGAGATTTTGATCGGAATCCTGAAAGAATTCTTAATATTATTCGCAATTGGAAAGTACGTTTCACGGGTGATTCTTCGGAAATTACCATAGACGAATTTATTTATAGAATTAATACTCTCACTGTTTCTAATCTTCGAGGAGATTTTAATTTGTTGTGCGAACACGCTCATTTACTGTTCGAGGGTAAAGCCTTGAAGTGGTTTTGGAGATTCCATCGGGGCTGTGATGACATGGACTGGGATGATTTATGTGACGCATTGAAACGTCAATATAAAGACAATAGAACTGACTTTGACATCAGAGACGATATTTTGAGAAGGAAACAGAGACCAAAAGAGACATTTGACGAATTTTATGATTCGGTTATGGTTCTCTGTGACAAACTTCGTAAACCCCTGTTAGAAAATGAATTATGTGAGACAATTCAACGTAATTTGAGACCGGAAGTCCGACATGAAATACTTCATTTAGAGATTAGTCGAGTATCACTTCTTCGAAGGGCAGTGCGAAGACATGAGAAATTTTATAAGGACATGGTCTCGACAAATGTTAACAAACGCGTTTATCCATCAACACAGATTACGGAGATCGTTACAGAAGACGCATAGTCTATTAAGGACGAACATATAGACGGGAATGATACCGAAATTTGTTTGATAGTTAGATCTAGAAAGTGTTGGAATTGCGACATTGAGGGTTATAGTTTTATTGACTGTATGGAACCCAGGACGATATTTTGCTACGGTTGTGGAGCGAAGAACATTTATAAACCAAAATGTCCCAATTGTCTGCAAAAACGGGGAAACGTCTTGCAGGATGTCCGTATGACGAAAGACGGACATCCGAAACGAAATTAGTAAATAATATTAAATCTGGAAATTCAAATACACCTAATAGAAAGGATATACCTGATGTGACTAATAAAATTCTTGGACATAATCTACCTATTTCTTATATAAATGTAACTGAACCTTACCCTGAAATGACCAACACGCATCCGCTACAAAGACCTTATCATATTCGTCTTGAAGAATATAATCGTGGCAGGGCTAGAATTTTTGATGAACCTGAGGTAAAACATAAAATTAAGAGATCTACTAGAAGGTTAATAGAATTCTATAGGCAACGAAGGAAATTTGGAAAGCATGTGATTTCATCATTGCAGAATAGGGAAAATGATAATAGACCATACATTAGTTTACATATTTGTGACAGAAACTACTTTGCTTTGCTAGATAGTGGGGCAAACGTAAATGTGATTGGAGGGAATTTGAGTTCTGAAATTGTTGAATCCAACAATTATGTACATTGTAAGGGTAACGTCAAGACAGCGGACGGACAACGTCAACATATTTCTGGTACCGTAATTCTTGAGATATGCTATAATGGTCAGAGAAAATCAATTGAATTCTTATTGATACCTTCAATTAACCAAAACGTTATTTGTGGCATGGAATTTTGGGAAAAATTTAATATACGAATTGTACCTATAAACTCCATAAACGAAATTTGTTCTGACGAATCTTCAGATAAAATTCCTTTATCATCGTCTCAAAAGCAACAACTTCAGAAAATAATTGATTATTTTCCAAATTCAGAGCGTGATGGTTTAGGTTGCACTTCCTTATTGGAACATAAAATCGACACTGGAAACGCGACTGCAATCAAAGAGAGGTACTATCCTATATCCCCAGCGCGAGAAAAACTGCTTTGTGGCGAAATAGATCACATGTTACAGTTAGGTGTCATAGAAGAATGTCCGACATCTCCATGGTCATCTCCAGGTGTGTTGATCGTAAAACCTGGTAAAGTACGATTTTGCTTGGACAGTCGTAAATTGAACTCCGTGACGATAAAAGACGCATACCCTAATCCGAACATAGACGGACTAATTTCGAGACTTCCTGCAATTTATTATATTTCCAAGGTGGATCTTAAAGATGTATTTTGGCAAATCAAATTGGACGAAGCCTCTAGACCTAAGACAGCATTTACAATCCCTAATCGGCCCTTGTATCAATTCACAAGAATGCCATTTGGATTGTGCAATGCCCCACAGACAATATGTAGACTGATGGACCAAGTCATTCCGTATAATTTAAAGACGACCGTTTTTGTTTACCTTGACGACTTATTAATCATTTCGGAAAACTTTGACGAACACCTTAAGCACTTACAAGAGGTGGCCACCCATCTTCGCAGAGCTAACTTAACAATTAATGTGAGGAAAAGCATTTTTTGTATTAGGCAAGTACAGTATTTAGGATATATTGTAGGGGAAGGTTCATTAAAAGTAGATCCTGAGAAAGTTAAAGCTATTTCTCAATTTCCGGTACCCAAAACAGTGAAACAACTCCGCCAGTTTCTCGGTATGGCTGGATGGTACCGTCGTTTTGTTGATGATTATGCCGCTATAACATTTCCGATGACAGAATTATTATCGAAAAGGAAAACCTTTGAATGGACAGTTAGTGCTCAAAAATCCTTCGAAACAGTCAAGGAAAAATTGACTACAGCGCCTATTTTAGTACACGCCAACTTTGATAAACCATTCATTGTACAACGTGACGCGAGTTTGTTAGGGATTGGTGCAGTTTTGGCACAGTTAGACGACAATGGGAACGAGAGGCCAATAGCGTTCATGTCGCAAAAACTCAACAAAGCGCAACGTAATTATTCTATATCGGAACTAGAATGTTTAGCTGTTGTGTTAGCCATTAAAAAGTTTAGGGCATACATTGAGGGCCACGAATTTAAAGTGATAACCGATCACGCCAGTCTCAAGTGGCTGATGAGACAAAAGGACTTGTCAGGGCGTTTGGCTAGGTGGGCCCTAAAACTTCAAGGTTTCGATTTTTCCATAGAACACCGAAGAGGGAAGGATAACATCGTACCGGACGTTTTATCGCGAGCCTTTGAAGAATCTAACACCGTTGCTGAAATAGAATTACAAACGTTACCTACTATTGATCTTAATTCTTCATGTTTTGATAGTCCTGAATATACTCGTTTAAGGCAGGAATTTGTTAAATCTGAATTACCTGATTATAAAGTTGTAGACAAATTTATATACAAAAGAACAAATTTCACGTCAGGTAATCTGGACGAATCGGAAAGCTGGAAACTTTTTGTACCAGAGGAACTTCGTAAAGAAGTTATCTTTGCTGCACACAACATTCCAACAGCCTCACACGGAGGTATTGCAAAAACTGTTTATCGTGTTCGACAGTTTTTCTATTGGCCAAAACTGGTGACCGATATTAAAAACTACGTGCAGAATTGCGACACCTGCAAAACTTCAAAAGCTCCAACAACCTCACTAAAGTCACCGATGGGTCAGATGGTAGATACAGAAAGACCATTCCAAAGGTTGTATATTGATATAATTGGTCCTTTCCCGCGTACTAAAAATGGCAATATTGGTATCTTCATTGTCCTCGACCACTTTACTAAGTTCACCTTTCTAAAACCACTAAGGAAAATTATAACAAAACCAATTATCGAATATCTCAAGAATGAAATTTTCACTTGTTTCGGTGTCCCGGAGATTATTATATCTGACAACGGGAGTCAATTTAAATCGTCTGAATTTAAGAAATTAGTTGACAAATTTGGCATCGAACACCAATTCACCGCAATTCATAGTCCTCAATCGAATGCGAGCGAGAGGGTTAACCGATCGATTAACGAAGCTCTGCGTTCATATGTGCGTAATGACCAACGTTTATGGGACGAATACTTAGCCAGCGTCAATTGTGCAATTCGTAGTAGCATCCACCAGACCACTGGACGGACACCGTACGAACTTTTATTTGGACAGACGATGATTACGCATGGACAAGACTACAAAATTCTACGAAACTTAAAACTTTTATCGGAAATAGACACAAATTTGGAAAGACAGGACAATTTTATCTTATTACGTGACTCTATTCGGACGAAAATAAAGGAAGCGTACGATCGTAACGTTAGGTCTTATAATTTGAGATCCCGTTAGAGAGAGTTTAACGTCGGTCAGATAGTTATACGTCGCAACTTTGCCCAAAGTTCATTGGCTGACAATTTTAATGCCAAACTCGCTCCTACCGAGGTAAAGGCAGTTATTAAGAAACGAATTGGTAAAGTGAATTATCTACTTGAGGATATCAATAGTGGTTACTCGGCAGTATACCATATCAAGGATATATGGGTATAATTTTATTTCTCTGAATTTATTTTTCACCTTTTTCAGATGAAATTCTCAAGTTAAATTTTCGTATTTCATCTGTTTTGTGATGTGACCATGTTATGAATATTGTTTTAAATTTGTTGTTTTCTTTTTACTACCATTTTTTATATGGCTGTATAAAATTTAAATTTTGAAATTATTTGAAAATTTTTATTGAGTAGTCATTGATTTTAAATTATTATGAAATGTCTAGAATTTCAAAAATTTTCATCATTAGAAAATTATTTTTGTGCAAGACAGAAATACAATTAAAATTTTTTTTTGTCGTATAATTTTAATTATAAAATTTTTGTGTTTGCGAATTGATAGCGACATCGTTTTTGGTAAGGAATATAAGTTCTTCATAGATATTGTTGTTATATTTTTTTTGTTTTCCTTTGTTACATGTAGTTGCTGAACAGATTGATGAGATTGTTTGCATCATTGATGCTGAATTTCTATTTCTTGGACATTGGATACAATTAAATATTTTTTACACCAGTGGACAGAAACTCAGCTAATTGTTCGCCTTCGTACCATTGAAGAAACGTCATCATTTCGGAAGCCGTTCAATTCTCTATACAAATCTACCATTAAAAATAAAGTGAAAATACAATTAGTTCTAATAGTGGTCATTGTTCGTAAGACGGTTTTGATTTTTAATCAATTTAAAACAAAATACACACCACAAAACCTCGAATTCTTTCTTAAGTGACCAGATACATATTTTGTCTTGCTACTGGTGAAATAACCTCAATTTTGAACGATTAATTTAACAAATTTTGATTAAATTAAACCCATAAAGAAGGTCCAATTTTAACTTTTAATATTTAAATATCATAATTCTTTTGTTGTGTTTTAAATAATTTTTTTTATTAATATTTAATTAATCATTTGTTGTTTTTGCTTTAATTTTTTTATATTTGGTCACCTAAATTTATATATATTTAAAAAGAAAAAAAAAATATATAGAAATACACGAATAAACATCAAAATCATTACACAAATAATTTATTCATAAGAACACCCTACATTCAGACAACACTCACACATAAATTCATTTGAACACTCACGCATAGAAGTCTAACCTCTAATCACAACATGCACACTTAAACTCCTTCCTTTATCCTATTGTGTTGTATTGGTTAGAATTAATAACTGATGCACACATTCATTCATTCATTTTAAATTTAAAATCATAATAATTAAATTAAGCAAAGCTTTAATGTCATCCGGCGCCTGCTGACATCGAGGGATATTGCAAATGTAAGTTTATTAAAATTTTTTTTTTACTTTTTACACTATATTTAAATAAAATTTAGTTATTGCGTATACGCAGTGTGAATAACCTTTATTAACTTTCAATTTTAAATATTCATAATATAACATATTGCACACCCTACAATTTATAAGACATAAAAAAAAGGTCACCAGTTTTTTTTTCAATTTAAATCATTTTCTTTTTATATATAAAAAAAAATTACAAATAATAAATGAAACTTATTTAGTAATAACTAAATATATAAAATAATATAATAAATTTTCGAATATTATTTCAAATGGTGACCAAATTACATATTGTAATAAATTGTTACATTTAATAATTTTGAATTGTTTCTAGAATTTTTTTTATTAAATAAACTAAATTGTCATTCATTAAACATGAAATTTTGAATATTTTTGAATAATTATTATGAAAGGTGATGTTGAAGGTATGGGGTAAATAAGATATGCTGTTTTTGTTTTATTATATTAGGGCTGACAATCAACGTTCAATTAGTCAGCAAGGAGGGCGGGTTTTGAGAAATGTATAGCGGGTACCATCATAAGCTATACTTCGGTTATCACCACATACTATTTTCTTTCTTTTTCTATTTTACTTTGTGAATCAAATATTTATTTGTGATATGCTACCTAAAGTAAAATCCCTGAAAACGATTTTGAACTACATTATATATTTGGGAACACATACACCCCCCCCCCCCACACCGACGAGCACGGCCGATTTATTAGGTAGCTCTGTTCCCAACGGTAATCCAACCACCTTAGAATTCGTTACAAATGGCCGTCTCGAAATCCGTTAAAATTTACAAACTTAAAGCCCAAAATATAAACACTTTTCGTATCTGCAGAGAAAAATTATATTTTAGAAAAAATTTTCCTCATATTGTGTTTTATTTTCAGATTTTTTACCAAAAGCCTTTATAAGCGAAGAACTTACAATTGCTACTCATCAATAACACTGACACGCAATGAAGTACAATTTGCTAAAACTATTATTTTATGCTGAAGAATATAAAAGTCCTAACAATAAACCCTAAACCCATTTATTGATTCCGATGGAATTATGAGAGTTAAGGACGACTGTCAGAGTATTCATTATCATACCATGAGCGTTTTTCAAAAATTCTACCAGGCAACTCTCGGCTTTACCAGCTTTACTTAACTGATTTGCATTTACTTCTGGTCCAAGCAGAATGTAATCAAATGAGCAGAATGATTCAAACAGAATTTTACATTTCCGGTCTAAAAATCAGAGTTAAGAAAATAATTCGTAACTGCAGGAGTTGTATTATATTCAAACAGATACCTTGCTCACAAATAATGGCTCGTTTAATTCATCAGAGATGTACGCCTTCTGCCCCATTTGAAACCACAGGCATAGATTTTGCAGGCCCCTTCGAACTTCGAAAGGATATGTTTGCGTTTTTGTATGCTTCAGCACAAAAGCTATCCACCTCGAAGCATGCTCTGTTTTGCAGTTTTGAATTCACGCCCGTTATCAGCAATGTGAGAAGACCCTTCTGATATAATAGCTCTTACCCCGTTGACTTCTTAAGAACCCTGAGCCAGAGATAGAAAAGAATCACTAGTTAACCGGTGGGAAAAACTGAAGGTAATTAAGCACCAATTCTCCATAAGGTGGAAAGAAAATTAATTAAAATCGCTCCACAAGCGCTACAAATGGAAGAATCCCATTCCAAACCTTCAAGTCAATGATCTCGGTGTTGTCGCAGACGATTTACAACCACCCTATGAGTGGCGATTAGGTAGGATAGTATTCCGGTGTAGATAAGAACGTACGTACAGCCGATGTCTGTACAGCATCGACTAGTTGTAAAACTGTGCTAACTACCGTTTCTAAAAGAAATTTTTCAAGACACTTTATAAGTATTCAAACTTTTCATTCATATTCATTTTTACATCATCTTATCATTCATCTCATAATTACCATTACGCCCATCTTATCATATTCATATCGCTAATTTTATTGTCAATTAAAATTTGCCTCGCCTCAAAATGGATTTTTCCACTAAGAAAAATTAAACGCAAAGGAAATAAAAATTATTCTGGAAAAAATTAGTTAGTCATAAATATAAAAAGGAATAAAATAAAATAATTTATCTTCAACATTGTCTATACAAAAATTTGCGTCATCATGAATAGGTTTTAAAAATGTGTACTTGTTTAATAAAAAATGTAGAAAATGCCTTCTAAATTAATTTTATGTTGCCATTTTAGGTGAGTCTCCTGAATAAAAGCAACATCAATTAGTATTAAACTTTAATAAATTTAACAAGTCAATTCTACGACTCACTTCAATAAGTAATCTAACATTAAAGGTTAATAAATTTAATGCATTATGGACCATAGACCATCTGTATTTCTGGGTGCCCGGTGGCTTAGTTAGTAGTGAGCTAGTCTGTCAGTCTGGGGGTTGTGGGTTCGATTCCCACCAGAGACTCTGGTCTGTTTCACTACAACGAGCTATGGTCTTCGTTACTCCGCTCGGTTAGAATTAGAATATAATTTGTAATTGTATTGTAATTATAAAATAAATAAATAAAATAAATCTGTATTTCATCCATTATCAAAAAACATTGTTTTCTAGCTTCTTCTCTAGAAAGTGACTTATAATTTTTCATAAATTGTGAAATTTTTTGTTCTAGGGTAATGGGCTCAGCTTCAAATAAAGAAATGTCAAGTTTTAAGAATTCTTTTACAAAAGTAGGCTTATTTGAGGATGTTTCATTATTACTTGGAACAAGATTTCTAAGCTGACTTGCGAATTAAGTATTTGCATTGATAAAACTTGAAACTTGATTAATAGCATTAATAACATTGCTTGTGGCCATTATTTTTCTCTCCTTAGCTACGAGTACATTTTTCATTTTTTCCTTCAAATCAACATATTTTTTAAATGCTGGACAACTTTTAAATTTAGAAGGATGTCCTATTTGATTACAATTAGTACAGTAAGGCAAATTCTCATTATTTTGCTTAAATTGACATTCACCTCTACCATGATTTTGGTCACAATACAAGCGTAGGCTCTGTTGCAATTTCGTAATTAATGACCCCATTGTTGACAACTCCAACATTCTTTTAAATTAGCTTTTGTGGTTCCCACGAAACTTTTTGATTTAAAATATAACGCGAACTTGAAATTTCATTTACTTTTTTTTCCAATGAAAAGAGTGACTAAAAATAAACCCATATCTAAATTGTTTCTTTCTCGAAAAATTTGTTGCGAACTTGGTAACCGATTCTACTGTATTGGGAACTAATAAATCTAATTCATTTTTTATTTCATGTAGTACTGTTATGTAATATAAACCGCGTAATACTATACCAGCAGGTTTGAGCTCTTTAGGTGTATACGAATAAGATTCGATTCCCTTTTCTTTTAAGAGTTGCATCATCTCAGAATGAGCAACGTCTTTTAAATATAATTTGCTCTTTTGTTTACTTTTGTTTATAATTTTGTAAACTGCATTTTTTGAGTTTATTTGTTCTACTAATTTTTTAATATTTACATTAAAGAAAAAAAAAAATTGGTGGACAAAATAACAACAAAATATTAAAATCTATTCAATATTCCCTGAAATTTACAAACCATAGATTCATAAAATTTTTTGTTTCTGTTTCAAAAACTAAAAATGAATATTGAAGAAAAATATCAACATTTCTGCTGACCCACAAAAAATAGAAATTATAGTTCAAAACGGAATAAAGAAAGAAGAATTAAAAGAAGTATAAAAGCACAACAAAGTAGTAGGACCGTATGAAAAATGTCTTTTTTTTTACTCTTTCGAATTTAGTGTCAGCCCGAAATACCAGCACAGAGCGCTAATTCAGCGATGTCTTTTAAGAAATGTAGTAAATTATGTGTCAAATTATAGTATATATAATTTTTTTTTTTTTCGGTAAAATAGTTTTGTTACAAGACTGGATATAATTACTTTAGAGATGGTTTATTAAAACTATACATCTATATTATTAGTATTACATTAGTGTGCAAAAAGCTATGCATAAATTTAGTATTGAGAAGGAAAATGTTTAACAAAAAACCTTCATTAAATAAAGAAAGAAAAATTATATATATATACATACTTTCATATATAAATATATATGTACATATGTACTGCAAATACACATATATGTATATATATACACTTATATATAACATTAATAATAGTGATATAAAGTTATAAATCCAATAAACTTTTTATATAATTATTATTACTAGAGGAGCATCCTATTTCAAAATTTTGAGTAATATATAATATTTTTTCAAAAATCAATTTGACCTCACTTATTTCGTGGAGTCTTCTCGTGCTAAAACGCCATCATTTTCAAAATTTTGTTGACAAACTTGAATTTTCTTAATATGAAAGCTATAGACTGAAAGATTGTTTTCATAATAATTATTAAACGATAAAGTAGATTCAGAGCTATATTCAACCTTTTGATAATGTGAGTTATTTGATCACAATATGTCAAACGTTTGTTATGATTGTACCCGACCATACAATTTCATTTCCAAACATTATAATATTTGTACTCGGGATATAGCAAGACTTTCTTTTCCTTGTGAAAAAAATAGTTTGGCATTTCCCCGTATTGATTTTAATTTTCCAACTCCTACAAAATTCTTCTATCTTGGCTATAGAGTATTGCAAATTATCAATAATATCCTGTGCCAGTAAACCTGAATAGAAAACTGCTGTGTCATCTGCAAAAAAGGCATATTTGCAGTTACTGGTTTAGGGAAAATCATATGTATATATGATATACAGAAGAGGATCAAAAACGGATCCCTGTGGTACTCCTGCAAGGATGGAACGTAGTTCGAAAAGATGTTGTCTAATTGTGACACAAAAAGTTCGTTTACTTAAGAAGGATTGAACTATCCTTACTAAGTGTCTTGGGAATTTTAGTTTAATTAATTTATATATAAGACCGTTGTTCCACACCGCATCGAAAGAATTTTCAACATCTAACAATATCATAGCTGTGGAATTTCCTATTTGAAAATTTTGTTTCACGTAATTAGATATACGCATAATCTGGTGGGTTGTGCTATGAGAAGGTCTAAATCCAAATTGTTCATTTGGAATTATGTCATTCTCTTCTATAAATTACCATAATTTTTCCTTAATAATTTTCTCATAAAGTTTACTTATGCTGCTTAGCAAACTTATACATCTGTAGCTACTAAGCAGATTGGGTAGTTTGTCCGATTTCAAAATTAGTACAACTTTTCCTATACGCCATACTTTAGGGAAGTATTGAAGTTTCAAACAAGAATTAAATATTTCAAGCAATCGTGTAATGGTGAGATTTGACATGTTTTTTAAAAACTATTTCTTATCCCATCCAAACCAAATGATTCGTTCGACTTTCATTGCTTCAGTAGAGATTTTACAGCACATTTGACATTGAAAAACTTTGATTTGGAACCTCCGAAACTAAGGAATTAAACTCATTGAGTACTTCATTATCTTGTGTTTCTATTGTTTGATTTTCCGTGCGGAGTCTTTACTTGTTTAATCCCATCGGACGCGTTCCCAGGTGGCGGATATGTGGGACTGGGCGAGAGGCACTGGATGTATTAATGTACGGTACTGGAGCCCTCTCCCTTTGCCGACATTAATGCATCCTTTGTATCACACCCAGTCCTGGAAACGGAAGGCTTGCTAGACTGGATGTGGTGCAATTGATGTATTCTAATTGGTGATTCTGCCAAATTGAATGCATTCTCTGGCACTGGGTACGGTCTTGGTGCCATAGGTTTTCCGCGGACCAAATAAACAGGTATCATGCACTTTTAAGATCAAGATCCAGTGCGACGGAGGGGCTGGAGGACCTGACTCTTGAGTCCGATGAAGAGCATGAGACAACTGTTATCTCTGCTCTTGATCGGGGCAAGGAGATCGGAACTGCAGTCACTGCGACATCACTGGTTATGAAGCAGGAGCGCTCGACGGGGGCATCAGACATGTCCAGGCCTTTGGCCAAAACAATTGTTCGGCAGGGAGCTGTAGTACTTCCAATGGATGTGCAGGCCGCAACCGACAGTCGAACGAGGTTTGAAATGGCAAAGAACGGCATTAGGACCTCCATAGCTGCACTAAATAAGTTGGCTAAGAAGGACCCATCGCTGTTAGACGGACGGGATAGGCATATTCGTAGGAAACACCGAAAGAACGTATACAGGTTCGAATGGACCTATGGCTCCATCGGTGATATCCTGGGAATGTCTTATCCCGATGGTTTTAAAGTGGAGGTAGAGGAAGGTCCGGTAATTGCTTGTAAGAGTAAAGAATCCGTGTCTACCAGTACTTTGGAACCAAAAGTCGCCGATAACAAGTATGGAGTTGCTCACAAGCCATCCAGCGGTCTTGTAAGTTCTCGCAAGGGAAACGACAGGTCAGCTAGGACTGGTAGTACGACAACTCAAACTAGGAAAACAGCGGAGAGGGTAAACCAAACTCTTACGAGCCCCGCTAAGGACTCTCCGACGAGATCCATTAGGGGAGCGCTGCCTGGAGATGAGATACCCTCTACCTCCAAGAAAGCTGGTCATGTACCACATGACTCTTTTAAGGGTCCTCCTAAGGGGACCATAAAAAGAGTGAGGTCTGGCGATGACCAGCAGATACCATCGGCGAAGAACGTTGGTAAGGCACCAAGTTGCCCGCTAAAAACTTTCATAAGGGAGTAGTAAAGCGGGTAGTATCTGGTGATGATCAACCTTCATCGTCCAAAAAGGTGAAGGATCCGTCCAGGTCGGACATTCTTCAAGCAGCAGTCATTGACCGTGCTGATTCAGATGGGAGAATCAATACAGAAATGTGGCGGCTGATTGAAGATAGGCTTATGGACGAAATCTTCCAGGCAAGGCACAGGCCGGGTGAAATAGCCTTCATGGGTGCAGACTGGACAAGGGGTGTCATAGCAGATGCGGTAACCTTTGTCCAGATGCGTAACTGGAGGTTATACCAGCGTCAGAATTGCCGTTATTCACGGTATGGATTCCACCACCCATTAAACCATTAAGTCAATGGAAACTTGTCTATTTATTGACTTGTAAAGAGAACCAGAGAAAAGATTTCCGATTCGCAGTAGATCGGGAATCCATTAAGAAATTGGACTCATTGTGGGGGGTTGTTACGTTCGGGGTTGGCTAAGTCAAATTTCGATATTCGAAAAATGACAAAGCCAAAGAGGTTGCGGATGGTGCAGATAAATCTGCACCATTGTGAAGCGGCCTCGACCGAATTAATAACATACCTCAGTGAGACCAATGTGGATGTGGCCCTAATGCAAGAGCCTTGGTTAAATAACAACCAGGTCTGAGGTCTTAGGGCTAAAGGATACAAATTGTTCGTACCGTTTACTGAGGATAAGGTAAGAAATTGTATTCTAGTGGGGAATGAACTCCAGTTAATTCTTCTTAATTCTTTTAGTTATGGAGACCTAACGGTCGTTCAGGGAGAGGTTTTAGTAGGTAATAAACTGGCCTTGACCTCTGTATACGGCGGAACCACCGGATGACAGGATGTGGACTCTAGCCGAGTATGCAAGATGGAATGGAGTACGTCTATTGCTCGGTTGCGATGCTAATGCACACCACAGTCAATGAGGACATTAATAAGAGAGGTGAGTCAATATTTGATTTCATTATTGCAAATGATCTTTTATTCTGTAATAGGGGAGATACCCCTACGTTCAGGAAGAAGGATAGGAATTCAGTAATAGATATCACATTGACTAACTCTAGGGACCTAGTTGAGGATTGTAGGGTGGCTATGGGGTGCACTTTTTCTGACCATGGCAGGATAACCTTTAGTCTGAACTTTCTGGGCGCAAAGGGGAAACCTTTTAGGAATCCTCGAAGGGCTGATTGGGACGCTTTCGGGCGTGATCTGGGGTCAAGACTGGAACTCCGATGGAGTTTATGTTCAGAGATAATCTTGACGAAGTGGTAGGGAAGGTAACAGGGTCTATTATTAGTAGCTATGAGCTCAACTGTCCGGTGAGCTATCCGGGTAATAGGAAACAGCCGGTCTGGTGGTCAGAGGAGTTGAGAGCTCAAGGAGCCACAGTTGGCGGGTTGTATAACAGGGCCCATAGAACTGGTAAGGACGAAGATTGGGGCACCTATAGAGTGTGTTTTAATAAGTACAAAAAGGACATTAGAAGAGCTAAAAGGGCCTCGTGGATTAAGATCAGCGAGACCATTGACTCTGTCAATGAACTATCCAGATTCATAAAGATACTGTCATAGGATCCTAATGTTCCGGGGAGTATCCAGAGATCAGATGATTCATGGACGGAGTCTAGTTCTGAGTGCTTTTAGAAACCCATTTTCCGGGTTGTATGGATCCATTAATGGAAGGATCAGGTGAGGAAGAGCACTTCTTCATTAGAGACATTAGAGAGACTGTGGTGGGTTATATAGAACAAGGACTTCGGTACAGGGAATTTACCATATCCGCGTTCTTGGATATTGAAGGAGCGTTCAACAATATCAAGATTGAAGCTATTAAGCAGGCGCTGGTGGATCTTCAACATAACTGATATCGTATATGACCCTGGAATGACCTGCTCTCGATGAATCTAATAGTCCTAATTCCTTCAGTCTCAGCAGACTCCGTCCTGCCATACCCTTCACAAACTCCTCAATGGGTGAGAGATGACGTATGACATCCAGAGCCGCTTGGTGTGTACTTCTCATTGTACTTGTAATGCCAATTGCAGCACACCTCTGTGCCTTCGAAAAAAATGTTCCTGTTACTCTTACGTTCCAGTGCCTGCCACCAAACAGAACAACCATAAGCAAGAATTGGTCTCACCACTGAGGTGTAAATCCAATTTACAATTTTTGGTTTGAGCCCTCAATTCTTACCTATGGAGCCTCTACAGGTGTAGTAGGCATTAAGGCCCCGTTTGAGTCTCTCCTGAAAATTCCTCCTCCAGGTGAGCTTACTATCGAGGAATACACCTAGATATTTAGCTGAGTCGGAAAGTCTTAGTTCAGTTCCACATAGTACCGGTAATCTAAAATTCTCTACCTTGTAACTTCTAGTAAACAGAACCAACTCTGTCTTTCCCGGATTTCCCAGCCCGCGGGAAGGTCGCAGAATTAACGTTGTGAGAGGTACAGAAGTTACTCTCTATGTGGAGAGTCAGGCGGCCTTGAGGACACATTTGGTGAAATCCAGGATAGTTGCTGCCTGTAAGAAGTCACTGAAAGAGCTGATGAAAGACTACATGGTGAGACTCTGCTGGGTGCCTGGCCACTGCAATATATCAGTCAATGAATTGGCTGATGAACTGGCAAGGCAAGGTACAGCAAAAGATGTCTCGGAGGGGGAAAACATTGTGAAACCCCCGCTAAGTTTCATCTTTGGAAAGATCAATGATTGGATCTTGGTCAGAACCAATTCGGCTTGGGAGAGTAGAGAGGACTGTAAGGTGTCGATGGCGATGTGGCCGGCACTAGACAAGGCAGGCACAGGCACTCTTCTGGGCTTGAGTAGGAGGAGCTTAAGAATCATGATAGGGGCCATAACGGGTCACTGTTTGATAGGGAAGATGAGGTCTAGATGGGACGCTAGCAATTCCGATTTTTGTAGAATGTGTGGAGACGTTGATGAGACCAAGTCTATTGAGCACATTATGTGCCATTGTCCACGGTTGCAGCATCGAAGGATGAAGTGGCTGGGCAGTCAATTCCTCGTTGGGCTAAGTGACGTTCGGGGCGTGGAGCTGGTTGACTTCGTCATGGGCATCGACTGTCTAAGAGAAGGTCAGAGGTACACCCCTAGGAAGATTAGCAACATTGTTAATCCTCTTATATGATTCTGTTTTATTCCTAACCTTCTTCTCTTCGTATTCCTATTTTCTGTATTCTGTTTCCTGTATTCTATATTCTATAGCTTTCAAGAAGGGGCTCACAATGGACCGAGATCGGTCTCTGGGTGGAGATGTGGTACATGTGGTATCACGTCAACCTGCTCTATCTATGTATTTATCTATTGTTTGACTTCTAATTTCCTCAGTTATACGATGATTCAAAAGAAAGTTATTGGAAAAAGCTGTGGCTTCTCTTCGTCACTTATTATTTGAATATTATTATCGGATATAACAGGTACATTAGTAACTTTCTTATCTAGCATATTAGAAATATTCCAAAATGTTTTGAACGGACATCCAAATTATAAAGCCTCCTGTTCCAACTTTTATTTCTGCAGTAAAGTATTTCATACTTTACGAGCTTGTCGTACTGTTTGTATAAGAGAAGATCGCTTGTCTGACTGTATCGGTTCCACTGACGCCTAAAACAATTCCTACTTGCAATTGAACACCTTATGTATTATATTATGTACTTAATAAAGGTATTCTTAATTTCTGTTTTTGGAGCGCTCACATCTATTGCTTCCTTAATAACATCGCAGAAAATATTAACAATACAATTGATATCGTCAGTGCATTCTATATTATTGGCATCTATCGGTTTTGAAAAAGAATAATTTAAATAGGACTTTTCCAATTTGTTTTTCTATAGTTGTATTTAAATAAGTTATACGTAGATGCAGTGTTGGAAAAAACCGAAAAGAGTACTGGCAGATGATAAGAAAAAACCGAAAAGAGTACTGGCAGATGATCAGAACCAAGATTATTTGATACTCTTGGATAGTGCATTAAATGGGTACATTTGTCAAAATAAGATCTAATACAGATGGCCTTGATCTAGTAGCGGATGGTATGAAAGGTAGGCTGCTTGGAGCTCGAATTGTGACTGGGAACGACATTGTAAGTTCTGATAAAATGTTTCCCCAAGAGTTAGCCCTTGCGCATCCCCAGTATCTATGCCTACAATTTAGATATCCACATATAAAAAAAATTACCGACTATTTTTAACATTTTTCGGAGATCAGACTTAAAATCTGTTCGTGATTCTCCAGTTGATCGAACACCTGCAAATTATGCACATGCTACTTTTAGGTTAGGTTAGGTTAAAAAGGGCGGCGTCTTCACGCCTCCATTCAGAGACCATTATGATCCCTTTATAAATAACAGAGAAAGGTGATAGACGAAGAAAGAGAAAAACCTTAGTAGATTAAAGCACAAGATTGGAAAGAAAGATAACTAAATATAAGAAATATAAGAAAAGAGTGGAACCTAATACCCATAAATCAACCCTGACTACCTCTAAGACACTTTATTCCCATTACGAACCCTATAAGGTTGCTCACTTTTCTACCCGCAACCTCCTCCAGTTAGTGTAGAATATGGCTCCCAAATCACTTCAGTCTACTACGCTGAAGCCCTACATAATGACAGAGTATGTGCTCCAATGTTTCTAGCTCCACATCATCGCACGTTCTGCAAAAAACTGACGCGCCAGTGTCCCACTTACCGGTCATATTCCCTATAACGAAGTGACCAGTAATCATACCAACAATGATCCTTAGATTCCCTCGACTCATGCCGAGAAGACGTTTCGAATCTACTGGCTTAAGACTAGGCCATAACGCTCATTCTATTCTACTCCTCCAAGCATGATTCGTTCTTCCTGTAGTCCATTCCCTTATGGCCATGAAATACGACTCAATTGTAAGCATAACCGATACCACCACAAAAGACCTGTCCAACTCCGAGCCCTTACGAGCTAGCTCAACGCTATTTCATTGCCGAGAATATCGCAGTGACCAGGAACCTAACAAGATCTTATTCTGTAGGTATCCATTAGCATTCTAAATTCCTTCCTACACTCCAGCACTAATCTGGACCTGACACAGTAACTTGTCATTGCCATCAGTGCTGCCTGACTATCCACATAGATAGTTACCTCAGTGTCCCTCTCAACATTCTCCTCAAGTAATCCTAGGCCTTGTAAATGCCTAGAATTTCTGCCTGGAACACGCTACAAAAATCAGACAATCTAAAAGATCGTTTAATATCTGTTCCCGTGAAGTAAATACCCGCCTCTGTGCCTACATTCATCTTCGAGCCATCTGTGAAGATAACACACCCTCCATGGAGCTTCTCCGAGGATCCAACTTGACTTCATTAAGTAAGCTAGCATGCCTCGCTGTGAAGCTTCCTATTTATCCCAATTCCTTCAGTTTAAATAAGCCCCGCACAGCCATTCCTCTCATGAATTCCTCAATTGGTAGAAGGTGAAGAATGATGTCCAATGCTGCCTGAGGTGTACTTCTCGCAACACCCATAATGCCAATTCAAGCACATCTCTGAACTTTAGAAAGAACGCCTCAACGCCTGCCACCATACCGAACATTCATAAGTAAGTATAGGTCCCCAAACCGATGTGTGTGTGGGGTTTTAGACCCCAGTTCTTCCCTATAGAGTTCCTGCATGCGTAGTAGGTATTAAGCCCCTTCCTGAGCTTTTCTCCTCCAAGACAATTTGCTTTCCAAGTAAATTCCCGGGTACTTAGCCTCCCTTGACAAACTGAGTCAGCCACACCACATCGTCAGCGTAGACTACAATCTTCCTTCCCCTGGCATCGAACTGTCTCAAAATGACATTCATTGCCAAAAGCCACAATAATGGAGAAAAAAACCCCTTGCGGTGTGCCCCTTGTCACAAGATTCCTTATGCAAGTGTCTCCCATGCTCGAGTTGATACTGCTTATCATCAGGGTGATCCACTCGATTAAGAATACACCTATACCTAACGAAGCGAGTAATTCCTCAATCGCCTCTGACATTATTTTCACCGATTCACTGAGGGTCAACTCAACTATTATATTTTCAATTAACTTAGTACGTGCACTACATGGTTCACCTACCTGAAAACGCAACACCACCTCTTCTTTGATTTTGGCGATCTAGTCGAAAACAATTATATAGCGGATGGGACAACCTTAATTTTCCCTCTAACCACGTTTCTGTAACCATACAAATATCTATATTTTTATTCGTTCGATAATTAAAAAATTTAATAATTTTTCGTCGGATGCTCCTCGCATTGCATAACATAAAATTAACATTGATAGTTGGGTAATAACTTGTAATTGCTGTTCCTTAGTCTCACAGACTCTTAATTTAGAAATAAGCTCAATAGTGAGTTGAGTAATTTCATTTTCGGTAAAGAGATTATTACTTTTTAGCTGAAAACTATAAGAGGCGTTGTTTACGAAAGATCTGCAATAAATGATACACTTTGAACTGCAATAAATGATACACTTTGAAATTTGGTCAGATTTACTGGTAATTTTATTGGAATATGTAAGAGTGTTATTACGATGTATCACTCAATCATGCTGCTTGTTGAATTTAGATGATTTTATTTATTTTGAGTTTTTGTTGTTTCTTTACTCTTAATTTCAAGGTATGCTGCTCTGTTAGGGCACAAGAGATCAGTAGTTTTGTGCTCACCATTGCAATTTGTACATTTAAATATGTTTCCAAATTCACAGTTGTTAGTTTTGTGCTTTCCAGCACAAAGAGCACATTTAGTGCGGACAGAACACCATTTTTCGCCGTGTGCAAACATTTGGCGGTTTCAGCATGAACAATTTTATTTTTTAATCTTCTTTGATGATCCCATCGTATAATAGTTCGAAATAGACAGCTATAATTTCTCTTAAGATCGTTAAGTTTAAGGGATCCATTCTCAACACTTACAACGTATATTATGTCGAAAAAACCATCGCGTGTTTTAGTTACCTCTTTGACTTCGCAACACCTTACCATTTGTACGGCAGTATACAGTGTTGGTGTCTCACAAAATATTTTAAATCCAATGAAAATTTGTTTAATACGATAACTTACATATCCCTTACCAGATAAAAGAGAGTGAATATATTCAGTTCTTTAACCTAAAACCTTTATCGGGAGAATGTGTTCCTTAACAACGTTTGCTGGGGCTTCCTCTTCAGACTCAACGCCATCATCAATTACACTGTGCGACAAATGGTAGGGGTCAGTGATCGGGAAGGGTTCAAACTACCGGGGAAAGTTATATCGGTAAAAAAGAAGTTATACGTGTCCCGGCGTTTCGCTGGGTCACGTCTAGGAATCGAGATATATCGATTTGAAGTTAGTAACTATCATATAGGGGAAATTGTAACTTTTGGTGGTCTTTTTTTGACATAACTCGAGGACCACCAGTCCGATTTTGCTGAAACAAATTTAAAAAAATTAGGAATTATAATTCCTTTAACCTGTTCATACAACGTTTCGCTACATAAGCAACAGTTTCGCAGTTATAAATAAATGTATTAAGAAAAAAACTATTTTTTGCCTAAAAAATTGAATTTTTTTATTATTAATTCATAAAAAATCCAAAACGGTAAAAAAAGTGTCAAGTTCTATTACTTTCACGTAAAGTCACATAACCTTTAAACAAAATGAGACATAGATCATGAAAATCGATGGACGCGTTTCGCTTTTATTCACAATTAAGTGAAGGTATCTCATTTTGACAAGAATATTGATTTTATGTTTCAATGAATTTGGATAATATTTATTATATATTATTTATTATAATTATTAACACGTAAAATTAAAAATTATTACAGGTAATTATTAGGTTATTACATAGATACATAGGTTATAAAAATCGATGAACGCAAAACTTATTTTCGTTTGTTTGCGCCCTTTACTTTCTTGCGTGGTGGTTCGCCCACTTGTTCAGAGTCTGTATCGGATGAGGATCTGTCTTCATCTGGAAAAAATCAATTGTTTTTAATCAAGAGGCAAAGTCAATAGCAAATGCACGGATGCAAAATGCAATTTTGAAATATGGACTATTTAGCATACTCAAATCGGACATAGGAACGGAATTTACAAATGAATTAATGGGAGAGATATGCAAGTTATTGAAAATAGAACAAAGATTGGCTATCTGCATGATTTTTTTACACAAATTGCACCTACATTTATGAGTGGTCATGTTTTAGAACGTTTCGAAAAATTTAAAACGCACACGAATCAGGTTTATAGCCACCCTTAAAAGATGCGCGAATTCATAAGTACCTTTCAGTAAAATATTGAAACTTACGTAGTATTTATAGGTGTTCACTGATCGATTTTTGTCATTCAACAAGTGTCTCCGAACGCGTAAAGTAGGGTTTTTTTTAAAGTGACGAAAAAGTAATAAAAGTATAAAACCGAAATGAGTGCAAATTGTCCAGAAAATATCAATTTATTTTGTTACGTTTGTGGCAAAAGAGCTTTTTCAACAAATGCTGCATTACTCACTGAGCAAGTGGAGCGCGCTTTTAAACTTTATTTTGATTGCAAAATAATTCGCGGCGTTTCGTGGGTCCCAGACAAAATTTGTAAAACGTGCTACAATGGTCTTAACATGTGGATCCAAGGGAAACGCAGTTCACTTCGTTTTGGTGTACCAATGATTTGGATCCAGGAGAGCACAATTCCGACAACTGTTACGCCTGCGCAAACAAAATATGTGGAGTAAATCGTAAAGGCCTTAAACGAAGAGTTTACATATCTGTTAAAAGTGCACAAATACCTCTACCGCATTCGGATGAAATACCAATTCCACCGCTTCCAAGTCCTGACAAAGAAACTTCTTTTTCTATTGAAACAATGGATCAAGTTTGCTACACTGATCACATGTGGCGGATCAGTTGTGATCTGAAAGTCGTGGCGATGCTAAGAGGTCTCCAAGGAGGCTATACAAAAAACATGTGTTTCTTGTGTCTTTGGGATACCCGATTTAAAGGAAACCAATACGAAACGCATGAGTGGCTTGCTCGAGATCCAACGGAGAAAGGACACAACTGCGTAAATGACCCACTGGTGCCAATGGAGAACGTCCTCATGCCCCCTCTCCATATCAAACTGGGAATCGTAAAAAATTTCATCAAGGCCATTGTGAAGCAACCGAAAATTCTTGATTGTTTGGAAAATATTTTACCACGAATCAGCGAAGCAAAATTAAATTAAGGTGTTCTGAATGGGCCGGATATACGAAAGCTCATGAAATCAAAGGAATTTAAAGGTGCTTTAGACGGTAATGATTACTTTGCGTGGAGGGCAGTGAAGAAAGTCATACGATATTTTTTGGGAAGTACGCGAGCACACAATTACCCCGCTCTTGTGACCAAGATGTTGCACTACTTCCAGAAAATTGGAGTGAATATGTCCCTCAAAATTCACTTCTTGCATCACCATCTCGAATACTTCAGCAAGCAGCTACCCTCAGAGTCAGATGAACATGGCGAGCGCTTCCATCAAGTGGCAATGCCGATGGAAACGCGACATAAAGGCAAAAGGCTCGATTCGCTGGTGGCTGAAATTTGTTGGTGGTCGCAAAAGACGTACGATCCCGACAATGAAGATGAAGAAGAAGAATATACAATGGGAGTTTCCTCCGAGGGTAAGTCACAAAAATGAAGTTAACTGACTGATTAAAAACAATTGATTTTTTCCAGATGAAGACAGATCCTCATCCGATACAGACTCTGAACAAGTGGGCGAACCACCACGCAAGAAAGTAAAGGGCGCAAACAAACGAAAATAAGTTTTGCGTTCATCGATTTTTATAACCTATGTATGTATGTAATAACCTAATAATTACCTGTAATAATTTTTAATTTTACGTATTAATAATTATAATAAATAATATATAATAAATATTATCCAAATTCATTGAAACATAAAATCAATATTCTTGTCAAAATGAGATACCTTCACTTAATTGTGAATAAAAGCGAAACGCGTCCATCGATTTTCATGATATATGTCTCATTTTGTTTAAAGGTTATGTGACTTTACGTGAAAGTCATAGGACTTGACACTTTTTTTACCGTTTTGGATTTTTTATGAATTAAAAATAAAAAAATTCAATTTTTTAGGCAAAAAATAGTTTTTTTCTTCATACATTTATTTATAACTGCGAAACTGTTGCTTATGGAGCGAAACGTTTTATGAACAGATTAAAGCAATTGTAATTCCTAATTTTTTTAAATTTGTTTCAGCAAAATCGGACTGGTGGTTCTCGAGTTATGTCAAAAGAAAAAGACCACCAAAGGTCACAATTTCCCCTATATGATAGTTACCAACTTCAAATCGATATATCTCGATTCCTAGACGTGACCCAGCGAAACGCCGGGACACGTATAACTTCTTTTTTACCGATATAACATTTCCCGTTGGTTTCATCCCATCCCGATTTTGACCATCGCATAGTGTTATTGGCTGTAAAGGCATGACTTCAATAAAAAAACAACTAGTGATATTTTCTAGTTAATTATTAATTCCTTTCTTTATTTTCATTCCATTGCCTTATATCTAAAAATTTTACATTTAAATTTTTCCTTGTTGACTTCTAAAAATTCCACACTATATTTTAATGTTCACTAATATTTTATTTATTACAATTTAATTTCACTCAATACAATTTTTATACATGTTTGTGTGTTTGTTTGCAGCAATCAGAATTATGCTGATGCCTTAATAATTGTTTTAAGTCGTTGAACTTTTATTTTTGTTTAATGAAATTATATTATTTAAAACAATACAGAAATCAAAATTATGCTGACTTCTAAATAATTACCATTAAACCTTAAGTTTAATGCACGTGATATTTCAATCAACCAATGGACAAACATACAAACATGCACATTTGCAATTTATGTGGATATTACACTTTATGTGCACACTACACCCTCGCCCTTCAGAGAAATTATAAATTTCTTTTTAAATTGAATAATTTTTAAGTTATTTGCATATTCTTACAGTTTAGAGTGTGTTTACTTATTATAGAATTTGCTTATTCGAACTATAGAAGTTATTATAATTTTTTTTAAGTTAAATTGTTTACTTGTTATTTTGAAATTTGAGTACTACTTATAGCTAGTTTAATATTGTTTATATATTTTTTTTTTTACAATTCTGTGTGTGGGTAATTATTTGGTGTATGTCAGTAATTTTATTTTATTTTTATTTTTTATTTTTATTTATTTATTTATTTATTTATTGATTTTTTTTTTACTTTACATTTAATAGTATTAATTATTTATTCTTTGTTGTATTTCTTTAAATTAAATTCTTGTGATATGTTTTAGTAGTGTTTTCTATTTTTAAAGTTATATTTGAATTATTTATTTCAATTATTTCATACGGACCTTTATAAGGTTGTTCATTTTTTTATCTACTTTAACTAAATCTACTACGTCTACAACTATACGTTTATTTTCTTAGATGAATCTATGTGTCTATTTGCTTTTATTTTTCTATCATAGTTCTTGCATTTTCCATAGTATATTTTAGTCTTATTTTTAATTCATTAGCATAATTTTCAAAATTGTAAACCTTGGGATGATTCATGACTTCGTCTCCAGGTGAACTTGGTAAATATTCATTACCCTGTGATTTCTTTCAACAGTTCCTAATGTCTCATAGTGGTACGGAGTTGAAAATCTTTGTTCTATTTTCAATAACTTGCATATCTCTCCCATTAATTCATTTGTAAATTCCGTTCCTATGTCCGATTTGAGTATGCTAAATAGTCCATATTTCAAAATTGCATTTTCCATCCGTGCATTTGCTATTGACTTTGCCTCTTTTGTCTTCATTGGACAGGCAATTACATGTCAGTTAATATGTACCCAAAGTCGCTTGTTGGACGTAATGGACCTACTGTGTCAATTACTATAGTATTAACACTGTTTATTGGTGTATCTGACACTTTCAGTGGTTCTTTAGTATGTCTTATCTGTTTATTTTTCTGACATCGCTCACATCTTGATACGTAATTTTTCTCACTTTTGTTGATGCCTTTCCACATATACTTTTGCTTCAGTTTTAGTAGAGTTTTTCTTACTACAACATGTCCTCCTTGTGGTGTGTCGTGGTATAACTTTATTAATTCCAATTTTCTCTCATTGTCTAGTATAATTTGAGGTTTTCTTTCTGTATAACAATATTATTACGTCATCTTTATTTATTTTACAATTTTTATTGTATCTGGCCTTCAATTTATCTGCATGAATTATATTAAATACTGCATCATTCATATCTATTGCAAATTTCCTATTACTCATATTTTTTAAATTCTTCAAATAAGATGATAGCTTCTCCATAAGAGTACCTAAGTGCCTTAGATTATCGCTACATCTAACAGGTGTTTCATTTTTATATATTCATATAAATTTTTCTTATTTTCAATTGGCCTTTTTTCTAGTATATATTTTAATTTACTTGCGCGCTTTATATCACTGATAGATGTGAAGTCCCACATATAGAGTTGATCAGTATCTGTATGAGATCCGCTTATGATATTATTTTCTAATGACTTTTTACTCATACCTCTTGTTACTACTAGTGTTTTCTTTACTTTATCATCATTTTCTGATAGTATCATATTTTTTGACATCTCAGAATCAATTTGTATTCTGGATAATGCATCTGATTTTGTGTTATTTACCCCTTTTTTGCATATTATTTAAAAATCATACTCGGATAGTTCTAGTCTTATTCTTGTTAGCTTTGAACTAGAATTTTTATGTGAACATAACAAAACTAATGGTCTGTGATCAGTGACAACTGTAAACTTTCTTCATTATAAATATGGTTTGAAAAATTGTATACCCCAATAAAGTCCTAGTGATTCTTTTGCAATTACTGGTTTATTTCTTCCGTGTCTATTTAGGAATCTACTTGCATAAGATAATGGTAAATCCTCACCTATCGGACCTTGAGATAAAATTGCACCTAGTGCAAAATCTGATGCATCCGTTTTTCGAAATCCGGATATTGTAAAATAGGTGGGTTGATTAGTTTTTTCTTAAGAGTTCCAAATGCTATTCGGCATTCTTGAGAAAAATCAATTGTTGTACCCTTTAATAAATTTTTAAGGCAGTTTGCAACTTTTGCAAAATTGTTTATAAATCTTCTATAGCAGTTACAAAATGCGACAAATCTTCTTAAATCATCAGCATTATTAGGAATTGGAAATTTAGAAATCGCCTCATATTTACTTGGATCCGGTTTGATACCACTAGATGTTATCAAATGGCCCAAATATACAACTTCTGGTTTTAAGAAACAACACTTGCTTGCATTCAGTTTCAGATTGTATCTAGACAATCTGTCGTAAAAATTAATCAAGTTGCTATTGTGATGTTTTAGACTGCATCAAAAAGCTATTGTCATCCACATATAAAAATACTTCAGATTCTAATCCCGACAATGCTATGGTTAGCATTCTCTGGAAACTATTAGAAGATATCTTTAGGCCAAAAGGTAATTTGGTGTATTAAAAATGACCGTTTGAAGTCGAAAAGGCAGTGAAAGATCTTAATTCTTCATTAAGTTCAATTTGATGGAATGAAATTGTCATATCCAATGTGGAAAAATTTTCGCTCTACCCAGTCTATCCAAAACGTCGTTAAGTCTTGTCAACGGAAATTTGTCATTTACTACCCTGTCGTTTAATTTTCTGAAATCAACGACCAATCTCCATTTCTTCAGATCGTTCTGCCCCTTTTTAGGAAGCAACAAAAGTGGAGCGTTGAATTTGGCTTATGGATGGCTCTATTATATTTTGTTTTAATAGTCTTTTTACCTGGTTATTGATTTTCTCTGTATGTGTTTGTGGTTAACGATATTTTTTATTTGTAAACTTGATTTGTGTCATTCAAGAGGATGATTTGGTTACAGAAATTATTTGTTGTCAAACTCTCACCCTCTAAATGAAATATCGACTGATATTTTTCAATTATTTTTAACAATTCCTTTTTCGCTACTTCATCATGGTTGTCTATGTTTAGTTCTTTCAATACCCTATTGACTCGCTCTTTACCACATTTAGTTCTGACATGGCTAGTTCTGTATATTTCATAGTTCTTCAGTGGAATGGTTTCTACTTTCAAATTCTCTACTATTATAGTTTTATCTGATATACTCAAAAGTTTTATATGGCATTTGCTAAGAATACGCCTTCAGAAATTTCTAGGTTACATATTACTCCATCTTCTTCAATGTCCTAATTAAATGATATAATGATTTCATTTCTTGGTGGAATCTTCACTGTTGTTATACTGAATATATTGTTATGTATTGATAACGTCAAAACTTCTTTTCCGATATTGCACAGTGGGGCAGAATCTAAATTTTTTGGAAATAAATCTTTAACTTATGATCGGCTGGTTGAATTTTCATGAAATTTGGTATAGGCGTAGCAGAGCGTACAATGTTAACTTTGAAAGGGGGTACAACAAACCCCTCAGGGGCGGAGCTAAGGGGGCTCAAAGTTAGGTACCTCTGACATAAAAAATTTTTAATCGCTTGCCAAATTTTTGTTTCTCGTCCGATTTCAAATATTTTTATATATTGTTGTAGTTTTCGAGTTATTTGCGTTTGAATTTTTAAGCACCATAATTTTACATGTTCTTGGTCCAGTTTTTTCATATATATCCTAGTATTTCCGGCCGATTTTATTAGTTTTTTTTCTTAATTAGTTAAAGAGCAAAATTATCTATTGAATAAAAAATTTTAAGTCGATATCTTTACTGAGTCCAAAACTAAACGATTCTGAATTTGAAAATTGCAAAAACGACGACTTTTTGTGTTTTTTTTAGCCGAAAAAGTATCTACACTCTTTTTTATCTAAAATAAAAATTTCTTTAGCAACATATAATAATTTTGCACTTTTCTGAACGGTAACTTCACAGAGATGACTTTGAGATAAAAAACAAGTCCAATAACTCAATTGGTACACAACCTCACGAATTCGACCCTTTTTATATGAAAGTTTTGATTTTATACCATATTTTCCCAAATCCCAAAGCACGAATCGACAAGCGAAATATATTTTAAGAATCTTCAGTATATTGTTAAAAGTTTTAAATCAAAATATATGGGACTTCCGAAAAATGTGGATTCTATAGCCAAAAATGTAAAAAATCCCATTTTTGGGAATTTTCATTAGTTTTTTTTTAGGAATTCAGGAAAACCCTACCCCTGATTGAAATTTGGTTAACGCGCTTTTATTTATATTAATAATAACCACATTTCCTGCAAATTTCATTAAGATATCATTATAAACAAATATCTTATTACAAATAAAAAATTTGTATTTTCTCCAAAAACCCCAAATTGGGCCTTTTGTTTGGTTTATTTCTAAATAGCGAAAGAAAATTTAAAAATATATATTCCAAGTTAAGCTTATCCTTTAGCATATATAATTTACGATCTTTTGCAAAAAATTCAAGACAATATCATGCGTGATTTCAGAAATATGCGACTTTAAACTTTTATATTTCCAATTTATTGTACGACTATATTTTTACAAACTTGCAACTTTTGCCTTTAGCTTTGCGTGCATAATTACTTAGAAAATTATGAGTATTTCTGTATACTTTTAATAATATCTATACACAAAATATTTTTATAAAAATAATTAATAAATATTTTTTATTTTTAATAGGGTTGCCACATTTCCCAAATTTAAGTAAATCTTTATCCTTTTCTAAGCATTCATATATTTCTATTAATGAATTTAAAATAACAAAACAAACAAAAAATGTTTATTTTAACTTAATCAGTACTATTATTTTTGGTATTTATCGTCTTTCTTAATAAATATTTTATTTCTTATACGATTTTTTATTACTTATTTACATTAAATTTATGTAGACAAATTTTCTAATATTTTAAACTTATACTACTTATTTTCTATAAAATAATCTCTTTTATCTGTACACATATCTAAAAGATAATAAAGGTCCTTCAAGTCTTCAGTATTTTGAGTTGATAAAGGCTCATAATAAATCAAACGTTTTCTTATTGATGATAGTACAGGGTCTGATGATAACAATAGGCTATTAAAAATATACTCGTTTTGTGACGTTCTGGAGCATTTCCTGGAGCTGAATAATTGAACGTACTTAACATCTCTGTTTCTTGCTTCTTGAGCCTCTTCTGTAAGCTCTCCAAGTGGAAGAATATTTCGTTCAATTAAAATTTCGCCATGGCACAATACTTTATGTACTGTTGGTGTCATTTCTTTCCATGGATATAGAGAAACAAGTAGTTTAGATATTTCTGTTGCATATTCTCCAAATCGAGCAGAAGTTTCAACACTGCTATTGCTTCTTTTCTTAGGTTCCCAGGAAACCACAACAAGGCCTTTTTCTTTTAAGTTTTTGCATCTGGCCTCCTCCCCTTTTAGGTCTCTTCACTTGAGGGATTATTTCTTTTGGCTTAGATTTTTCCTAGATTCTCTTCCTATAGTCCTTCTTCTTCTTTCTATCTTCTGCTTCTTTTTTCTATCATTCTTTCTTTCTTTAGGTGCAAAGATTTTGAAAGCGCTCTGAAGGAAGAATTCTAAAGGTGCTCTTATATTATTAAGCCCTCTTTAGTTCTTGCAGGTTTGGCACGATCGCCATGTAATGATTGATGGTTGACTTCAATAAATAAAACAACTAGTGATATTTTCTAGTTAATCATTAGTAATTAATTCCTTTCTTTATTTTCATTCCATTACCTTATATCTAAAAATTTTTACATTTAAATTTTTCTTTAAGTGACTTCTAAAAATTCCACTCTATACTTTAATGTTTACTAATATTTTATTTATTATAATTTAATTTCACTCATTACAATTTCCATACATGTTTATATGTTTGTTTAAAGCAATAAAAATTATGCTGATGCCTTAATAATTGTTTTAAGTCGTTGAGCTTTTATTTTTGTTTAATGAAATTATATTATTTAAAACAATGCAGAATAAATAATTACCTTAAGTTTAATGAACTTGATATTTCTATCAACCAATGGATAAACATACAAACTTGCACATTTGTAATTTATGTGCATATTACACTTTATTTGCTGGTCACAATTAAATCAAATGTTATTTTCAAGGTGAAAGATTTGAATTAAGTTTTAATGCAATATATATGAGAATTTGTTACGAAAAAAAAAATATTTACTTTTTAAACATTTTTAAAGAAATTGGAGATTTTGAGTTGCTTTTTTAGCAAATTATTTTTTAAAATAACAGCGCCTTGGTTCGAAATTTGATCTCATTGATTGGTGAAAACTCCTTTTAAGTGATCCCCATTAAAAGAGGTTGGTTTGTTGGTTTACGTGGTAGCCCGTAACCTTACGGGCATTCAATTAGACTCGTTAGAATCCGTTTTGATGGAACCACACTACTCGCCAGGTGAATGAGCTGTATTGAGTCTGTAATGAGATAGAAATGTAGGAAAGAACAATGAGAACATAAATTAATTAGATCCAGCCTGTAGCATTGAGATATTTAATGATGTCACTGAGTCTAGTGTCAGATATCTCACAGAGGTTGTCTAATTGGTGCCCTCCCAGAAATTTATGTCTGCTTGCGTTCAAGGCTGGGCATTCACATAGAAGATGAAATACTGTCTCCTACTTCCCGCGATTGCCACAACTACGACAATATTCATTGTAAGGTAGAACAAGTCTGCTTGCATGTTTTCCGATCGTCCAGTGACCTGTAAACAATGCTATTAGTCTCGAGATGTCTTTGCGTTTGTAGCCAATGAGTTGCATTGAACGTTTTTCGTTGTAGGTAGGCCACGTTTCATTCGCGACTCTACATTTTTCAAGATTTCGCCATCTATTCTTTTTTCTAGAAAGTGTTTTTGGATTCTGCTTTTGACTGTTCCTAACGGCATTGCGACAGAAACTGATAAGGAGGCATTTATAGCAGAACCTACCCGGGCTAATTCGTCTAACTGTTCATTACCATAGTAATCCCCATGCGCAGGAACCCAGACTATAGTAATGTCATACAGTCGACTTAGTCCAAGCAGTTACTCTTTACACTGCCTGACTAGAATAGAGGTAGTTTTCGCTGATTTGAGCGATAGTATTGCCGCTTGACTGACGACAAATAAACCAATATTCCCCTGAATATTTCTATCGCGAATTAGTTTACACGCTTCCCTGACCGCTAGTATTTCCGCTTGGAATACGCTTGCCTTGTCAGGGAGTCTACATGAGTGTCTAATTTCAAGATCATTAGAGAAGACACCAGAGCCGACACCGCAGTTCATCTTTGAGCCGTCAGTGTATATCTTAGTTCCATATTGATCAAGAAGATTACCCCTTCTCCATTCACTCCTGGTGGGGAATAGGACTTTAATAGTATTTCCGAAGTCCATCTGGGGAATCATATTGTCGGTAAATTGATTGAATTGCGGGGGTATTAAACTTAATATCCTCGCGTTCTTGATCTCCAGCTTTTCGTTGCAGATAATCTTATCGCCCTATTAACTGATGATTCAATTATGTATAGGTCTATAGGTGTTAGGTGCAATATAGTGTTCAGAGCTTCTGATGGACTAGTACATAATGCACTTGCAATGCCTATGGAAGCGGATCTTTGTATCCTGTAAAGTTGATCCAACACATATCTCTTAGTAGTAGCGGTCCACCACACAAGAGATCCATATAAAAGAATGGGTCGTACTATTGCAGTGTATAGCCATTTTGTCAATTTTGGACTCAAACCCCATTTCACACTGAATATCTTTCTACAGGTGTAGTATACTACCGTAGCCTTCCTAACCCTATGTTGAATGTTCAGCTTCCATGAAAGCTTGGAGTCCAAAATAATGCCCAAGTATTTTGCATTGTCCGACAAGGTGAGTTCACAGTTTTCTAACCGTGGTAATCAAATGCTCGGAATCTTGGTCTTTGTGGTGAAAAGTACCAGCTCTGTCTTGCCCGGATTCACTCCTAGTCCACATTCTTTGGCCCAGTCACTGACATGATATCACTTATCACGTTCAGAAACAGTCCTGATACTAGTATCACCACATCGTCCGCGTAAGCCACGACTTTCACTCCCTTGTCCTCCAATTCGCACAGGATGGTATTAATGACAATAAGCCACAACAGTGGAGAAATCACACCTCCTTGTGGAGTTCCACGCATAACTTGTTTGGTCTTAACACTGTTGCCTAAATTCGCAATGACGATTCTTGTCTCTAGCATTGACACCAGCCAGTTGGTGATATAATCCTCAACTCCTAATTCGTACAGAGCTTTCTGTATCGCCATAGTCGTGACATTTTTAAAGGCGCCTTCTATGTCCAGAATGGTAGCCATAGCGTATTGTTTAAATTCAATGGATAGCTCGATGACCCTTACGACCTCATGAAGAGCCGTCTCCGTGGAGCGACCTTTAATGTAGGTATATTGACTTCCTGAGAGTCGAGTTGTACCCTCTAGACGCTGCCTTATATGTAAATCAATGAATCTCTCTAGAGTTTTCAGCTTAAAAGATGAGAGACTAATCGGACGGAAGTCCTTTGCATTCTCATGACTTCTTTTTCCGGTTTTTGGAATGAACACTACTTTCACTCTTCTCCAATTCCGGGGAACATAGTTGAGGGTTAGGCAGAATTTAAAGATTCTATGTAACCAGGGTATGATGTATACCTTTGCACTTTGTAGCATCCGTGGTATAATACCATCAGGCCCTGCAGATTTTTACGGAGAGAAGCTATCCATTGCCCATGAAATTTTCGCAACGGATATTATGTCATCCTCGATTCCTTGCGAGGATTATTAAAAGAGGTACAATTCATGAGACCAAAATATAGGTTAATAGTGAAAACGATTATCGTAAGGTTGTGACAGATTTCGAAACCCACAAGAAAAATTTCTATACTTATCAATTGAAAGGTAGCAAGGGCCTACAGGTTGTCTAGTGTTGAACCTGTTGAATTCAGAAAAGTCTGGAGGACAAAGGCTTCAAGATTAAAAATGTTATAAACATTAGAAATGTAGAATTAGAACCCGGTGATATAAAACTGAAAAAATATGAAACCCACTCTATATATAGCGGAAAATATTTATTACGTCGCAAAATTACTGTAGAGGGGCCACATAAACGATCGGGTCCAGTCCAATGTATAAATTGTCAAGAATATGGTCATACCAAGGCTTATTGCAGATTGCCGAGAAATACACAAGATGACTGTAAATTGAAAAAATGTAGTAATTGTGGAGGAAACCTTACTGCAAACTACAGAGGCTGTCCCGTATACTCAATCGTTAAAAAATCACTAAGGCATAAATCGAGAATTTCCCCCGTTCAACCATTAAATATCCTCAAGGTAAATTACTCCCAGTTACAACAGCCCTCAGACAACAAAGCCTCGTACGCAAACATCCTTAAGAACAACCAATCCTTACCGCTGGATTATCGACATCAGAATAAATTTAATCACAATATGAACCCAGAGTCAGAGTCAATTTTACACGGCTAGAAGCTAAAATCGATTCTCCCGATCAATCGGTAAATAATTTTACAGATTCAATAAGCAACATGATGCAAGAAATGCTTAAAATGCAATTTATGTTATTGCAAGCTGTGCTGATCAAACCATGAACTGCCTAAAAATAAGTTTTTGGAACGCCAACGGCATTCGCCAACACAAAAATGAACTGGAATATTTTCTTAAAAGTCATGACCTAGATATAATGTTAGTCTCGGAAACCCTTTTGACGTCAAGAAGCTTATTTAGGATAAATGGATATACTTTATGACACTAAAGATCCAAGAGATAGAGCATGTGGAGGCTCTGGAATTTTAATAAAAACCCGTATCAAACACTACTTAATGTGTGATCTTCGTGAAGATTATCTTCAAACTACAACAATCTGTATTGATGATTGTTACAGAAACTTAGTGATTTCATAGATATATTTACTCCCCAGGTTTTTAATTTCAGAAAATCAATATGAAAATTTTTATACATCACTATGATCACGTTTCCTGGCAGCTGACGATTATAACGCTAAGCATACATTCTGGGGATCACGACTTATAACCCCTAAAGGTCGTGTTTTGTTCAATATAATTTATAAAATGGGTTTGAATGCTTTTTCGAGCGTAGAACCAACGTATTGGCCTACTAACCGTAATAAAATACCGGATGTCATCGATTTTGCTGTTACGAAGAATTTACCAAGGCAATTAATTCATGTTAAATCTTTATTAGAATTATCTTCAGATCATTCACTCAATTTTGTTACTATATTGAACCCCCGCGAAATTGTGTACCTCACTGGTATCTCAGCGATATCTAACACAAGAATAAACTGGTTGAAAATAGAAAATATATTAGCACTCATTGCACGGAAAATATATCGCTGAGAACACCAGAAGATATCAATCTATCTCTCAATAATTTTGAACAAAGTTTAAAATTTGCAGATATAATAGAATTTGTTCTGTGGATTTCGAAAGGCTCTTGTCTGAAAAAAGAAGATTTCGAAGAGAGTGGCAACTCCACAGATCCTCTCAACTCAGATCGAAGCTAAGAGAATGCCAAAAGCGCCTTAACAAGCTACTAGAGTATCAAAAAACTGAATCACTGAATAAATATTTTTAGAATCTAGATGCTACCTCGTATTCGAATTATTCACTATGGCGAGCTACGAAAAAGTTAAAAAGATCACTACTTGTAGACCTCCTCTATGTAATACAAATGGAGGTTGGGAAAGAGATAAAAAGGGGAATCTGTTTGTTAGTCATCTGAAGAAAGTGTTTTCTCCAAATTTATCAGATGGCATAATGGAGTTGCCACCTGTTGTACACCTTTTTAGAGCTGTTGAACCCCTTTTGTTTTGAGATTCGAGAGATCGATCGACAAGGCTATTTTCGATTTAAACTCCAAAAAATCGCCTGGTATTGACAAAATCAGTAACAAGAGACTTTTGGAGCTATACCGGATAGCAATAAGAATAATACTTTTTATTTTTAATGCTATATTACGCCTTAAACATTATCCACCAGAATGGAAGGTCTCCTAAGCACGGAAAAGATCACACTAAAGTAAAATCGTATAGGAATATTAGCCTGTTGTCTAATATATCAAAGCTGTTTGAGAAGCTATTAATGAAAAAGTTGAAACCAATAGTGAATCGTTTCGATTGTATTCCATAGCACCATAGAACAAACTCACAGACTTACAAATGTTATATCTAAGACGTTTGAAGAAAAGAAATATTGTTCTACTCTCTTCATTGATGTTTCTCAAGCCTTCGATAAAGTATGGCAGGAAGGATTATTATTTAAAATTAAACAATATTTACTCATCGAAAGTTTGTTCTTCAAGAGGGAGATTTTATAAGCTCACCGCAGTCCATTGAAGCTGGTGTACCCCAAAACAGTATACTGAATCCCTTTTTATATTTAATATAAACTTCTGATATGCCAACTAATAGTCAAACCCATATATCAACATTTGCAGATGACACAGCTATTCCAAGAAACCCCCAACCCCCAGAAGCATCTAAACTCTTGCAAGATCATACACTCTATGTAGAAAAATGGATGAAGCAATGGAGAATAAAAGTGAATGAACAGAAATGTATACATATTACCTTCACAAAAAATGGAAGTAAAATATCTTTGTATGCATCTAGATCGACGGATTATGTGGAAATTACATACAGATACAAAATTAACCCAAATGAAGTTAAAATCACTTCAAACTGGCTTATTGGTAGAAATTCAAAATTAAGTCTAGACTGTAAACGGTTGATCTATAACTCAATTATAAAGCCAATATGGTGCTATGGTATCCAACTATGGGGCACGGCCTCAGCTTCAAATGTTGAAAAAATTCAAAGTCTCTAAAATAAAATACTACGAATGATAACTGCAGCTTCCTGGTATGTGAAAAATAAAAACATTCACAAGGACCTTAATGAGAAGCGACGGCTACAACCTCCGCCTAAGCTAAACCATTTGAATACATATAGTTTTTCGTAAGACTTAATATAAATTAAGATTTAGAGTAAAGATTTGAATACTTATTGTTAGTACTCTTAATTTTGTGAATATTCAATAAATAAATTTTGATGAAATATATATATATATATATATATATATATATAGTGCTGTTGTCGGCTTATCATTTTCCAAAGCCCATTGTATGCATATGTTTATCTATGTTATACAACCGTCCACTTTAATTTTGTTTTCTTCATGACCACCATCGTATAAATCCTCCGATTCCGCGTCTGATAATTCCATTTGCTCCTCATTACTTTCCACATGAAATTCTTCTTGAATCCATTTGTTTATGTCAGCATTCATGAAAAGATGTACCAATTTGAGCTACAATGTACCAATAGTTGAAAAATCTTCGTTTTCTTCGTGAATTATATTTTGTAAAATATTTAAGGGCATGTTATCGTCTTCACTCGTTGGCTTTAGAATATGTTAAACTTTTCATCGAAAAAGGTTAATATACCAAAAGACGGGGATTTCCCTTATATATATACAATTCCGTTGTAGCAAAGTACTACGACCGTATTTTCTTCTCAAATAATACAAAATTTAATTTCAGAAATATTTTAATATTTTTTTATTATTTTTCAAATTACAAATACGGTCGCATTGACACTTATTTATTTTTGAAGTATATTGTATAAATGCTGGAGGTTAAATGCAGAGATTAAAATTACTACTAAAATATTAAAAAAAAAATTGCAGCATTTTCCATATTTTTTGAAAGAAAATCATAAAAATGTTTCATCAATAAATCTTTTTATTATAAAGATGCTAAAAATATTTCAATATCAACGAGCGCCATATATGCTTCCACGTATCCATGTAAATATTTTTAGCAGTTTTACTAAAAAAAAAAACACACATCAATATATTTTATATTAGCTTTTGTATTAAGTAGTTGCACATTATTAATTTTGTTATTCTCCATTTTTTTTTTCTTTTTTTTTTTTTTGAATATTCTCTTCTCTTGCACATTTGCGAAACTGATACGTACGAAATATGTGAAAATATATGCTGAAAAAATGTGCAAAAAAATTTGTTGAAAAAATATGCATTTTTGTATGGAAATTTTTAGTAATACCTAAAAAGAAATGAAGTCGATCAACTAAAATTGTAACAGGAGCACAAAACGAACCCAAAGGATGCTAAACGAATTGATAATATGTTTGTGTGCTATAAATTAAAGTGCTACAGCAACAACAACTCTATTTAGGAGGATCCACATGTACATACATACATACGTACGTACTTACATACATACAGCATACATACATTCAGTATATCTACCAACAAAATTTTTGGGTACAATAAATATAATTGTAGCAAAATAGTGGTAATGTGATGGAATGTACATGTGCAAGATTATACATACATATGTACATATACATTTTAGAGAGAAATTTTTAATATGTAAAGTAGGATTTTTTATTTTATTTTTGCAAATATATTCATAATTCATATTCATAATCTGTTAATGCACAATTTGTCGTTAATTTTAATTAAAGTGACTACTTCTGTTGATATATCTATGTACACATGTATGTAATGTTGGTGTTGTTGATTGGAAAAGTGTAAATTCAATCAACTAAAATTGTAAAAGGAGCACAAAAACAAACACGAAGGCTACTAAAAGGATTGGTGATATGTTTATGATTTGTACATTAAAAGTATAAAATACAAAACTACTTTATTTAGTCTCGTATTGAAAAATTTACCTACAGTTGCGGGATCATTTGTTGATGATATTTTTTTTTTTTTTTTGGGTTACGGTTTTTTGTACTTGTTTTTTTTTTTTTTTTTGTGGACATACAAAAGGCAATAACAACTTATTACTTAAATTATAAACACAATCAATGCAAAAGGTAAAAAACAAACGTATTGCGCAATATTTTTTCTGTAAGATGAAGTGCAATAGGATAGATAATATAGAATAACGATGAGTACGATTGGTTTTAAACTATAAACAGGAGCTTAAAATAGCTAAATAGAATAAATGAAAATAATGAAAACTAATAATATGTACACACATATGAACATATATATATACGTAAATGTGTTTTATAAGAATTCGTTAATGAACTACTTTTTTTTGTGCGCTTGTATTGTTTGTGTTATTGCAAAATTCGTGTATCTATAAATATGATCGACTGAAAGTTTGTAACAGGAGCTCAACAAATTAAGGAGAAGGAAAAACTACAAGAATTCTGCAAAATTGATATTTAAAAAACGGCATCGTAAACAAGTTTACTAAAAAGCACACAAAAAAATTATATTTTTTTACGAAAACTGACTGTATTTGTCATTTGAAGAACAAAAATAAGAAAATTCTAAAACAAAATGTTTGTTCTGCAACTTTGAAACCGTACTAAATAAATTTATATCAATAAAAAAGTCAAAATTTTATCGGAACAAAAATTCTGTCCAATGCAGTTTTTTTAGTATTATTGCAGCTTCAAGATAATGTTGTCAGAGCTCGAACGCTGACAACATTGTCTTAACATTGCATTGTTTTTTTGGTTTTTCAGTTTCAATTCTAGCAAATATTTTTAATCATATTTGATAGAGGTCATTTTAATGATTAGGAAAATATAAAAAGTTTCTATAATTTATTAACAGTAACAATATAATGCTACTTCAAACTCGAATGTTTTTAAGTGTACTAAAAATAAAAAAAACAATTATCATCTTTAAAATGACATAACTCTTGATAGGAATCGCCTATTTTTACAAAACTTTTTCAGTTTAAAGCGCCTTAACAAGCTACTAGAGTATCAAAAAACTGAATCACTGAATAAATATTTTTAGAATCTAGATGCTACCTCGTATTCGAATTATTCACTATGGCGAGCTACGAAAAAGTTAAAAAGATCACTACTTGTAGACCTCCTCTATGTAATACAAATGGAGGTTGGGAAAGAGATAAAAAGGGGAATCTGTTTGTTAGTCATCTGAAGAAAGTGTTTTCTCCAAATTTATCAGATGGCATAATGGAGTTGCCACCTGTTGTACACCTTTTTAGAGCTGTTGAACCCCTTTTGTTTTGAGATTCGAGAGATCGATCGACAAGGCTATTTTCGATTTAAACTCCAAAAAATCGCCTGGTATTGACAAAATCAGTAACAAGAGACTTTTGGAGCTATACCGGATAGCAATAAGAATAATACTTTTTATTTTTAATGCTATATTACGCCTTAAACATTATCCACCAGAATGGAAGGTCCCCTAAGCACGGAAAAGATCACACTAAAGTAAAATCGTATAGGAATATTAGCCTGTTGTCTAATATATCAAAGCTGTTTGAGAAGCTATTAATGAAAAAGTTGAAACCAATAGTGAATCGTTTCGATTGTATTCCATAGCACCATAGAACAAACTCACAGACTTACAAATGTTATATCTAAGACGTTTGAAGAAAAGAAATATTGTTCTACTCTCTTCATTGATGTTTCTCAAGCCTTCGATAAAGTATGGCAGGAAGGATTATTATTTAAAATTAAACAATATTTACTCATCGAAAGTTTGTTCTTCAAGAGGGAGATTTTATAAGCTCACCGCAGTCCATTGAAGCTGGTGTACCCCAAAACAGTATACTGAATCCCTTTTTATATTTAATATAAACTTCTGATATGCCAACTAATAGTCAAACCCATATATCAACATTTGCAGATGACACAGCTATTCCAAGAAACCCCCAACCCCCAGAAGCATCTAAACTCTTGCAAGATCATACACTCTATGTAGAAAAATGGATGAAGCAATGGAGAATAAAAGTGAATGAACAGAAATGTATACATATTACCTTCACAAAAAATGGAAGTAAAATATCTTTGTATGCATCTAGATCGACGGATTATGTGGAAATTACATACAGATACAAAATTAACCCAAATGAAGTTAAAATCACTTCAAACTGGCTTATTGGTAGAAATTCAAAATTAAGTCTAGACTGTAAACGGTTGATCTATAACTCAATTATAAAGCCAATATGGTGCTATGGTATCCAACTATGGGGCACGGCCTCAGCTTCAAATGTTGAAAAAATTCAAAGTCTCTAAAATAAAATACTACGAATGATAACTGCAGCTTCCTGGTATGTGAAAAATAAAAACATTCACAAGGACCTTAATGAGAAGCGACGGCTACAACCTCCGCCTAAGCTAAACCATTTGAATACATATAGTTTTTCGTAAGACTTAATATAAATTAAGATTTAGAGTAAAGATTTGAATACTTATTGTTAGTACTCTTAATTTTGTGAATATTCAATAAATAAATTTTGATGAAATATATATATATATATATATATATATATATATATATATATATATAGTGCTGTTGTCGGCTTATCATTTTCCAAAGCCCATTGTATGCATATGTTTATCTATGTTATACAACCGTCCACTTTAATTTTGTTTTCTTCATGACCACCATCGTATAAATCCTCCGATTCCGCGTCTGATAATTCCATTTGCTCCTCATTACTTTCCACATGAAATTCTTCTTGAATCCATTTGTTTATGTCAGCATTCATGAAAAGATGTACCAATTTGAGCTACAATGTACCAATAGTTGAAAAATCTTCGTTTTCTTCGTGAATTATATTTTGTAAAATATTTAAGGGCATGTTATCGTCTTCACTCGTTGGCTTTAGAATATGTTAAACTTTTCATCGAAAAAGGTTAATATACCAAAAGACGGGGATTTCCCTTATATATATACAATTCCGTTGTAGCAAAGTACTACGACCGTATTTTCTTCTCAAATAATACAAAATTTAATTTCAGAAATATTTTAATATTTTTTTATTATTTTTCAAATTACAAATACGGTCGCATTGACACTTATTTATTTTTGAAGTATATTGTATAAATGCTGGAGGTTAAATGCAGAGATTAAAATTACTACTAAAATATTAAAAAAAAAATTGCAGCATTTTCCATATTTTTTGAAAGAAAATCATAAAAATGTTTCATCAATAAATCTTTTTATTATAAAGATGCTAAAAATATTTCAATATCAACGAGCGCCATATATGCTTCCACGTATCCATGTAAATATTTTTAGCAGTTTTACTAAAAAAAAAAACACACATCAATATATTTTATATTAGCTTTTGTATTAAGTAGTTGCACATTATTAATTTTGTTATTCTCCATTTTTTTTTCTTTTTTTTTTTTTTGAATATTCTCTTCTCTTGCACATTTGCGAAACTGATACGTACGAAATATGTGAAAATATATGCTGAAAAAATGTGCAAAAAAATTTGTTGAAAAAATATGCATTTTTGTATGGAAATTTTTAGTAATACCTAAAAAGAAATGAAGTCGATCAACTAAAATTGTAACAGGAGCACAAAACGAACCCAAAGGATGCTAAACGAATTGATAATATGTTTGTGTGCTATAAATTAAAGTGCTACAGCAACAACAACTCTATTTAGGAGGATCCACATGTACATACATACATACGTACGTACTTACATACATACAGCATACATACATTCAGTATATCTACCAACAAAATTTTTGGGTACAATAAATATAATTGTAGCAAAATAGTGGTAATGTGATGGAATGTACATGTGCAAGATTATACATACATATGTACATATACATTTTAGAGAGAAATTTTTAATATGTAAAGTAGGATTTTTTATTTTATTTTTGCAAATATATTCATAATTCATAATTCATATTCATAATCTGTTAATGCACAATTTGTCGTTAATTTTAATTAAAGTGACTACTTCTGTTGATATATCTATGTACACATGTATGTAATGTTGGTGTTGTTGATTGGAAAAGTGTAAATTCAATCAACTAAAATTGTAAAAGGAGCACAAAAACAAACACGAAGGCTACTAAAAGGATTGGTGATATGTTTATGATTTGTACATTAAAAATATAAAATACAAAACTACTTTATTTAGTCTCGTATTGAAAAATTTACCTACAGTTGCGGGATCATTTGTTGATGATATTTTTTTTTTTTTTTGGGTTACGGTTTTTTGTACTTGTTTTTTTTTTTTTTTTTTTTGTGGACATACAAAAGGCAATAACAACTTATTACTTAAATTATAAACACAATCAATGCAAAAGGTAAAAAACAAACGTATTGCGCAATATTTTTTCTGTAAGATGAAGTGCAATAGGATAGATAATATAGAATAACGATGAGTACGATTGGTTTTAAACTATAAACAGGAGCTTAAAATAGCTAAATAGAATAAATGAAAATAATGAAAACTAATAATATGTACACACATATGAACATATATATATACGTAAATGTGTTTTATAAGAATTCGTTAATGAACTACTTTTTTTTGTGCGCTTGTATTGTTTGTGTTATTGCAAAATTCGTGTATCTATAAATATGATCGACTGAAAGTTTGTAACAGGAGCTCAACAAATTAAGGAGAAGGAAAAACTACAAGAATTCTGCAAAATTGATATTTAAAAAACGGCATCGTAAACAAGTTTACTAAAAAGCACACAAAAAAATTATATTTTTTTACGAAAACTGACTGTATTTGTCATTTGAAGAACAAAAATAAGAAAATTCTAAAACAAAATGTTTGTTCTGCAACTTTGAAACCGTACTAAATAAATTTATATCAATAAAAAAGTCAAAATTTTATCGGAACAAAAATTCTGTCCAATGCAGTTTTTTTAGTATTATTGCAGCTTCAAGATAATGTTGTCAGAGCTCGAACGCTGACAACATTGTCTTAACATTGCATTGTTTTTTTGGTTTTTCAGTTTCAATTCTAGCAAATATTTTTAATCATATTTGATAGAGGTCATTTTAATGATTAGGAAAATATAAAAAGTTTCTATAATTTATTAACAGTAACAATATAATGCTACTTCAAACTCGAATGTTTTTAAGTGTACTAAAAATAAAAAAAAACAATTATCATCTTTAAAATGACATAACTCTTGATAGGAATCGCCTATTTTTACAAAACTTTTTCAGTTTAAAGCATACTTTCCCATTTTAATACCAGATAAGTACGTTTCTAAACTGTCAAAACCATTTGCCAAATAAATTTCTCTTAGGTATAACTTCTTGGATCCGTCATGGTCCATCTTCAAATTAGTTTCAAATATAAAGGTTAAGGTATCTACTTTACTGTATACATTAAATTGTGAGTCGGATCTTGCCTATTTTGTAAAAAATCACACACACAAAACATAATATCATAACATGTACTATATCAACTCGATAAAGATTATCCTCAGCCCTGGGAAATTTTTTGCTTTATGTTATTATTATGTTGTTTTTATTAAGAAATGTATATTTTATTAAAGTATGGCGATTATGGTTAAATTTGAATCCAATATAAAATTAAAATATTTTTGAAATTAAATTTAAATTAAATACTCTGCCTGCCACTTGAATAAGGAATCATATTTTTTTTTAACTTTAATTAACTGCCTGTTTTTATAACACAAGCGCAAAAACGACTCGTCTATCTTACATTTAAAACAAAAACAAATTTTGAAATTTTGTTTTTGTTTTAAATGTAAGTTAGACGAGTCGTTTTTGCGCTTGTGTTATAAAAACAGGCAGTAAATATATCTCCTAAACTAAAGTTCAGAAAAAAAATTTTTGTGCAACCAAACTTTAAAGTGTTAGCTTTAGTTTCCTGAAGAAATAAAAAAATACATATTTTGTTATACTAAAATTATGCATTTATTTAAAGACGTGTTTTTTTATTTTTAGTACACTCAAAAACTTTCGAATTTGAAATAGCATTATATTGTTACTGTTAATAAATTAAAGAAACTTTTTATATTTTCCTATTCATTAAAATGGCGTCTATCAAATGTGATTAAAAATATTTGCTAGAATTGAAAAACTGAAAAACCAAAAAACGCAATGCAATGTTAAGACAATGTTGTCAGTGTTCGAGCTCTGACAATGTAATCTTGAAGCTGCAATAATACTAAAAATTATGCATACTCTGTCTAATTTTTGTTCTGATAAAATTTTGATGTTTGTATTGATTAAAATTTGCCTAGTACAGCCTCAAAGAGAACCAAAATTTTGTTTTAAAATGACAAATCAGTCAGTTTTCGTAAAAAATATAATTTTTTTATTGTGTGCTTTTTTAATAAACTTGTTTACGATGCCGTTTTTTAAATATTAATTTTGCATAATTCTTGTATTTTTTCCTTCTCCTTAATTTGTTGAACTCCTGTTAAAAACTTTCAGTCGATCATATTTATAGATACACGAATTTTACAATAACACAAACAATAAAAGTGCACAAAAACCAGTAGTTCATTTACGAATTCTTATAAAACACATTTACATACATGTGGATATATGTTCATATGTATGTACATATTATTAGCTTTAATTATTTTCATTTATTCCATTTAGCTATTTTAAGCTCCTGTTTATAGTTCAAAACCAATCATACTCATCGTTATCCTATATTATCTATCCTATTGCACTTCTATCTTACAGAAAAAATATTGCGCAATGCATTTGTTTTCTACCTTTTGCATTGATTGTATTTATAATTTAATTAATAAGTTGTTGTTGCCATTCGTATATCCACAAAAAAAACAAGTACAAAAAACCGTAATGTCGTTTAACCAAAAAAAAAATACATCAACAAATGATCCCGCAACTGTAGGTAAATTTTTCAACACAAGGCTAAATAAAGTTGTTTTGTATTTTTAATTTACAAATCATAAACATATCACCAATCCTTTTAGCATCCTTCGTGTTTGTTTTTGTGCTCCTTTTACAATTTTAGTTGACTGATTTTACACTTTTCCAATCAACAACACCAACATTACATACATATGTACATAGGTGCATCAACAGAAGGAGTCACATTTTTCGACAAGACTTTAATCAAAATTAATGACAAATTGCGCATTAACAGATTATGCATAATTGTATTTGCAAAAATAAAATAAAAAAATCCTACTTACATATTAAAAATTTCTCTCTAAAATGTATATGTACATACATATGTATGTGCACAAGTACATTCCACCACATCACCACTACTTTGCTACAATTATATTTATTGTACCCGAAAATTCTGTTGGCAGATATTCTGAATGTATGTATGCTGTATGTATGTACGTACGTACGTATGTATGTATGTGTGTATGTATGTATGTATGCATCAACATATGGATTCGCCTAAATAAAGTTGTTGTTGCTTTAGCACTTTTATTTATACTCGTAACACACAAGCATATTATTAATCCTTTTGGCATCTTTCGTGTTCTTTTTGTGCTCCCTGTTGCAATTACTAATTCGTACATATTTACTTCGGAGTAAGAAACACTCAAGATGAGAAGAAAAATATTCAAAAAAAAAAATTGATAATGTGCAACTATTTAATAGAAAAGCTAATATAAAATATATTGATGTGTGATTTTTGTAGTAAAACTGCTAAAAATATTTACATGGCCACGTGCAAACATATATGGCGCTCGTTGATGTTGGAATATTTTTAGCATTTTATAATAAAAACTTTTATTGGTGAAACAATTTTATGATTTGATGATTTTTTGAATATTTTAGTATTTATTTTAATCTCTGCATTTAAACATTAACCTCCAGCATTGAGGCAATATACTTGAAAAATAAATAAGTGTCAATCAGATGAGTTGTTGAGAAATAATTCAAAGTTTAAAAAATGTTTTTAAAGAGGAAATTTGATGCGTACCAAATTATGAAGTCACACTTCAACTTCGCAAAGACGCCAAGCCTGTGTTTATTAAAGAAAGAGAAATACCACATACACTTCGGAATAAAGTTGAAAAGGAGCTCAATGACTTAGATGCCTCTGGAATAATTATTAAAGCCGAATTTTATTGGTCATCTAATTGTGAAGCGGCATTTTTAAAAATAAAAAACATTATAGCCAGCGACAAAGTGTTAATTATATTTAATCCCGAATTGTCAGTGATGGTAGCGTGTGATGCCAGTCCTACGGGAATAACTGGGGTGTTATCCCATATGGTAGATGGAGTAGAACATATAGCAACGTTGGCCAAAAAAAGTATTTGCAGCCCTGATGAAAACAATGATCTAAATTCCTTACACAACCGTATAATATTTAAAGGCCAGTATGGGCTCTGCTAGAACCTCCATTGGGACCTTCCCATTGGCGAATTGGGAAGCTCATTATATTTTATAAATATGGCGGGTATTGGGGAAATAAAATACCTGGAGTGATCAAAATCTAGCCTAATGAACGGCAGCTCATTTCTTAGTAGCATAGGTAAGCAAGGATTTAGTCAACTGGCGTGGTTACTTATGGAAAGCAGACGACGAAATGGTAGCAAACGGCGTTCTGTACAGCGGTTTCAGTCAATGATCTCATTGACAGCGGGCGTCGGTTTTGGAGGAAGCGGCTCTCTATATAAACGTGTATTTTAGTCGAGATGGCGTCTATAATCTTACAGCCCCAGTACCATCATAGGGTACAATTGACTAATCATCCATTTATCTAAAACTGAAATAATTAACGAAACTACTACAATGAATCCCCTACTACGATGATGATCTTTGGCACACGAAAACAGATAAGAATTGGACATCAAGACGCGCACAACTAGAGTCACAAATAGTTAAATTTAATGTTTCTGTCGTGTGCATAAGTGAAACGCGGTGGTGTGGTAGCGGCTATGTTCACAGTGGGAAAGAGTAGCCCAATATCCGATCATATAATAACAGCCCGTTTCTTCAGCAAGGTCGGAAAATGCAACGCAATCGTCCAATGCTACGCACCAACGGAGGATGATGAGGATTCAACTAAAGATGAGTTCTACAATCAGTTAACTGCTATTAAAAGAGGTGCTGATATAGACAACGACCACGAGCTAGTGGTAGCCACAATAAAAATTAAAGTTAAAAGTATATACAAGAAAAATACGCAGCAAATACATGAATGCTTAGATGTCACTAAACTACGTGATAAAGCTAAAAAAGATAGAGTTGAAGAATTGTTAAGAGATTGTTTACCATCAAACAACAGAACATGAGAAGAAACATGCAACCTGCTTAGGAATGTGGAAAAAGACGAAATAGGAAACAAATGTAAAGAAAATAAAAAAATATGGATATCACACATCACCTGAAATTTAATACAGGAAAGAAATCGCTTAAAACAACAGCAATTGGAAGACCCAAATCTAAAACGACAATACAACACCGTAGCAAAGGCCGTTAAGACATCAACCCGAAAAGACTAGAGATACTTCGAAAACATAGCCATTGAAGCAGAAATATCTGCAGGAGCGATTAATATGAAAGAGCTCCAACAACTAATAGGTCGACTTTCGAATCAAAACATGGGCCGTAACCATGCCATAAAGGATACAAATGGTCAGCTACTTACCAACCTAGAAGATCAAACTCGTCGATGGAAGCAACATTTCGAAAACATTAGTACAATAATTGCTAATCACATAATATCTGACGATGATTCCAGTTTCGATGAAACTACAAGATCTATTTTCAAACTTAAAGGAAACAAAGCACGTGGGGAAGATTTCAATCTGCCAGAGCTCTTTCAGGCTAACACTGAAATATCAGCAGACAATTTACAACCATATATTCGTGATGCTTAGCAAATAAACAGATTCCTGGAACATGGACAAAAAGAGCCATCATTAAGTTTCCAAAGAAAAACGATTTGACCAACTGCGATAACTGGAGGGGAATCACCCTGCTTGACACTATTTATAAAGTAATTACAATAATAATAAATAATAGACTGCAGTGCGTTGAGCGGACACCGTTTAGATCAGAAAAATACTCATCGTATCATATTAGAACAGTCTGTAGAGTGGCGCACACCGCTTTATTTAGTCTTTGTCGAATTTAAAAAAGCATTCGATTCTATAAGACGTGGCGTAATATGGGACGCATTAAGAGCTAAGGGAGTAACATCAAAATTGATAAATCTCATCAAGGCTATGTTCACCAACTCCTCACTACAAGTTCATCACAATGGGATGATAAGTGATTCCTTTAGCACAAAGGAAGGAGTAAAGCAGAGTTGCCCCTTTCTACATTGCTTTGTGTCATGGTACTTGATGAGATAATGTTAAAACTACGCGCGAAGAAGTACTGTGTCGGCCTTTCGAAAATATCTGGAATACATGGATTTCGCAGCCAATATCTGCCTTATTTCACACAAATTCAACGACATGCAAAGCAAAGTGGACGATTTTGTCAAGTTAGCAAAGGGTTTAGAAATAAACATTGAAAAAGACACATGCAGTGCGAGTTAATAACGTCAACGATAACCAATTCAAAATACAAAACCAGATGATTAAATTTGTTAAACACTTTTTTATCTGGGATGAATGATGTCAATTGATGGTGGTAGTAGACTAAAGAAGGCAAGGTGAGCATTTGGTCGCCTAAACAAATATCACAAAACACGAAGATCCGCATATTCAATGCCTATGTAACACTGCTTTATGGAAGCAAAACTTGGCTGATGACTAACACTATAGCACAGAGTCTTCAAGTATTTATAAACAAGTGTCTACGAATAATATGTTGACAGAGCTCTTTAGGCTAATAAAGGCAGAATCAAATAGGAAGAGGAAAAATGGAGATGGATAGCACATACTCTCCGTAAACCAATTGGTAGCGTTACGAGAGCCGTCTTAGAGTGAAATCCCCAAGAAAATAAGGAAAATACAATTTCAAATGAACTTAGGAAAGTAAACAAATCTTTTAATGAAATTAAATTAATTTGTAATGTTAGAATTAGTCGGAATTTGATTGTAGAATGCTTATGTTCCCAAGAGGAATAAATAAAGGAATAAAAAAGTAATAATATTTAAAGGTCAACGCGTTTTAATTGTAAAAACTCTACAACTTCAAATATTATTAGAACTTCATCACACCCATCCTGGCGTTGTAAGCATGAAGCAACTGGCCCGAAGGTATTGTTATTGGAAAGGAATTGATCGAAACATTTCTTTTCTCAAAATTTCTGCAAACATCATCAAAAATCCAAATTTTTATTAAAAATCAAAATTTTTATTAAAAATCAAAATTTTTTTATAATTTTTGCATATCAGCTTAAGTTCATTGAATAATTGTAGAAGAATACAGTGTAAAAGTTTTATTGGACAATTATACATTGCTTGATTTACTACATAACTGGTAGCTTTAAGCATATAAACAATAATAAAAAGGAGAATATAAAACAATTGTCAAAATGAACTTAAGCCGAAATGCACAAAATTCTAAAAAAAAAAAACTATATAAAGAAGTTCAACAAAAAACTATAAACTAAAAAATCAAAATTTTTACTAAAAATCTAAAATTATTACCAAAAATCAAAAATTTGAATAAAAATGATAATTTTTCGTAAAAGTCGTAATTTTCTTATAAAAATCATATTTTTCACTAAAAGTCGAAATTTTTTTCAAAAAATCACATTTTTAACAAAAAAATCGACTTAAAAATTTTTCCTTAGTAGAAAATCCGATTTTAGTAAAAATTTTGATTTTTAATAAATATTTCAATAAAAATTTTGATTTTTATTAAAGATTTGAACCTTTAGTAAAAATTTGAATTTTAAAATATTTGATTTTTTGTAAAAATTTTATTTTTAATACAAATTTTGATCTTTAGGAAAAATCATAAGATTTTTGTTAAAAAAATCTGAATTTTCGTGTTAAATCGAGTTTATAACAAAAAAAACCTAATTTTTCACTAAGAAATGGGAATAATTTTTATTCTTAAATAAAATAAAATAAAAATCACATAATAATCATTATTTGAGCGAAAAAATGCGTTTTTTACATTTTCTGTTAACTTAAAAGAGAGTGTAAAGTTAACAGAATCAAATTATTTTTTAAAAATTGGCATTAAAATTAAAAAAATATGATTGTTCAGATCCGCTATATATACAACAATATAAAATTTAAAAAAGTACAAATTTAAGGAATTTGAAAATAAAATATAAAATATAGTTGTTTGATTTTTCCAATTTTCTATACATTACCCCTTTCAAACCTACCAGAACTAAATTTTAATTTAACTATTTACTAAACCTACCAGAAATAACGAGGAGTTAAAAACGCTTAGAATATCTGAGAAAATAGAATCCTAGATGATTTCAAAGTACTGACGGGATTAAACACCGAAAAACTACCGGCGACTGGTGGTAGTACAAATGATGGAAATAGAACAAGAAGGTTTTCTCAGCGATTTCGAAGCTGCATCAAAAATAACTGTTAGAAATAGAGTTACTTGAATGGATTAACATTCTATTGATGAGAATTGGAGAATATGGATTTAAACCCCGATATTTCGTTAAATAAGCGTTTAATTGAGAAAATAAGCTTCATCTGTGATCACATCTATATGTGAGCAAAAATCGATTTTTTGGATGAAAACTTTATAAAAATCTTTAAACCCCGATATTTCGTTAAATAAGCGTTTAATTGACAAAATAAGCTTCATCTGTGATCACATCTATATCTGACCAAAAATCGAATTTTTTAGATGAAAATTTTATAAAAAAATGCAACATAAATATATAAGCTACTTGTTTCTCTATATTCTTGGAAAGAAATGACACCAACAGTACATACAGTACTATGACATGGCCATAATTGAAGGAAATATTCTTCCACTTAGAGAACATATCGAAAAGACTTAAGAAGCAAGAAACTGAGTTTTTAATCACGTTCTATTATTCAGCTCCAGAACATCACAAAGCGAGGATATTTTTAGTAGGCTATTGTTATCATCTGACGATCATCAATGAGAAAGCGTTGGATTCATTATGAGCCTTTATCATCTCATAATACAGAAGACTTGAAGGACTTTTATTACCTTTTAGACATGTATACGGACACAACAGATTATATTATATTAGAAAAATTGTGTATAAATTTATTAAGCAGAAGTAAAAATTGTATTAGAAATATAATATTTTTTTAAGAAAACCATAAATACGAAAATAATAAAATGTTTATTGTTTAAGTTAAAGTAGACATTTTGTATTGTTATTTTAAATTCATTAATAGAAATATATGAATACAAAAATAGTGAATTAACCGAAGAAAGGAAATCCCGAAATTCTTAAAAGAAATCACTTTTTAAAGTACCTCTCTTTTTCTCTGTCTCCTTATTTTTCTTTTGCCTTTCCTTATTAAAGGGATCACAATGGGCCGACTGGTCTTTGGATGGAGGCGTGAAGACGCCACCCTTTTTAACCTAATATAACCTACACATTTTAAAGTTTCGCTCGTTGTATCAATGAAAGAAAAAAACAATTTATTAACTATATAGAATAGAGTATCCGTTATTGGTTTAGATTTAAATATTTAAATTTTGAATTTTAGAAAAAAAATTATTATTTTTTTTAAATTTTTCTATAAAATTAATTTAATTTGGGAAGCGCTTTTATAAAAATATTCTCTGTATAGATATATTTTAAAATCATAAAGAAATATTTGTAATTTTCTAAGTAATTATTCACGTAAAGCTAGAGGCAAAAATTGCACTTTTGTAAAAATGTAGTCATATATACAATAAATTGAAAATATAAAAGTTTAAAGGCTTCGTTGACTTGAATATTTTTGTAAAAGGTCGAAAATTATATGTGCTTTTGCTATTTAGAAATTAGCCAAACAAAAGACCTAATTTCTGGTTTTTGGAGAAACTAAAAATTTTTGAATTGTAATAAAATATTTGTTTATAAAGGTATCTTAATAAAACTTCCAGGAAGTAGGGATCTTGATAATTTAAATAAAAATGCACAAACCAAATTCAAATTTGGCGAATTGCAAAAAAAAAAAAAACTAATGAAAATTCCAAAAAATGGGATTTTTCACATTTTCGCCTATAAAGTCCACATTTTCTCGATGTCCTAAACTACATTCTGTTTGCACATTCATGCTTTGAAATTTCAGAAAATATAGACTAGTCAAAACTTGTTGTTGTACTTGTTTTCTATTTTAAAATCATCTTTGGTAAGATACCTTCCAGAAAAGTATAAAATTATTATATGTTGTTAAAGAAAATTACATTTTAGAGAAAAAAGATTGTAGAGATTTTTTCGACCAAAAAAACAAAAAAATTTAATTTTTTCAACTTTTAAATTCAAATCGTTTAAAGATATAGGATATAGACTTAAAATTTTCCTTATTTAATAGATAATTTTGTTCTTTAAATAAAAAAAAAAACTATTAAAATCGGTCGAAAATACTGGGATATATATGAAAACAAACTTGACCAGGAACTTGCAAAATTGAGGTAGTTAAAATTTCAAATGCTAATAACTCGAAAACTATAACAGATAAATAGCAGAAGTATATTTTTATAGGGCTTATAGAGGGCTTTAATAAGATGTAAAGATATTTGAAATCGGATAAGAAACTAAAAATTAGCAAGCGGTTAAAAATTTGCTATGCCAGAGGTACCCTATTTTGAGCCCCCATAGCTCTGCTTCTGAGGGGTATGTGGGGTCCCCCTTCCAAACTTTAAATTATAAATGCAACCAGCCGATTAGAAGTTACAGATTTATTTCCAAAAATGTTCAATTCTGCCCCACTGTGTAATGGAAGAACCAATATATCAAACTTTACTAATACTTTCTGTACTACAAATTGGTTAAAATATAAAAAATACATCAGTAGTCATATCCACACAGACCCTAATTTTGAGTGTCAATGACTTTACGTCATTAATTACTTTAGCTCTGGAATATTTTAAGAGTCTGCAAAGCAGAGGCTGTCCATAGCAAATACAAATCTGAAAAGAGCACTTCAACTAGAAGAGGATCGCCAAAACAAAAATTATATTGAAAGCATGACAAACAATAAACACACAATTTTTTCCATATGGAGGGCAGCGAAAGATATTAAGCCACCGGTAGAGATACATAGTTATTTAAGGAAAGCTGACGGTGCCTGGGCCCGTAGTGCAGTTTTTCAAACAAATCCGCAAACAAGTGACTTTGTATTGAGAGATACCTGACACTACTTTCAATTATGATGACATAATTGTTGTTAGCCCAGAGGAAATTAATGCAATCATAAAAGAAAATATAAATGTAAGAAAATCAGCAGAATATGATGCAATAACGCGAACAATGATTAAAAGCATATCGAACGTTGGCAATAATTATGGTGTCTAAATTGGAAAACTTCTTAAATTAACTAAAGTTAGGAAAAGATTCGACTCTACCTTCTTCTTATAGACCAGTTAGCGTACTTTGTTTGTCGAAGCTATTCGAGAAAGTACTCCAAAACACAATTATGTCATCCTTGAACGATAGAAATAATCGTCCCAGTTCACCAGTTTGGTTTTTGTGAAAAACACGGAACTATTGAATAAATAAATCGTCTAACTGGAGAGGTAAGAAGATCTTTTGAATTAAAGAAGTATTGTTCAGCTATTTTTTAGATATCGCTCAAGCCTTCGACAAAGTACGGCACAAAGGTTTAGTATACAAAATTAAATATTTTCTACCACCATATACCCACAAAATACTGGAGTCTTATCTATCAGGTCGTCTATTTAGAATAAAATATAATGACTTTTTGGCAGAAAAATTTGAGATAAAAGCAACGTTTCACAAGGAAGCATTTTTGGACCTACGCTCTAATTAATTTACACTTCTGACTTGCGAATATGCGATGAACAGACTATTTCCACATTTCCTGATGACACAGCAATACCCAGTTTCCATAAAACCTCACAGCATGTAGTTAACTAGTTAAAAACTGGCAAATACGAGTAAGTGAATTAAAAAGTAATCATGTTATTTTTACCCTGAGAAGAGGAATCGGTCCTCCCGTTACACCTAATGGTATAAATATACCCCATTTAGATCACGCTACATACCTTGATATTCATTTAGATAGGCGACTAACTTGGCATCGTCATATAGAAGCCAAGAGACTTCATATAAAGTTAAAAGCCGCTAGTCTTCACTAGTTAATCAATAGTCAACTGAAATGAAGGCTTGACATTAAAGTTTTATACATGACTTCCCGTAGTCATGTATAAAACCGTATTGATACCAATTTAAGCCTATGGCATCCAATTATGGGGAACAGCCAGATGTACAGAGGAGGAGTAATACAGAGAGATTATACAGAGATTTTTGTAGTGAACCAATCATTCAGATGGAAGGACATATTTAAATCGACTCAAAAAGTAGATCATAAAAAAATAAAAAAAAATTGGAATCCAATGTTAATACTAGGAAGATTATTCGAGGTTCTGCGAAAAATGATTTTCGAATAATTTGAAAATTTGGCATTTCAAACCGGTTACGAATTTCTAAATTAAAAAAAAGTAATTTTTAATTTTTAGTCGAATTTTCAGAATTATTAAAGTTCAATGAAATAATTGTAAACGTTTATCGGACACTCGGCAGAATGAAATGCATTTTCTAGTCAGTCACGATTGGCATCAGCACTTCAATGTCCCACCGTGGTGTTCTCTGTAAACATCATCTATTCAACTAACATCTTTTTAGAGTAATGTAGACTATACATCTAAGGGGAATGAGTGAATTTTAACATGCAAACAATTAAAGATTCTAACTGTTGGATATTCATCTAGATGCATCTATGAATGATTTTCAATAAGCTTTATCCGCCCATCTCCTAAGATTTTTGAGAAAAGACCAAAGTCCTTTTTAATATAACAAAAATCACTTTTTCGAAAAATCTTCCGATTTTCTAAAAAAAAACTGTTAAGCATTCTGACTATTGGATATTCATAAGGATAAGTTTTATCCGCCCATCACCTAGGATTTTTGAGAAAGGCTCAAGATCCTTTTGCATATACCAAAAATTACTTTTTCGGAAAATCTTCAAATTCTCAAAAAAAAAAATAAACTGTTAAGGATTCTGACTATTGACTATTCATCTAGATGCATCTAGAAATCATTTCCAATAAGTTTTATCCGCCCATCTCCTAGGATTTTTGAGAAAAAGACCAAAGTCCTTTTTCATATAACAAAAATTACTTTTTCGGAAAATCTTCAAATTAAAAAAACAAACGGTTAAGGATTCTGACTATTGAATATTCATCTAGATGTATCTAGAAATGATTTCGAATAAGTTTTATCCGCCCATCTCCTAGGATTTTTGAGAAAAAGACCAAAGGCCTTTTTCATATAACAAAAATTACTTTTTCCAAAAATCTTAAAATTTTCGAAAAAAAACAAACTGTCAAGGATTCTGACTATTGGATATTCTAAATGCATCTAGAAATGATTTCCAGTAAGTTTTATCCGCCCATCTCCCAAGATTTTTAAGAAAGGGACCAATGTTCTTTTTCATATGTCAAGATTTCGTTTTTCAAAAAATCTCTAAATAAAACAAAAGTTGGGGTTTTGTTATTATATAGACGTATCTGATGATCCTAATATTTAAAAAAAAATATAGTTGTTTTATTAACAAAATATCCTTTTTAATTGTACATATTCACAGAGATTGCAGACATTTACACTACTATAGTTAAGTGCTTAACATAGCACTGTTGACCTAACAGATTTCTATCTTTGCTAAAAAAAATTTAAATTTGTCCACACACATAAAGTCAACGACACTAATTCATTCTAATCAGTAGTATGTTTATGGGGTTTCGGGATCACTTTTTTCATACAAAATTCGGCTCATGCATAGCTGGGGTTATGGTTTTTTGAAATGTGAAATGTGTATGTGTTGTGGTATGATTGTATGTTGTTTATGTTTTCCATCCCTGGTTAGTAGTGTGTTTGTTGGTGTGTGGTATTGAGGTGGTATTTCTGTGTTGTGATATGTGTGTGTTGTGAGATAGAGAGAGAATAGTTATTTGGTGTGAGAGAGTATTGTCAGGTGGATTTGTGTGTGTTAAGGTTTTGAGGATTGATTTTGTGTGTGATGGAAGAAAACCAGTTTTAGTGTATAGATAGAAAATAGACACCTGTTGTGTTTTTAAAGATCAAGGTGGTTGAAATGTGTATTTTCCTCGTTCGTGATTGATGGTTGGTTTTATGTTGGCTATGGCGGAGATATATATTTATATTTTTGTTGGTGTTTTGTTGTATTAATTTTTCTATGATTGTTTACTATCTATAGATCTTTCTGGATGGGATTTTGTAACCTAAAATATTTGTATTTGTTGTGAGAGAGAGAGAAAGTGTGGGTTGTGAGAGAGAGGGGGAAATGTGGGTTGTGAGACATGAGAAAGAGGGAATAGTTATTTGGTGTGAGACAGTGTTGCCAGATAGATTTGTGTGTGTTAGGTTTTGAGTTTTGATTTTGTGGATGATGGAAGAAACCCAGTTTTAGTGTAGAGAGAAAATGCTTGTCTGTTATATTTTTAAAGATCAGTATGATTGAAATGTATGTTGTTTATGTTTTGCATCCCTGGTTAGTAATGTGTTTGTAGTTTTGAGAAAGAATGTGAATACATTTTTGTGATAAGAAATGTAAACATTAGTATTAGTAGTTTAAAAAATTATTATTATTGTAGAGAGGGATGTGATAACAATTGACAATAAAAAATGTTATTTACTATCAAAAGAGATTTTATTTCTGTGATTCTAATTATTGTAAATAATTTATAAAAAAGTATTTTTAAATAAAAACAATTGTTTTATTTATAAGTTATTATTTATTTCTTATAGTTTTTATATTTTGTTAAAGGTACAGTTTATACAGTTTTTTAAATTATTGAAATTTATAATTTTCCTAGCTTCATCTTCTGCTACTCTCCTTAAGATTTCATAATCATAACAATCACAAATTTTCGGTCCAGCTCTAGTATTCTTATCAGCCCAAACACAATCTTCTAAATGTTTATCATTTTTGTTTAATGTTCTTGGTAATTTTCTTATTTGTTCTAGATGTTCTACTGTATACTCATTAGTAATTATGAATTTCATTGGTTTTAGTTGTTATTTTTTATATTTTCTATTCTATTTTATTCATTTTCTATTCTAATCTATTCTATTCTAATCTATTCTACTCTAATCTATTCTATTCTGTTCTATCCATCTATCTATCTACCTACCTACCTACCTATCTATCTACCTATCTATCTATCTATCTATCTATCCATCTATCTATCTACCTACCTACCTATCTATCTACCTACCTATCTATTCATCTATCTATCTATATATCTATCTATTTGTCTGTCTATCTATCCATCTATCTATCCATCTGTCTATCTATCTATCTCTCTATCCATCCATCTATCTATCTATTTATCTGTCTATAAATCTATTCTATTCTATTCTATTCTATTCTATTCTATTTTATTCTATTGTATTGTATTCTATTCCATTATATTATATTCTATTCTATTCTAATCTATTCTATTCTATTCTATTCTATGCTATTCTATTCTATTCTATTCTATTCTATTCTATTCTATTCTATTCTATTCTATTCTATGTCATCTACTTATAAATTGTTTAAACTACTATATCTATTCTATAAATTTATAATATTTACAAAAACCAATACCATGAATTTAAAATTCATGTATTTAAAATTATGTATTTAAAATTATGTATTTAAAATTATGTATTGGGACTAAATCGCTGTTTTCATATTAAACTTTTTCTTTGCATACATATGATAATTTTTCATGTATACCTCCTTCTTTAAATATCTTGATTTTAATTTAGTATATATTGATAGATACATACAATATTAAATTTAGATGCAGTTCTAATAACTGTTTGAAATAAGTACACTCTTATCTTTTTAATAAAAAAATGTATAAAGATTTGCTAATCGATCAAACTTCTATCAATTCTGTTCAAACTAAAGGTATAGGTAATACCTGATTAAAAAGTTGTGAAAAAGTCGCTAACAGAAAATGTAATGATCTACTCCAATTATCATTTAAGCTACAGTATACCATGAGTGTAATATTCCCCAGAGAATATGAACGTGTAAAGACATTTGATTGGTTGGATAAGAACCAATTGACTATGACGAGAATGTTTTATACCAGCAAAAGAGATAGAACGAGATGTTATTTTTGTGTGTTGAGAACATGTTGATCTGCCTATATCTGAGCATCTGCGCTGATCATCAAATTGTCCTCTATTAAGAAGACGTGGTATCAACAATATATCAATACATTTTGAGTATTTGAAAAAAGTCTTACTACCAACTAGCTATGATACATATGGTCTAAGTAAAGGTATTGAAAAGAATTACAATGATTTTCCTGAGGGTATAATCCTATCTGAAAAACAAATTTTGTTACCATCACCAGCAAATATAATATTAGTACTAAAAATCAAAATCTCAATTCATGTCATCCGGAATATGTGGAATATGAAATTGAATCACCACACCTAATTATATTTACTGCTGTATTCAGAAAGTCTAAAAGAACTCTATACCAATTAATAGATTTTGAAAAAATACATGTTTATAATTATTTTTTTCAATTCATATTGTTCTTACTTGTTTGTATATTCTTTATTTTTACATAAATATCTTTAATATTTTCTGTTAATTTTTTCTTTCTTTTATACAAAATCTTTCGATTTTATAGTATGAATTATATTCTATCCCATATATGTGATTATTTAATAAAAGTTCATTATTTCTTTACTATCAATATTTCTTATAAATGATGAAATTAAAACATTAAACATTTTAAATTTACACTAAATGCCATGTTTTATTTTATTTTTTATTTTTATAATAGATACATACATATAAACACATTTTTTTTTTGTTTCATTATTTTATATTCAGTATTCATTTGTATCACAAATTTAATTACGTTTACATGTCTTTCTAAACATAATATATTTTATAGTGGAGAATTAGACAAAGTTATGAACATATCTGGTAAAATTCAGTATATTATCAATAAATTAAAGATCTTTTTAGTTTAATTTGGAAATACGTTGTTGCTTGGAATCAGATAATAAAATATAAATGGTGTATTAAAATTTTTATCAGTAAGAAATATATTCAATCATTATAACAAACCTTCACATCTAAATATTTCAAAAGTCACACTTAATTTTAATTACAATTAATTTCAATTATTTTAATATTTTTGTCTTTTGCAAACATACATTTATATTATTTTTCATCATTCCCTTAGACACCTAAAAGTACAGGATGAAATATTATCCATAGACTTACTCTTACAATATTTATTCTTAATGAAAATAGAACATAAAACTAGAATACAAATCGAAATAACAAAAAGTGATATGTCTCCTGGCACAGTTTTAACCTTTAAATTCTTTATCAGTATGTGGTTTCTCAATATGTTTGATATTGTTTAAAATGTTTATAGTAACTGGTTTTACAACTCTAATATTTATTTTATTGTAATCTATCAGCCATGACGATGTTTGAATAGATGATTTTTGTTTTGATGTAAAATATGCCGAAGAATATAAGGTGATTCCTTCATGTTCTGCAACACATCCTGATTGTAAAGTTAACAAACCTTTTGAAGGTAGCATTATCGAACTGCGATTATGATTATCACAGTCTACCCTTAGTGTAAATGTATCAGAAACAGCAAATAACCACTGATTTTCTGTTGATAATTTAATCCAAACACTTTTCTTTTCAACTTCTTTAAAATTACATTCAGCATGCCTCGACTGTTTTAGTGCTGAAATTTCACATGTTCGTTCAACAGCTGATTTCCATGAAAAATTATTTCTACAATTAAATTGGTCATCATTGTTTTTAGTACATGCATTAAGTTGTAATTGAGACATCAAAAAATACAAATTATTTGCAAAGTTATACACTATGCAATCATCATCTACCAAAGATATCACTGTACTATTGTCTACTTTAACCGATAGTTGAATTATTTTGTAAACTTCAGAGCTATGATTGGTAACTAATGGTATTTCAGCTTGTATTACAAATCGATTTTCTATCATAAATCCATTTACTTTAATAGAGTTAAAAATTTTCTTTAATTTAGTATCGGTGAGTTGTCCAGGAAAAATCAAATCATTTAGTAAGAATTATTCAATATGTAATAATTCGTCTTGTAATTGGTTAAATGTAAGAAGATCTGGATTAACATTTCCATGATTTATGTCAATTAATAGATTTGTAAAGGATGATTGAACTTTATTACAGTTATCTACTATTAAATGTAGTTGTCCTATCATAACTTGAAACAACCATTCTGCATTTGTTCTATTTTTATCTTCATCGATATTAATCAGCTTCAGTAGTTCATAAATTTTACTAAAACTTGCATTTAATTCGTTACTAGTGTTTTCTAATATGTTCTTTGTAGAATCTAAAACTGATATTTGTTGAATCATAAGCTCATTCAAATCTTGCTGGTTGTTAAAATAGTTTTTTTATTTTTGTTTGCAGAGTTTGTTGATCTTTGTTAGTCACGTCTACTGAGAACGTTTTCGATTTTAGAAATAAATTGTCTTGCTGCAATGAATAATATATTTTATCGAACCTTCGTTTCAGCAATTCACATATCTCTTTACCATATTTATTAATTAATAATTCATTTTGTATAACTTCTGTCATGATTTTTATTTTCTTAAGTTCATCGTGAAATTCATAGAAGTCATAGTAAATAAATAGATTTCATATTGAATTAATCATGTTTATTGATCCTATATTATCAAAATATAATGCAGTATTTGATGGTATTTCTTGAACTTTAATATTATTATTATATTCTAACAATGCAGCATTTAGTCTTACAGTTGTCACGAGATGTGTCAAAAAGCGAAGTAAGTTATAATTTATAAAATTCATAATATTTAGTTATTGTTTATTTATTAAGCTTGATGTCTTATGTTTATATCTTTACTCTTGGAATATGCTATATCGTGATCTTTGCATGCAGCGTCCAAAAGGTTAATTCCTTTATCTCCTTTATAACTGATAACGAACTGGTTCTAATCTGCTTTATAACAGATAACGAACTGGTTCTGATCTTTTTTATAACTGCTAACGAACTGGTATCAGCCCTGATATCTGATACCAGACCTGATATCTGATATCAGCCCTGATAGCTGATACCAGACCTGATAGCTGATACCAGACCTGATAGCTGATACCAGACCTGATATCAGATCGATGTAGTGTATACTGATCTAATACGTTTAATATCTAATAATATACTGATAATTAAATATTTATTTAAATCATCATCTTTACTTACAACCAGAAATCTATACTTGTCTTCCATCATTCTCGACAGATTTTATGAAACTTTTCATAATTCATAACACATGATCTCCATATATATGTCTCACTTGCTTAAATATAATAATCTTATTAGCATTATATATAACTAAATGTTTTTGGATTCTTGTATAAGTTTGACGTAAATAGAAAGAATTAACATTTTTATGTCTACTCACACAAAATACATCTTCCTGGTTACAAATTTTGCGGTCCTGGATAAAAATTATAAAAACATTTGGAACGAGTAGATAAAGGAATTAACCTTTGAATGCTGCATGCGAAGATCACGATATAGCATATTCCAAGAGTAAAGATATAAACATAAGACATCAAGCTTAATAAATAAACAATAACTAAATATTATGAATTTTATAAATTATAACTTACTTCGCTTTTTGACACATCTCGTGACAACTGTAAGACTAAATGCTGCATTGTTAGAATATAATAATAATATTAAAGTTCAAGAAATACCATCAAATACTGCATTATATTTTGATAATATAGGATCAATAAACATGATTAATTCAAGATGAAATCTATTTATTTACTATGACTTCTATGAATTTCACGATGAACTGAAGAGAATAAAAATCATGACAGAAGTTATACAAAATGAATTATTAATTAATAAATATGGTAAAGAGATATGTGAATTGCTGAAACGAAGGTTCGATAAAATATATTATTCATTGCAGCAAGACAATTTATTTCTAAAATCGAAAACGTTCTCAGTAGACGTGACTAACAAAGATCAACAAACTCTGCAAACAAAAATAAAAAAACTATTTTAACAACCAGCAAGATTTGAATGAGCTTATGATTCAACAAATATCAGTTTTAGATTCTACAAAGAACATATTAAAAAACACTAGTAACGAATTAAATGCAAGTTTTAATAAAATTTATGAACTACTGAAGCTGATTAATATCGATGAAGATAAAAATAGAACAAATGCAGAATGGTTGTTTCAAGTTATGATAGGACAACTACATTTAATAGTAGATAACTGTAATAAAGTTCAATCATCCTTTACAAATCTATTAATTGACATAAATCATGGAAATGTTAATCCAGATCTTCTTACATTTAACCAATTACAAGACGAATTATTACATATTGAATAATTCTTACTAAATGATTTGATTTTTCCTGGACAACTCACCGATACTAAATTAAAGAAAATTTTTAACTCTATTAAAGTAAATGGATTTATGATAGAAAATCGATTTGTAATACAAGCTGAAATACCATTAGTTACCAATCATAGCTCTGAAGTTTACAAAATAATTCAACTATCGGTTAAAGTAGACAATAGTACAGTGATATCTTTGGTAGATGATGATTGCATAGTGTATAACTTTGCAAATAATTTGTATTTTTTGATGTCTCAATTACAACTTAATGCATGTACTAAAAACAATGATGACCAATTTAATTGTAGAAATAATTTTTCATGGAAATCAGCTGTTGAACGAACATGTGAAATTTCAGCACTAAAACAGTCGAGGCATGCTGAATGTAATTTTAAAGAAGTTGAAAAGAAAAGTGTTTGGATTAAATTATCAACAGAAAATCAGTGGTTATTTGCTGTTTCTGATACATTTACACTAAGGGTAGACTGTGATAATCATAATCGCAGTTCGATAATGCTACCTTCAAAAGGTTTGTTAACTTTACAATCAGGATGTGTTGCAGAACATGAAGGAATCACCTTATATTCTTCGGCATATTTTACATCAAAACAAAAATCATCTATTCAAACATCGTCATGGCTGATAGATTACAATAAAATAAATATTAGAGTTGTAAAACCAGTTACTATAAACATTTTAAACAATATCAAACATATTGAGAAACCACATACTGATAAAGAATTTAAAGGTTAAAACTGTGCCAGGAGACATATCACTTTTTGTTATTTCGATTTGTATTCTAGTTTTATGTTCTATTTTCATTAAGAATAAATATTGTAAGAGTAAGTCTATGGATAATATTTCATCCTGTACTTTTAGGTGTCTAAGGGAATGATGAAAAATAATATAAATGTATGTTTGCAAAAGACAAAAATATTAAAATAATTGAAATTAATTGTAATTAAAATTAAGTGTGACTTTTGAAATATTTAGATGTGAAGGTTTGTTATAATGATTGAATATATTTCTTACTGATATAAATTTTAATACACCATTTATATTTTATTATCTGATTCCAAGCAACAACGTATTTCCAAATTAAACTAAAAAGATCTTTAATTTATTGATAATATACTGAATTTTACCAGATATGTTCATAACTTTGTCTAATTCTCCACTATAAAATATATTATGTTTAGAAAGAGATGTAAACGTAATTAAATTTGTGATACAAATGAATACTGAATATAAAATAATGAAACAAAAAAAAAATTTGTTTATATGTATGTATCTATTATAAAAATAAAAAATAAAATAAAACATGGCATTTAGTGTAAATTTAAAATGTTTAATGTTTTAATTTCATCATTTATAAGAAATATTGATAGTAAAGAAATAATGAACTTTTATTAAATAATCATATATATGGGATAGAATATAATTCATACTATAAAATCGAAAGATTTTGTATAAAAGAAAAAAAATTAACAGAAAATATTAAAGATATTTATGTAAAAATAAAGAATATACAAACAAGTAAGAACAATATGAATTGAAAAAAATAATTATAAACATGTATTTTTCAAAATCTATTAATTGGTATAGAGTTCTTTTAGACTTTCTGGACACAGCAGTAAATATAATTAGGTGTGGTGATTCAATTTCATATTCCACATATTCCGGATGACATGAATTGAGATTTTGATTTTTAGTACTAATATTATATTTGCTGGTGATGGTAACAAAATTTGTTTTTCAGATAGGATTATACCCTCAGGAAAATCATTGTAATTCTTTTCAATACCTTTACTTAGACCATATGTATCATAGCTAGTTGGTAGTAAGACTTTTTTCAAATACTCAAAATGTATTGATATATTGTTGATACCACGTCTTCTTAATAGAGGACAATTTGATGATCAGCGCAGATGCTCAGATATAGGCAGATCAACATGTTCTCAACACACAAAAATAACATCTCGTTCTATCTCTTTTGCTGGTATAAAACATTCTCGTCATAGTCAATTGGTTCTTATCCAACCAATCAAATGTCTTTACACGTTCATATTCTCTGGGGAATATTACACTCATGGTATACTGTAGCTTAAATGATAATTGGAGTAGATCATTACATTTTCTATTAACGACTTTTTCACAACTTTTTAATCAGGTACCTTTAGTTTGAACAGAATTGATAGAAGTTTGATCGATTAGCAAATCATTATACATTTTTTTATTAAAAAGATAAGAGTGTACTTATTTCAAACAGTTATTAGAACTGCATCTAAATTTAATATTGTATGTATCTATCAATATATACTAAATTAAAATCAAGATATTTAAAGAAGGAGGTATACATGAAAAATTATCATATGTATGCAAAGAAAAAGTTTAATATGAAAATAGCGATTTAGTCCCAATACATTAGACACTATTTTAAATTCATGTTATTGGTTTTTGTAAATATTATAAATTTATAGAATAGATATAGTAGTTTAAACAATTTATAAGTAGATGACATAGAATAGAATAGAATAGAATAGAATAGAATAGATTAGAATAGAATATAATATAATGGAATAGACTACAATACAATAGAATAGAATAGAATAGAATAGAATAGAATAGAATAGATTTATAGACAGATAAATAGATAGATAGATGGATGGATAGAGAGATAGATAGATAGACAGATGGATAGATAGACAGACAAATAGATAGATATATAGATAGATAGATGAATAGATAGGTAGGTAGATAGATAGGTAGGTAGGTGGATAGATAGATGGATAGATAGATAGATAGATAGATAGATAGATAGGTAGGTAGATAGATAGATGGATAGAACAGAATAGAATAGATTAGAGTAGAATAGATTAGAATAGAATAGATTAGAATAGAAAATGAATAAAATAGAATAGAAAATATAAAAAATAACAACTAAAACCAATGAAATTCATAATTACTAATGAGTATACAGTAGAACATCTAGAACAAATAAGAAAATTACCAAGAACATTAAACAAAAATGATAAACATTTAGAAGATTGTGTTTGGGCTGATAAGAATACTAGAGCTGGACCGAAAATTTGTGATTGTTATGATTATGAAATCTTAAGGAGAGTAGCAGAAGATGAAGCTAGGAAAATTATAAATTTCAATAATTTAAAAAACTGTATAAACTGTACCTTTAACAAAATATAAAAACTATAAGAAATAAATAATAATTTATAAATAAAACAATTGTTTTTTATTTAAAAATACTTTTTTATAAATTATTTACAACAATTAGAATCACAGAAATAAAATCTCTTTTGATAGTAAATAACATTTTTTATTGTCAATTGTTATCACATCCCTCTCTACAATAATAATAATTTTTTAAACTACTAATACTAATGTTTACATTTCTTATCACAAAAATGTATTCACATTCTTTCTCAAAACTACAAACACATTACTAACCAGGGATGCAAAACATAAACAACATACATTTCAATCATACTGATCTTTAAAAACATAACAGACAAGCATTTTCTCTCTACACTAAAACTGGGTTTCTTCCATCATCCACAAAATCAAAACTCAAAACCTAACACACACAAATCTATCTGGCAACACTGTCTCACACCAAATAACTATTCCCTCTCTCTCATGTCTCACAACCCACACTTCCCCCTCTCTCTCACAACCCACACTTCCTCTCTCTCTCACAACAAATACAAATATTTTAGGTTACAAAATCCCATCCAGAAAGATCTATAGATAGTAAACAATCATAGAAAAATTAATACAACAAAACACCAACAAAAATATAAATATATATCTCCGCCATAGCCAACATAAAACCAACCATCAATCACGAACGAGGAAAATACACATTTCAACCACCTTGATCTTTAAAAACACAACAGGTGTCTATTTTCTATCTATACACTAAAACTGGTTTTCTTCCATCACGCACAAAATCAATCCTCAAAACCTTAACACACACAAATCCACCTGACAATACTCTCTCACAAAAAATAACTATTCTCTCTCACTCTCACAACACAGAAATACCACCTCAATACCACACACCAACAAACACACTACTAACCAGGGATAGAAAACATAAACAACATACAATCATACCACAACACATACACATTTCACATTTCAAAAAACCACAACCCCAGCTATGCATGAGCCGAATTTTGTATGAAAAAAGTGATCCCGAAACCCCATAAACATACTACTCTAATCGGTTACTAATACTGAAAATTTTTGCTCATACAGTTAGTAAGGAAGATCATACAAATATCTTCCTGAAAGGTCTTGGTGGTGGACAGTACATGTGTAATTGTAACATGGTATTCTATGAAAATTCGTTCGAAGTAAATTTACTTTGTCATCGAAAATATTCTACTAGGACATTTTATGTGGCTAAGGTAAACGTTTAATTATAGAATATGATTGTCGTCTCGAGAAACTCGATAGTGTCCAACGCCATTCGAGAAGGACCAGTTGAAGGAACTACATCGTAAATGCTTTGCTGAAAATACTTCCAATCTCGGAAAGAGTAATGTAACCAAAATGGTGATTCGCTTAACATCAGATAAGCCCAGACATTGCAGACATTACTAACGATCTGCTTAAACATGAAATAATCCATCCGTCAGATTCTACGTACGCTTTGCCTGTCGTCTTGGTTAACAAAAGGAATGGTGAACACCGCATTTGTGCTGACTATCGCCAACTTAACGCAAAAACTCCATACCCGACGCCGATAACGGATGAGCAATTTGCCCAGTTGGCACACAACCTATATTTCACAACGTTAGATCCACGTATGGGATATCATCAGATAGAAATCGACGAAGAGTCCAGTCTAAAAACAGTACACCGCTTTTGTCACACACGATGGACACTTCGGATATAACCATACGTCGTTGGAACTCGTGAACGCCTCCGCAATTTTTCAATACATTATGAATAAGAGTGTAAGTGAGATACAACCTGGTGAAATTCTAGCATATCTGGATGATATTGTGCTACCTAGTAAAACGATTGAAGAGGGTTTTTAATAGATTTTTGGGAATTTTAGCCGAAAGTTGTCTTACCTTACGGTTCGATAAATGTGCTTTTCTTTCAACGAGAATTTCCCATCTCGGGACATATAATTGATGTAAATAGTATACGTCCAGATGATGAGAAGCTAAGTGTGATCAAAATCTTTAGTCCTCCGATGAACATAACCGAGGTAAGAGGATTCCTAGATTTAACAGGATTCTTTAGAAAATTCGTTCAGGATTATTCGATGATATCAAGACCCATTACTAAGATGCTGCGAAAAACTATTTTTATAACAGCAGACATTGTATGGACACGGAAAGTCGCTATTATAGTTACGAGCTGGAGGTACTTGCCATAGTGAAAGCGCTCGTCCGTTTATCTTCTGGGTAAAACATTACGCTTAGTAACTGATTGTTCAGCCATAGCGAAAGTAAAAGCCAACAAGAAACTCAAAACGCAAATAGGTAGATAGTGGATGCGGCTACAGGAATTTGATTTCACGCTTGTTCATCGAAAGGGTAGTCATATGGCACACGTGGATGCCTTCATCCGTGCCCAAAATAATCCACCAACCGAAACCGAACGAGCTGGATTTATTATGAAGGTCATTGCAGAGGTAGACGACTGGATAGTTACGTGATTTAGCAACTAATCACTTAGTCACAGCCATCCATGCTGATATTGCCGAAAACGAAATTCCAATAGCCGACAAACGTAATCTCGCCATGGAAAATATGCAGGAGGACGAAGCAAGTGGGTGAAACGTTTAAATTCAAAACATTCCGCCTCCACGAAGTATGTCGAGAATGATTTGATAATAATTGCGAATGATTTTCCCGCTACAGGTGAATAGAGAAAGCTCGAATAGAAACGATCCTTACTTGACTGAAGATATACCTGGTATTCAGCTTACCAACCGAAAGTTTTCCTCAGTATAGGACGACTGTCACCCTGTTTGAAAATACAACTGTGTGTAACTTCGATCATTCTTTATTATGATTTTTCTTATGTTCGTTCTTAAGTAGAGAAGACGTGAGCAATACGAATATTCGAGAAGCATAATTCGTTTAGTTTGATAAATTTTTTTTTTTTTTTGTTAAGACATAATGTTTTCGTACATTTTATTGAATTGAAATAAAATCGTTTTGTTTTTTTTTTCCTTTTAATTTGAATACAATCGACTGTGTTTCCACGCCAGTGTCACACGTAACTGCAATTTGATGCTCAAATGTTCTGTTACCGTTTTTATAACATACACCACCATAGGTGCAACGTACAGAAAAAATTTTTGGACCCCCACTTAAGAGTATTCTATTCTAGTATAAGTCTAAATTTTGAAGACCTTAGTGAAATTTTGCACAAATAAATATTTTGATACAAGGAAAAGTTTGAATTTGTTTTCATGTTTTTTATTTTAAGATCACTGTTATCTTTTATATACCTAAAAATAATATAATTGTTTATGGATTTTATTAAAATATATTATTGTTTGCTCATTGATTTAATTAATTTAATAACTTGTTTTCGCACGTAGCCCTCATTACCCGCCAATTATTTTAATCATGTGGTTTCTTTATATTATTTGCCTATAACATTTTCAACTTTTAATAAATGAAATGTTTGTTAAATAAGGGCGCAAATAATTAATTTTCTGTTGATATTGTGGAACCAATATGAAAAAAATAGTGATTAAAATCTATTCGTAATAATTCTACCGATGTCTTATTACCTGGGACAAAACAACATGCAAATCATATTTTTTCCTGTACTTCAAATGAACCAAAATGTTAGTTATATATCCGTTTCAGACAATTTTAAGAATTTAGGTGTCGATTTGTTACAGCTTATTTTGATCCTAACATATTTTACATATTTTGGTATAAATAGCATATTTTGTCATATTTTAATAGAAGATCCTTATTTTAGAGCATATTTTACCAATTTAAATGGCATATTTTTTACTTAAGAGCATAATTTTGCATATTTTATGCATAAGAAAAAAATTTGCTACCCTTCGTAATTCACTCGAATATTGTTTGTTTTAAAGATGTTTTAAGTTTTTTTAATTTTGCTTGAAAACAACAACAAACAACAACTGCTTAAAAATTTGTTTAATTTTATTAAAAAAAAAATTATTTTTTACAATTTTGGTTTAGAGGTGATAAAAAGAGATTCACCATTTTGTATAACATTTTTCATAAGAAACAAATTGGAGGATTTTAAACATATTGGTTGTTCTATAAATGATAGTACAGTCGATATGTGTAACTATGGAGTTAATATACCAGTAGATACTCAGCTGATGTAGAGGATGTGATGATGATGGCTTGGATGAAACTTTTGATATAAAAGGCTTTTGAAGTTGAAATTGAGTTAAGCAAGTAATCTTATATTCGAATTCATAAATGTGCCTTATCAAATTTTTTAGGCCTATTTATTCAACTATCAAAGAATTTACTAAAAATAAAAAAATGACTTTATGAAAGCAAAAGAGAAAGGTGTACACAGATTTTAGTTTAATTATTTTGGAGACTTTTCAGAAGGGTTCTTTAAAATTAGGTGATCGCCATTAATATAGGCATTAGAGGTATAACTATTAGCAATTTTTGCGAATATCAAAATTTACAGGGCATAGCCTTATAGGGCATGAAAAAATATAATATATATTAAGATATTTTAGATATTTTAAACTATTCTTTTTGTTTTCTTTTTTAATAAAACACTAAGACAATGCAGAATACTTGTTTTATTTTATTTTTTAATAAGCATTGAATAACTTGATTTACTCGATTATTTGAGTAATATAAAAACTGCATTTTCGTGTTATTTGATTAATCGAATAATGAAAAAGTCGAGCAATATGAATACCCTTCTACCTACCTACTCATCAGTTGTTAATAAAAAATCAATATATTTTTAGCATGAATAGTATTTTATTTATTTATTTATTTTTTTAAATACTTTCTTACGACTATAATACATTAAATTTTTTATTCAATTTTACATTTTTAAATGCTCTGATAAACACCATTTTTTATATGAAGTAAACAATTTCTTTTAAAAGCATTAATATTTGTTTTATTTTTAACATCATTTTTGAGTTAGTGAAATAATTGCAGTCCTTTGTACAACAAATATCTCTTCGCTTTGTTAGTTGCTAATCTATGTATTCGGAAATCATTTCCATTCCTCAAATTATATGGATGGATTTGATTCACATATGATAGTTCTAGAGTCAAGTTTTCTGTCGCAGATCCCATCTTCATTTTGAAGGTAAGGATACATGTGTTAAGTTACTATATTTTAAAATTGATCGCATAGCTTTATTTTGTAGTTTTGTAACCTTTCTATTTGTATATTTGTGCAAGTGTATAGAACGGTTGACCCGAATTCAAAATGTGGTTTCATTATTTTATTATATATATATATATATATATATATATATATTTATTGCAGTGATTGCTGATATTTTTTTCTCTAATTCTCTTCACCGATGTTTTTACATATGTATTCTATATTTATTCTATATGATCGTTGAAATTCATGTTTTTGTCGATTATAAACCCTAAATATTTTAATTTGGGTATTTTTTCTATGATTATGTTATTAATTTTAAATTCATTATTATTATTCATCTTTATTTCCAGGCACTGCTTATATGTATCCGCTATATTAAATATTATCTATCTATCGCAATTGGCATATCATTTATATAAATTATAAATATTAAAACTGATCCTTGTGGTACTCCATATTCATTATTAATTGTGTCTGATTTTTTGCAATTCACAATCACAACAAATAACTAATTTGTTTTCTGTTTGGTAGGTATGATTCAAACCAATTTAATTCTTTATCTTGTATTTCGTAGTAGTATAATTTTTGTAGTAATATTTTTCTGTCTATTGTTTCAAACACTCTTTTAAAATCGAGAAAAATTGCCATAATTTTTTATTTCTGCTGTTACTTTTCCATCTATTTGTGACATAATTTACTGTCGTTTCACATGGAAATCTTTTCCGGAATCCAGATTGATATTTCGATAAAATATTGTTTGATTTGAGGTAATTTACTAGTTGTATTTTAACAGTTTTTTCCAGATTTTTTTCACATAATTTTAGTGAGTATATTGGCCTAAATTCTTCACATTTATTTGTTTTAGCAAACTTTTCAATTGGTGTCAGCTTTGAATTTTTCCAATCTTCAGGAAATATACCCATTTTTAGTGATTTATTTATAATTTTTAGCAACACTTCACCATTCAAGTTGCAATGCACAGTGTAATCTGTAAATCTGTAACTTCTGATCGACCGGTTAGATTTTCATGAAATTTGGTATAGGCGTAGCAGAGGGGTGTACAATGTTATGTTTGGAAGGGGGGCACAACAATCCCAGGGGCGGAGCTAAGGGGGCTCAAAGTTAGGTACCTCTGACATAAAAAATTTTTTAAATTTTTAATTTTCGAGTTATTTGCGTTTGAATTTTTAAGCACCACAATTTTGCATGTTCTTGGTCCAGTTTTTTTCATATACATCCTAGTATTTCAGACCGATTTTATTAGTTAAAGAACAAAATTATCTATTGAATAAAAAAAATTTGAGTCGATATCTTTACTGAGTCCAAAAATAAATGATTTTGAATTTGAAAATTACAAAAAGGACGACTTTTTGTGTTTTTTTAGCCGAAAAAGTTTCTAAACTTTTTTATCCCAAAGCACGAATCGACAAGCGGAATATATTTTAAGAATCTTCAATATGTTGTTAAAAGTTTTAAATCAAAATCTACGGGACTTCAGGAAAATGTGGATTTTATAGCCAAAAATGTAAAAAATCCCATTTTTGGAAATTTTGATTAGTTTATTTGGGAATGCAGGAAAACCCTACCCCTGATTGAAATTTGGTTAACCCGCTTTTATTTATATTAATTAGATCCACATTTTTTGCAAATTTCATTAAGATATCATAACAAATATGTTACTACAATTAAAAAATTTATATTTTCTCCAAAAACCCCAAATTGGGCCTTTTGTTTGGTTTATTTCTAAATAACGAAAGAAATTTGAAAAATATGCATTCCAAATTAAGCTGTATTTCTTTCACTTATTTCTTCTACAATTTCTTCAAATACTTCATAAAATTCTGCTTCCGACTGCTTGGTGAACAAAATTATCTACTGAATAAAAAAATTTGAAGTCGATATCTTTACTGAGTCAAAAAATAAATGATTTTGAATTTGAAAATTACAAAAAGGACGACTTTTTGTGTTTTTTTTTAGCCGAAAAAGTATCTAAACTTTTTTATCTAAAATAAAATATTCTTTAGCAATATATAATAATTTTGCACTTTTCTGAAAGGTAACTTCACAGAGATGACTTTAAGATAAAAAAAAAGCCCAATAACTCAATTGGTCATGGTAAATACCCTCCCGAATTCGACCCATTTGATATGAAAGTTTTGATTTTAGACCATATTTTCTCAAATCCCGAAGCACGAATCGACAAGCGGAATATATTTTAAGAATCTTCAATATGTTGTTAAAAGTTTTAAATCAAAATCTACGGGACTTCAGAAAAATGTGGATTTTATAGCCAAAAATGTAAAAAATCCCATTTTTGGAAATTTTGATTAGTTTATTTGGGAATACAGGAAAACCCTACCCCTGATTGAAATTTGGTTAACGCGCTTTTATTTATATTAATTAGATCCACATTTCCTGCAAATTTCATTAAGATATCATAACAAATATGTTATTACAATTAAAAAATTTATATTTTCTCCAAAAACCCCAAATTGGGCCTTTTGTTTGGTTTATTTCAAAATAGCGAAAGAAATTTGAAAAATATGCATTCCAAATTAAGCTGTATTTCTTTCACTTATTTCTTCTACAATTTCTTCAAATACTTCATAAAATTCTGCTTCTGACTGCTTGGTGATCGGTAAACTGCTGCTATTATAATTTATGAGTTGTTGTATTTAACATTATATGCACTTATCCAATATTCGAGATCACACACACTTTTTAATATGTTTATATGCTAATGCCTAGTCCTTATTCACATATAATATTACTCCTTCGGTTCTCGTAGAATTCGGTTGAGTTGAAAATTGACAATATTATTCTAACATTATTTCACATTCATCAATTCTGTCATTCAAATGTGTTTCCGATAATATTATGAACTTCTGCTTATCAATATTAGCAATATTAGCAATTGCTTCAATTTGATTAAAGTTGTTTGTTAGTTCTGGTATATTTTTGTATATTCCAAATTAAGCTTATCCTTTAGCATATATAATTTCCGATCTTTTGCAAAAAGATTCAAGTCAATATCATGCCTCACTTCAGAAATATGCGCCTTTAAACTTTTATATTTCCAATTTATTGTATACATGACTATATTTTTACAAACTTGCAAATTTTTGCCTTTAGCTTTGCGTGAATAATTACTTAGAAAATTATGAATATTTCTGTATACTTTTACTAATATCTATACACAAAATATTTTTATAAAAATAATTAATAAATATTTTTTATTTTTAATAGGGTTGCCACATTTCCCAAATTTAAGTAAATCTTTATCCTTTTCTAAGCATTCATATATTTCTATTAATGAATTTAAAACAACAAAACAAACACAAAATGTCTTTTTTAACTTAATCAATATTATTATTTTTGGTATTTATCATCTTCCTTAATAAATACTCTATTTCTAATACGATTTTTATTACTTATTTACATTAAATTTATGAAGGGTGTGAAGATAAATTCGTCAGTTAAATACGTCCCACACAAATGTTAAATACGCTCCACACGCTGTGAATCGATTTGTCAAAATGAACAAAATTATTTTTTAATAAAAAAAACTATATCAAAATTAAATTTTAAATAAAAAAGTTAAAATTTGTTTATAAAACACATTAAAATATAAAATTGTAAAAAAAAAATCAAATATATCACTATACATAAAATTTCTTTGAACAAAAATCGAAAATTTTAAGTGGTCCTAATGGCCATAAGGAGCAGACATGAATCGGGTAAGCGGAAGAGTGGAAGTAGCCTAGGACTAGTATATTCCAGAAATGTATGTTCTACGTCCAGACTCCGTCTGTGATCAGAGATATATAATTTTGAAAAATGTGTTTTTTCACTATGGTCATATGGAAAAATGTGTAATTTTCAAGTGGCTCCAGTGGACATAAGGAGCAGACATGAATCGGGTAAGCGGAAGAGTGGAAGTAGCCTAGGACCAGTAGATTCCAGAAATATATGTTCTATGTCCAGATTCCATCTGTGATCAGAGATATATAATTTTGAAAAATGTGTTTTTTCACTATGGTCATATGGAAAAATGTGGAATTTTCAAGTGGCTCCAGTGGACATAAGGAGCAGACATAAATCGGCTAAGCGCAGGCGCAGGTCCACGGGGAGGAAAGGGAAATTTGCCTCCCAAAATTAATTTTCCCACTATGAAAATTAAACGCGAATAAAAATTTGTAACAGGAAATGGAAAAAAATATAAAAATTATTTTGGAAAAAATTAGTTTGTGATAAGTAGAAACAAGAATAATGAATTTATCTTTAATATTGTCGATCCAAAAATTTGCATCCTCTTTCGAAAATTTTAAAGTAAATCAGTAGGTTTTAAAAATTGGCACTTATTTGATAAAAAAAATGTAAGAAATACACATTTTTAAGTATTTTTATTTATTTAAGTATTTTTATTTATTTAAATAACTACATAATATATATATTAATTTTAGTAAAATATTAAATACTTCTAAGAATAAAGAATTTTGTAATTTCATTTATTTTTCCTGGCTTTCCGAAATTCTAAATTTCCTAATTTGGTTAAAATTGGGCTTAAGTTAATGAAAAATATTTTACAAATCAAAAGTTATCAAAAACTTTTTACAAAAAGCGCTTAAGTAGCAACACAGAGAAGGTTTTCTGCAAATTTTTGCATACACAATGTTATATTTGTTCTAAATGTTATTAAATTATAGATATAGAAAATTTTGCCCATTTTGGGACAATTTTATTTGGAAGCTAAATAAAAATATTATTTACATATAAATTGTCAACGACAAATTTTTAAAAATTATAATTTTTCAAGCAAAATTTAAAAAAAGGTAATTTTGTAACTGAAAATCATTAAAAATTTTGAATTATGCTCAAAAAAAAAAATACAGCTTTTTTTGGAAAGTAGAAGAATCAAGCTTATTATTCATATACATTTGTATATATATATGTTTTGGTGAAATATTGAAAGTAAATTTTTAAACAACATTTAAAAAAAAATGAAAATTTTCAAGTTTTAAAATTGGAAAAAAATTCTAGAACTTATTCGATTTTTACTTATTTTTATTTTTACTTAAATTTTTAGACGTTATTATTTTTCCCCAAGTAAAGTGATTTGCTTAACAATATATTAAAAATAATTTGACAATGTTTTGAAATTTTTAAATAATTGTTTGAGTATTTAAACGATTTGAAAGATTGACGTCTCATTTTATTGTAAATGAAATAGCGCTTAAAATTTAATATCTTTACTATTATTTTGAAATAGAAAAGAAATTTAATTAAAAAAAATATAATAAATTATTTCTTTTTTATAGTAAATATAAAAGATTTAAATAGAGTTTAAAAGCTAAATTCTTTTGCTTTTTTCATTCAACTAAATCAAAATTGACTTAAAATTTAAGCAGCAACGAGATCTTTAGTGCACTAATTATCATTAAAACGTTTTTTTTTTTGCGAAATATCTGAAAATTTACAGGGTATTTCGAATTTTGTTGTTTTTCTTACAATTTTTTACTTTTTAGAAGTAATGAAAAGTAAGGGAGCAAAGGCATTATTAGTGAAATCGAATTAAAAATAAAATAATAAAGTAAAATATTTATTTTATTTTTGTAAAAAAATATAGATTTTTTTGTATCAGTAAGTTCATGATATAAAGGGATATAATTTGATCTATTTAAGTAAAATTGATATTCTAAGTATCAAAATCTACATAGCTCAACCTTTCGTGTTTTTCAGGTCATGCACTTTTATTATTTTCACTGAAATGAATTTATTTATTTGAAATGCTTTAGAGGGTAACAATTAAATAAAAATACACATATTCCATATTCCCCGAAATTTATGAACCACAGATTTATTAAAATTTTTGTTTGTATTTCAAAAACTAAAAAGTAATAATGAAGTAAAATTATAAACTTTTTCGGTGACACAAAAAAAATAAATATATATATATATATATATATATATATATATATATATATATATATATATATATATATATATATATATATATAGTTCAGAAGTTATTATAAAAATATTGTATAAAATTTTACGCCACTTATCAACTTAAATTTTTAGTTACTAAGTCTTGTACATAATTTCGAATTAAAAAAAATCAAAATTATCTATCTCTGATCTCAGATGGAATCTGGACATAGAACATACATTTCTGAAATCTACTAGTCCTAGGCTACTTCCACTCACATTTTTCCATATGACCATAGTGAAAAAACACATTTTTCAAAATTATATATCTCTGATCACAGACGGAATCTGGACGTAGAACATACATTTCTGGAATCTACTAGTCCTAGGCTACTTCCACTCTTCCGCTTACCCGATTCATGTCTGCTCCTTATGTCCACTGGAGCCACTTGAAAATTCCACATTTTTCCATATGACCATAGTGAAAAAACACATTTTTCAAAATTATATATCTCTGATCACAGATGGAATCTGGACATAGGACATATATTTCTGGAATCTACTGGTCCTAGGCTACTTCCACTCTTCCGCTTACCCGATTCATGTCTGCTCCTTATGTCCACTGGAGCCACTTGAAAATTCCACATTTTTCCATATGACCATAGTGAAAAAACACATTTTTCAAAATTATATATCTCTGATCACAGACGGAGTCTGGACGTAGAGCATACATTTCTGAAATCTACTAGTCCTAGGCTACTTCCACTCTTCCGCTTATCCGATTCATGTCTGCTCCTTATGTCCACTGGAGCCACTTGAAAATTCCACATTTTTCCATATGACCATAGTGAAAAAACACATTTTTCAAAATTATATATCTTTGATCACAGATGGAATCTGGACGTAGAACATACATTTCTGGAATCTACTAGTCCTAGGCTACTTCACCTCTTCCGCTTACCCGATTCATGTCTGCTCCTTATGTCCACTGGAGCCACTTGAAAATTCCACATTTTTCCATATGACCATAGTGAAAAAACACATTTTTCAAAATTATATATCTCTGATCACAGACGGAATCTGGACGTAGAACATACATTTCTGGAATCTACTAATCCTAGGCTACTTCCACTCTTCCGCTTACCCGATTCATGTCTGCTCCTTATGTCCACTGGAGCCACTTGAAAATTCCACATTTTTCCATATGACCATAGTGAAAAAACACATTTTTCAAAATTATATATCTCTGATCACAGACGGAATCTGGACGTAGAACACACATTTCTGGAATCTAATAGTCCTAGGCTACTTCCACTCTTCCGCTTACCCGATTCATGTCTGCTCCTTATGTCCACTGGAGCCACTTGAAAATTCCACATTTTTCCATATGACCATAGTGAAAAAACACATTTTTCAAAATTATATATCTCTGATCACAGACGGAATCTGGACGTAGAACATACATTTCTGGAATCTACTAATCCTAGGCTACTTCCACTCTTCCGCTTACCCGATTCATGTCTGCTCCTTATGGCCATTAGGACCACTTAAAATTTTCGATTTTTGTTCAAAGAAATTTTATGTATAGAGTGATATATTTGATTTTTTTTTTTTTACAATTTTATATTTTAATGTGTTTTATAAACAAATTTTAACTTTTTTATTTAAAATTTAATTTTGATATAGTTTTTTTATTAAAAAATAATTTTGTTCATTTTAACAAATCGATTCACAACGTGTGGAGCGTATTTAACATTTGTGTGGGACGTATTTAACTGACGAATTTATCTTCACACCCTTAAATTTATGTAGACAATTTTTCTAATATTTTAAACTTATACCACTTATTTTCTATAAAATAATCTGCTGTATCTGTATACATATCTAAAAGATAATAAAGGTCCTTCAAGTCTTCAGTATTTTGAGTTGATAAAGGCTCATAATAAATCAAACGTTTTCTTATTGATGATAGTACAGGGTCTGATGATAACAATAGGCTATTAAAAATATCCTCGTTTTGTGACGTTCTGGAGCATTTCCTGGAACTGAATAATTGAACGTGCTTAAAATCTCTGTTTCTTGCTTCTTGAGCCTCTTCTGTAAGCTTTCCAAGTGGAAGAATATTTCATTCAATTATAATTTCGCCATTGCACAATACTTTATGTACTGTTGGTGTCATTTCTTTCCATGGATATAGAGAAACCAGTAGTTTAGATATTTCAGTTGCATATTCTCCAAATCGAGCAGAGTTAATTTTGTGCTTACAATTAATTACCATTATGATAGTATGTTAGTCCTTTGAAAGAGGTTGTAAATCATTTATTTCATCTTTAATATATTCCATATTGTTGTCGAACCAAATAGGTCTGGAAAAATATTTTTATCCTGGAGTGGTGTTAAGTCATATATCTTCAAATGAGTTTTTACACTTTGATGAAGATTGCTTTAAGGAATAAGATCGCATTCTTAATGGCACCAAAGATGCCATAAATACGCTTTTATAATCCGTAATTTTCTTACTTCCACTAGCATGCTTGTATTCAGGAAGGGCTGATAGTCCCTCACATCCCTACTTACAGATTAATACAACGTCGCTGTTATTTACTTTTTCCAACTGATCTGCAGAAAAATCTGCAACTATCCTGGTAGCAAAGAAAATAGCTCTACACATGCTTCCTTTTCGGTAACCAAAATAGATGGTAAAATAGTTAGCTTTTTTTCTTGAATATCGTTGTATGATGGTAGAATTGAATGTCCCTTTTCAAGCAGAGCTTTTCTTAAAATTTGATATTTGTTTCGGCTGAGGTCCAGTTCAAGCATTAAAGCAATTGCTTCTTCCTCTGTAAAATTGGATTGTGATGGTACACTTTCGGCAATCCGTTTCAGACGTTTTGGTGATGCAGTTGGCAGTATTTCAGCAATATTAATTGCACTCTTAGGTTGCTTCTCCTTTTTTAACATTTCTTTGAATGTATCAGAAACTTCTTCATTCGAAATTATAGAAAGCTTATGGGCCAGTTTTTTCTTCTTAGATCCTGTACTTAAATCATCATATGTCTTGCAGGGTGCTCCAGTTGATATTTTGCACGCCCATATTTCTATATCGGTATCCATCCAATCGGAATGTTTAATTTTTAATCTGTTAGTACGCTGATTCAAGGACTTCATTTTTACATCATACAACTTTAAAAAGCTCTCTATGTGAGATTTACCAATGAAGTCGACTTTTGCATGATATGTAGTTGTTATGAATTCCACTATAGCTTCTAAACGATTAAGATCATTTTTAGATAAACTCCACAGAACACAACATAATTGTTCATGTTTCAATGTAATCACCATGGTAATCAACTTCGTTATGATGTTGATAAGGATTAGCTGCGCATTTATATATATCTATTAGATATATCGCACAGGTATATATATTTACAGGTATTCTGTGAATTTTCATCAGGTAAAATATCTGAAAGAGTCAATTTGGGAGAGTACCTATACCAAATTCATTGATATTATATGTTGCTGTTAGGTATCACCGGAAAGGACATTACCTGTGCATTGTCACTAGCTCATAAATAGATTTTCATATAGATTTTGAACCATCAGTAATAGATAAATGCTGCAGCTAGGTATCACCGGAAAGTATACCTGTACATTGCCACTAGATCATAAATATATAAATTTTTAACCATCAACAATAGATAAATACATTTGTTAAATTTAGGTAAACACCATAAATGTAAACTAATAAAATACTTATTGGTTAAGTTAAAATAGACATTTTTTGATTGTTTTGTTATTTTAAATTCATAAATAGAAATATATTAATGCTTAGAAAAGGATAAAGATTTACTTAAATTTAGGAAATGTGGCAACACTATTAAAAATAAAAAATATTTATTAATTATTTTTATAAAAATATTTTGTGTATAGAGATTATTAAAAATATACAGAAATATTCATAATTTTCTAAGTAATTATTCACGCAAAGCTAAAGGCAAAAGTTGCAAGTTTCTAAAAATATAGTCATATATACAATAAATTGGAAATATAAAAGTTTAAAGGCGCATATTTCTGAAATGAGGCATGATATTTTCTTGAATCTTTTTGCAAAAGATCGGAAATTATATATGCTAAAGGATAAGCTTAATTTGGAATACATATTTTTAAAATTTCTTTCGCTATTTAGAAATAAACGAAACAAAAGGTCCAATTTGGGGTTTTGGAGAAAATAAAAATTTTTTAATTGTAATAACATAAAATTACCAAAAGTGGGATTTTTTATTTCTGGCTATAGAATCCACATTTTTCCGAAGTCCCATAGATTTTGATTAAAACTTTTAACAACATATTGAAGATTCTTAAAATATATTCCGCTTGTCGATTCGCGCTTTGGGATTTGAGAAAATATGATCTAAAATCAAAACTTTCATATAAAATATGTCGAATTCGGGAGGGTGTGTACCATGACCAATTGAGTGATTGGACTTGTTTTTTATCTTAAAGTCATCTCTGTGAAGTTGCCTTTCAGAAAAGTGTAAAATTGTTATATGTTGCTAAAGAAAATTGTATTTTAGATAAAAAAAAGAGTGTAGATACTTTTTCGGCTAAAAAAACACAAAAAGTCGTCTTTTTTGCAATTTTCAAATTCAAAATCGTTTATTTTTGGACTCGGTAAAGATATCGACTTAAAATTTTGTTCTTTAACCAGTTGAGAAAAAACTAATAAAATCGGTCGGAAATACTAGGATATACATGAAAAAAACTGGACCAGGAACATGCAAAATTATGGTGCTTAAAAATTCAAACGCAAATAACTCGAAAACTATAAGAGATAAATAGGACATGTAAGCATGTTTTTTATAGGTCTTATCAGCGCCTACAACAATATATAAAAATATTTGAAATCGGACGAGAAACAAAAATTTTGCAAGCGATTTTTTATGTCAGAGGCACCTAACTTTGAGCCCCCTTAGCTCCGCCCCTGGGGGGATTGTTGTGCCCCCTTCCAAACATAACATTTTACACTCCTCTGCTACGCCTATACCAAATTTCATGAAAATCCAACCGGCCGATCAAAAGTTACAGATTTATTTCCAAAAAATTTCGATTCTGCCCCACTGTAGAATGTAATTGGAGTGTCATATCTGAACAAAATTTAAGTACAGATGATTTTTTTTATAAAATATTCGAAAGTTTTAGTAACATTTATCACAAATCTAAAGCTCAATATACAAATAACACAGTACAACAGCCAATCTGGAGGGTGAGAAATTCCAAGTCAGGGTCAGTATAGTAAAACCCTCAAAGGCTTTGGCGTTCGTATGTGTCAGTTTTTTTTTATGACCTTTTAAATTTTTTCCTTATCTTGATGTTTTTTCGCTTAGTTGTAACATTTTGGCAAAAACGTAGTTTAACATAACTCGAGAACCACTTGTCCGATTTTGCTAAAACAAACTCAAAAAAATTTAGAATTACAATTTCTTTAATCCGGTCATATAACGTTTTTCTTTATAATCAACAGTTTTGCCGGTAAAAATAAATTTGTGGAGAAAAAAAAATATTTTTTTGCCTAAAAATTAAAATTTTTTTTTTTTTAAATTCATAAAAAATCCAAAACGGATAAAAGGATCAAGTGTTATTATTTTCATGTAAAGTCACTTAAGCTATAAACAAAATGCGACATAGATCATAGAAATCGATTAACGCGTTCTGCTTTTATTTACAATTAAGTGAAGGTATCCCATTTTGATAAGAATATTGATATTTGTTTTTATTTAAAAAAGTGTCATTTATCGCCTTTTTTATAAATTTTCCCCAATAACTCCATATCTGGGCTAGAAGCTTTTGGCACAGGAATGTGGTCCGAATGAGGCAATGGTGTTGCGGCACTAGCAACACCAACGTAATTATACGATTTTCTTATCCTTTTTGCGGCTCCTTTATTCGCACATGCATAGCAATTCAATGGATTGTGACCTTCGCCAGGATTAATCCAAGTCATTGGGATACCGAATGGCATACTTTCACGTCTTCTATTTTTCCAATCCATTAGACGGTTGTAGCAGCTTTTACACACTATATTTGGTACCCAATTTTCGTTCACTATAACATTTTGGTTGAAGTACATCTCATATGTTTGAACAAAATCAGTACTGACCACAGCAGTAGCAAAAGCTATTTATATCTGGCTTGCACAGTTCCATATTCTGTTCTCTTTTGTTCACTTTTAAAAAACTGGAGAAAAATCACTTTTACTGTTCGCGTTCGTCGGCACTTGTTGAATGACAAAAATCACAGAACCAGTGTGTGAAAGAGAAGAAGTATAATGACAATGCATGTTTTATGTGAACATTACAGAACCAGTGTTGCCACATCAATATTTCTCTTTTAGTACAGTAGAAAAATATGAGAGAGTTCGGCTTGTGAGTGTCAATGTTTTCTCCAAATAATGTTGTGCATATCTGGAGCAAATTTTTGAAATTCATTCATTTACCTAATTGTGAATAAATGAGAAACGCGTGCATCGATTTTGATTTTGATCTATGCCTTTTTTTGCTCATGAGTTATGTGACTTTACGCGAAAGTAATTAGTTTTGGCACTTTTTTCCATTTTGGATTTTTTATGAATTAAAAAAAAAAAAAATATTTAAATTTTTAGGCAAAAAATACTTTTTTCCCTTCATACATTCATTTTTAACTTCGAAAGTGTTGCACATATAGGAAAACGGTATAGACAGATTAGAGAAATTGTAATTCTTAATTTTTCTAAATTTGTTTCATCAAAATCGGACAAGTGGTTCTCGAGTTATGTTAAACTACGTTTTTGCCAAAATGTTACAACTAAGCGAAAAAACATCAAGATAAGGAAAAAATTTAAAATGTCATAAAAAAAAAACTGACACATACGAACGCCAAACCCTTTGAGGGTTTTACTATACTGACCTAGTACCATCACCCTGACTTGGAATTTCTCACCCCCCAGACAATAATCCCAAAAATGTTCCACAGTGTAATAATAAAAAAAAGAAAAGACAATCCATGGTTGAATGAAAATTTATTAAAATGTTGAAACATTTGGGATAAACTTTATAACAAATGGCTTAATAACAAAAACAATAAAAAATATGAATAGGAATACAAAAAAAAAATATAGAAATACATTAAATAAAAAATTAAATTACGCAAAAAAAATTTGTATTATAAATCGAAATTCTTAGAAAATATAAACAATATGCGTAATAGTTGGCAACTAATTAATGAAATAATGGGTAAAAGAACTAATGGTATTGACTTAACATTAATTAAAAACTTTAAAAACGAAGATATCCCGGCTATAACAAACAAATTTGCTCGATTGTCAAACTCTATTTATTTCTCTCCTATAAATGAGGAGGAGATTTTTAGTATTAATGTTTTTAATGTACGAAAAGGCGTAGGAATTTATGGCATTAAACCAAAAGATTTAAAATCCCTTATAAACTCTAGCATAAATAGTGCGACTGTTCCAAATCTCCTAAAATCTTCAATAATATGCCCTATTTATAAAAGTGGTATTAAAAATGACTGCAATAACTATAGACTAATAGCTATATTACCAGTTATTGAGAAAATTTTAGAAGAGATAATAGAAGACTGAATGAATTTTTGAAAAAATATAATGTTATAAATCCAAACCAATACGGTTTCTAAACTTTTCCAATTACATAAATGCTTAAGCGAAAATATTCATTGCTTGGCTTTATTTGTAGACTTTAGCAAGTCCTTCGACACTCTTTCGCGCAGTAAACTCCTAGATATCATGGAATAAAATGGAATTAGAGAAAACTGCTTGCAATGGTTTAAAAACTATCTGGAATTAAGAACCTACCGAGTAAAAGTCTGCAATAACCTAAGCAATGAAACTTTCTCAGAAAATAACGGCGTACGTCAAGGATCAAAATTGGGTCTAATCCTATACCTTATTTATGCAGTTCAGCCTTTGCCTATGCCCAGTCGTTATCTCCAATAAAAGAATAGACGAAGCAAGCAGAATTATGCAAAATGAACTAAATATAATTATGAAATGGGGCCATGATAACGGAATCGTTATAAATGCATCGAAAACGAAACTCATTCATATTAAACCAACATATCTCCCTAACCATGAAATAAACCTAATATTTCATAATAACCAATGAATGTATCAACAACACCAACTCTCTCACAATTGATAATTGCAATATCACTATAGAAAAAGTAGATACGTATAAGTACTTAGGCGTTTGTGTATACGAAAATTTGATGTGGCTATCGCATATAAAGCATTTAAGAAAAAAACTAAGAAAATCTGCGTATAACCTCTTCCACTTGAGTAATTGTACGTTGTTTTGAAGCTGGCCTATTTTTCTCATGATATATAGGAACATGCAAACACCAATAACATAATCGTAAACAACACATACGAAAACACAAACACATTGGTAAATAACAACACATCGATAAACAACAGCAACACACATTAGCAACACAACGGTAAACAACATAAACGTAAACAACAACACACACGCAAACACCAACTCATTGATAAATAACAGCAACACACAAACTAACAACAATACACACGCAAACAACATCCATGTAAACGCCAACATACTGATAAACAACAATAACAACATATACGTAAACAGCACCACATTGATGAACAAATACACACACATCAACAACACACTGGTAGATAACAACAGCATAAACCTTAACAACAACACACACGTAAACACCACCACATTGGAAAACAACAGCACACACATTAACAAACTACACAACAATACACACGTAAACAACATCATGTAAGTTAACACCCTTATTATTTGAAGCGAACATTCTTAACAAACAATTATGACCTACAAATAAGTATATTGAACCTTGTTGTGAAATCATATTGCAACAAACAGAATAAATGTCTGCGCGTGTTGTAATATGATCCGTATTTAAACGAACATTCTTAATAAATAAGTATGACCTACAAATAAGTGTATTGAACCTTATTGTGAAATCATACTGCAACAAACCAAATAAATGTCTGCACGTGTTGTAATATGATCCGTATTTAAATTGCTTAATAAAACCAAATCATGTGAAACAGAAGTGTAAGCATTTTCCCACAATAGTTTAAGAAATTATAATTAACCAAATTAGTAAAAATAAAATTCAATTCGAATCTTGACTTCGAACAAGGAAGAACGTTTTAACGTGTTTTACTTAAAAACGGTTGTGTGAGTACACAAGCAGTAATTTTTTTAAATCAAGGATTCGTCCTTGATTAACCAAAAGATTTAAAATCCCTTATAAACTCTAGCATACATAGTGCGACTGTTCCAAATCTCCTAAAATCTTCAATAATATGCCCTATTTATAAAAGTGGTATTAAAAATGACTGCAATAACTATAGACTAATAGCTATATTACCAGTTATTGAGAAAATTTTAGAAGAGATAATAGAAGACTAAATGAATTTTTGAAAAAATATAATGTTATAAATCCAAACCAATACGGTTTCTAAACTTTTCAAATTACATAAATGCTTAAGCGAAAACATTAACAAACTACACAACAACACACACGTAAACAACATCATGTAAGTTAACACCGTTATTATTTGAAGCGAACATTCTTAACAAACAATTATGACCTACAAATAAGTGTATTGAACCTTATTGTGAAATCATACTGCAACAAACCAAATAAATGTCTGCACGTGTTGTAATATGATCCGTATTTAAATTGCTTAATAAAACCAAATCATGTGAAACAGAAGTGTAAGCATTTTCCCACAATAGTTTAAGAAATTATAATTAACCAAATTAGTAAAAATAAAATTCAATTCGAATCTTGACTTCGAACAAGGAAGAACGTTTTAACGTGTTTTACTTAAAAACGGTTGTGTGAGTACACAAGCAGTAATTTTTTTAAATCAAGGATTCGTCCTTGATTAACTTGTACGTAAACACGAACACATTGGTAAATAACGGCAACATACAAACTAACAACAATACAGATATAAACAACAACACACATGTTTGTTAATAACACACTAGTTAACATTAACAACAACACGCATTTAAAAACCAACATTCTGGTATACAACACAACTGCAAACATTAACATGCACGCCAACAACAACACACTAGCTAACAACGACACTTCTGATAACAGCAATACACACGTTAACAGCAACACAGGCGTTAACTCCAACACACTCTTAAACAGCAACTCATTGGTGAACAATACATATATCAACAATAATAACATCCCTGCCAGCAATTAAGTGATAGTTTTATCCACTATCAGAAAAATGACTCTTTCTAGTATTCCCAAGTTGTTATTTTACTGTTAGTAAACAATTTTACAAAAACAAATAACATTAATTTCGATTTTTGATCTACTTATTTTACATTTCTTACTAACTAAAATGTCGAAAAAGTCACTTAAAAGTTAGTTTTTGGATAAATATAAAGTTACCAAAAACTGTCTCCCATTAGTGTTCTCAAGATGTTATTTTCCTGATAGTAAAAAATTTTACAAAAACAAATAACATTAATTTCGATTTTCGACCTTCTGAAAGTAAAAAAACCATTACGCTGTTTTTAAATTAAAAACAAAAAATGTAAGGAAGGCGATGGTACTTAGTTGGTGTCTTGCTTTCAAAGGCAAGCAATCGATATTTTAAAAATTTTAAGAAAAAATTAAAAAAAAGAGTGATAAAGTGAATGTTGTTTATAATGAAGACAAAATGAAAACAAAATTGTGAAAAAAAATTTTGAAATTTTAAATTAAATTAATTAAAACATAAATATTATTTAGTAAAACGAAGCGAAAATTCATTTTGAAGACAACAAATAAATTTGGATTTATTTCTTGCTTTTAATAATATAAAATTTCGAAATAAATTGCGTTTCGCTCATAAAAATATGTATATTTTTTTAGTGAAAGTGAACCCATATATGCATGTTCGTCAAACCTTTCAACTAAATTTTTAAAGTTGTTAGGCCCTTCGAAATCAAAAATATTCTGTTACAATTTATCAAAATATATCTATAATTTTTTTTTACTAAGGTAAGTTATTTTAATTTTCCCTAACACTAACCCTAAATGACTTTATTCGTCACACAAAAAAAGCAGTCAATAGTGTCATTAAAAAAGTATCCAAACTGCGATACAGTTTTGCCCGAAAGATGAGTCCTCTTCGATAGGAAAATAACTTCTTTTTCTTTTACTATTTTAAAATAAATATGGATACTATTTAGTTAAAGTTTGGATAGTAATGTTGATAGTATTAAGTTAGAATTTCGACAGAAATAGTGACTTTTTCTGCTCCTCAAAATGACTCCAATTTGACACATAAAAAAAGCACTTAATAGTGTCATTAAAAAAGTATTAGAACTGCTGCACACTTCTTCCCGCACGGTGACTCTTCTTGGATAAGAAAATGATATCATATTCGACTGTTAAAAACAACTTGAGGTTACTCTTTTGTGCAAATTTGGATAGAAAATGTTGGCAGGGATCACACTCATTAGTAGTAGCAACACATCAGCAAATAGCATAGTCAGCAAACTGCAAATACTTAACATCAAAAACTTATATAGTACAACATTAATAAATGTATTCTACGGTGATACTACGTTCCTTAAGCCAATCGATCACATTTATAACACCCGAAGTAGAGCGGAAGGAAGGTTCCAATTAGAACATCATCGAAATAATTATGGAAAAAATGTCCTTAATGTTGTTCTACTTTATATATTTAATAAGTTACCCACGAATCTGAATATATCTAATTTATTCACAAGAAAAAAACTATTGAAGTGACACTTTACAATTTCGCAATGAAAATAATAAAATTATATAGTATTTTAAGATATGTCATCCTGCAGATAAGCCATATGACTTCGCGGGATTAGTTTTAAATTACATGTAAACCCAAAGTTGAAATAAACAATTTTGAAAAAAAACAGTACATGCGATAACAAGCAAAAAATAAAAGCTATGAAGAAAGAATAAAATATTAAAAGTATTTTAACAATAGAAAACGGCTATTTGAACATAAAGAACGATTAATTTTATAAATTAAAATATACAAAAATAAACATAACATAGTAGTTAATTAAATAAAAGAAAATTTTTCGCTCGAAGATGACTGAATGCAATACATGTAGATCAGTAATTAGGGGTGAAACTGACATCAGATGCAATGGTGTATGTGATAAAATATACCATTGCACGGAAAAATATTCGGGAATAGACCAATATTCTGTCGGAGAGTTGGAAGCTAACAACTTTGTGAGTTTTATATGTGAGGACTGCAAGAAATATATAAGAAATGTTGGTTTAGCTTTAGGTGAAATTCACGATGGTTTACGAATTATTAAGCAAAATTTGAAAGAATATAAAACAGAATTTGAAACATCACTAAAACAAAACGAAATAAAGGAGTTACTTGAGGCAATTTAAAAATGTTATGAAAAAAGACTTAGGATTTTAGATGATACACAAAAAGCACGTGAAAAAAATTTGATAAAATAAAAATTATTTGGAAATGTTAAAGATTATGAAAGCAAAAATAAAGAAATGTGCGATAACATAGAGCAAAAAAAAAATGAAAAGATATATAATGAAATGAAAAAAGTAATAAAAAAAACAAAAGATAATTATTTTCTAATTCTGGCAATAGCAGAATCAAGTGCCATTAATAATAAAACCAAAAGAGAAACAATAGATTGAAAAAAAAGAAGATTTAAACAAAAAAGTGGACCCAATAAACTTTAAAATAATAAACATTAAAAATAAAACAAAAACGGAACTTTAGTCATACAAAGTGAAAATGTTGATGAGAGAGAGAGAAAATAAAAATGCAATTGAAAAAGAAATGAGTGAAAGGTACGAAATTAAAGTTCCAAATATGATTGAATTATCAATAATTGTAACGGACATGGCATTTAAATATGGAGATAATGAGATTATTGAAAAACTTAAAAAAAATCAGATTCTAGCGGATAGTACACTAGAAATAATAAAAATATATGAAACGAGGAGAAATAACAGATCAATATTTAATGCGAAATTAAACATTGATAATGATTTTTGATGGTAACCAAATAATACTTTCCTTTAATGTGAAGGACAATGTAATAAGGATATTATAAATAAATGTATTAATTGCATTAGATCAAACAAGAAACTAAATTTGGATCTAGATGGGAACCATATGACGACAGATAGAGAGTGTCCATTTTATAAAAATAAATTAAAATTAATAAGAAGACGAATGACATTAAATGAATAACAATTAAAAAGCATACAAGAATATACAAAAATATACCAGAACTAACAAACAACTTTAATCAAATTGAAGCAATTGCTAATATTGATAAGCCGAAGTTCATAATATTATCGGAAACATAATATTGAATGACAGAATTGATGAATGTGAAATAATGTTAGAAGAATATTGTCAATTTTCAACTCAACCAAATTCTACGAGAACCGAAGGAGTAATATTATATGTGAATAAGGACTAGGCATTAGCATATAAACATATTCAAAAGTGTGTGTGATCTCGAATACTGGATAAGTGCATATAATGTTAAATACAACAACTCATAAATTACAATCGCATCAGCAAGCAGTCAAGAAGCAGAATTTTATGAAGTATTTTAAGAAATTGTAGAAGAAATAAGTGAAAGAAATACAGATATAATCATTGCAGGTGATTTTAATATAGATTGAACAAAAGAAAGTATGTATAAGAAGAAAATAGAATCCATAATCAATGATAATGGATTACAACAAGTGATGACTAATTTTACAGTTACAAAAAAAAAAAAAAAAAAAATCAAGAACAATAATAGACTTTATTACAAATAGTACGAATATTAATGCAAACATTAGCAATGGAAACAAAAAATTGGATTATGAAGTAATAGAAATTAAAATAGACAATATATATAAAATCAAAACGAACAATTTTTTTATTTAATATTTTTATTTGCGATCCTATTTCCCAGAGAAACATTAAGCAAATTTTGTTCAAAAATTACAAAATAATTTAGTTTTTTTAAGTTCCAATGAACTAAAAAATTACAATTTAAATATGTTAACTTAAATTAACTTGTATATGAATCACAATAAATATAATTTCTATTTTATTTTCTGAAAGGAATGTCAAGTACATGATATCTTTTTAGTCAAAAGAGATTGTTTTATATGAAGGTTTGTGTGAGTGATGTTGTTTTTTACGTAAAGTGCAATACCTCCTCCTCTACCATCTGTGTTTAAAAAGTAAGAGTTGAAATCATTTAAATTGTAGATGTTATTTTCATTATCGGTGATGTTGGTTTCTACAAGAACAATAAAGTTAATGTTGTTTTGTATATATATAACAAAATTTTCATTTGGCACATTTTTTATCTCAATATTCTTGTGAAAGCAATAAACTTTTATTGCTTTCACAAAGCTCATCGAGAAGTAAGACTTGTGAGAGTATAGGTTATTGTACTAAGAGCAGTTTGGATGTTTGTGCTGGGCTGGTTTGATTATTTTGATTTGCTATAAGTACTAGTTTTTGCGTTGTTGTTTTTATATCAGTAATGTCTTTCTGCATAGATGAGACATTTACTTTTAGTGTACCCAATTCGGTTTTTACAACGTAAACACAGTTTACGCTTAGAGACAGAGAATCTTTGAAGCGTTTATTACCATCATTCTCTTCATTATCATCATTTCTTTGTTGCTTGTGTTGTTGGGTTTTTAGTGGATTGTCATCAATTATTATATGATACGCGTTGTTGCTGTTGGAAGATAGAGAGCAACAAGGCGAGAAGAGGTAGAGAGAGTTGCAGGAATAACGATTCACGAATTGTGAGCACAGACTCTTCTTTTGATTTTGTTTTTTGCTTTATTCTTTGTGAAAATATTAAAAAAGAAAAAATTCTTATTGGTTTGTTTAATTTTAATTTTACTTTTTATTTAAAAAAATCACTTATAATCAAAGTTTTCTTACGTTATTTTATACACTTTTTAGCAAATGCTTTACTGAATTGGATGTAGTAATTTTTAGCAATTTTCTAAGTGACACTTCAACACTTTTTATGGGTTTAGTTGGAGCACAGATTAAAACACGGCCGTTCGCAATGAAAACTACCTATAGATAATTAATTTTTTTCCCCAGAAAAAATAATAGTTTAGGAACAATTTTTCTTTAATTTTAAGAGCATTTTTATACGCATAAAACTGTTTTTAGAGTATATTTTTGGTTGATCTGAATTTACTACATTCAGTTTTTTTGATTAGTAAGCACAGGTAACTGAGCTATGATGTTGCTACGTTGATTTTCTTTAAATATGCATTCACGAACAAGTACATTTTTGACCAGAAATCAAGATTACACAGTAAGGTTAGAAGATGTAATATCCCTAGGTTGCGAATACGTAACTTTTTATCTGGATATCAGGACAGGATTTAAGTTTGGGTTTTATAAAGGCATCAATTTGTTCGGCAAAATTGTCATAAGAAAAACGAGAAATAAATATTGATTTTTTCGGAGGTGCAATTTTTAACTCAACTTGATAATTTTGTTAGTTGTCAACCAAGTTGTTAAAATAAATATGCCGAGTTAAATATGTTTTGACGTAACGACTTACGTCGACACATATTTAACTTTTAAATTAAATATGTTTATTTTTAAATAAGCCGAAGCGTCGAAAACATATTTAACTTATATTTGCATATGACGGTACATTAAAACATATTTAACTGATCTTGACTCTGGCGGTCCCTGAAGGATTTTGATCAAATTTGGTCACATCCTTACTTGTCAACCATATGGACAATATGGAAAATGAACACAATAATCCTCTCTATCAAACCATATAACTTCCATTACTCAATTGTATTTGGGAGATTTTTCTAAAATTTTGGAAAATTACACTTAATGTTTTCCGGTGATCTCTGAGGGATTTTAGTCATATTTGGACACCTCCTGCCTTGTCACTCAAATTGACCATGTGGAAAATGAAGACAATAATCCCCTCTATTAAACGTTATAACTCCCATTCCTCAATTGTATTTGGGAGATTTTTTTTAAATTTTGGAAAATTACACTTAATGTTTTCTGATGGTCTCTGAGGGATATTTGGCCACCTCCTTTCTTGTCACCCATATGGAACATATGGAAAATGAACACAGTAATACTCTCTATTCAAACATAAAACTTCCGATCCTCAGTTGCATTTGGGAGATTTTTAAAAAATTTTTGATAATTACACTTAATAGTTTCTGGTGGTCTCTGAGGGATTTTGATCATATTTAGCCACCTCCATCCTTGTCACTCATATATTGTATTTAGGAGATTTTTAATTTTTTTAATTACGCTTAGTAAAGTAAAAATAACACTGAACTAGTCGCAAATTTTAACAAGCTGGACACCCAACTGGTAAAGCTAATTCGAATACACAGAATTTAATGGTGACAGCCGCTTTTCGAAGTAAGCGATCGTATTCGCAATATTTGGGTTTAAACTTTAACAAACAAACTTTAACATTCCAACTAAAATGAACAGTGCAATTTATAATAAACTGTTGGAAGATGCTATTCTCTCATTTATGGATGAAATTAATGAAGATTGCATATTCCAACAGGATAACGATGAAATTCATGTCTCGAACCAATCTAAATCGTAGTTTAATGAACATAGTATTCCACTATTGGACTGGTCGGCTTGCAGTCTGGATTTAAATCTAATCGAAAATCTGTGGGGGTACATGGCCAGTAAAGTTTACGCAAGAAATGCACAGAATGAAACCATAACGACAATAACGGAGTTAAAACTAAAAATTAAGCAAGCCTGGGAAGAAATTGACAGTGATTTTCCTCAAAAATTAGTTGATTCAATCCCAGACCAAAGTTTTCCAAGAAAAAAAAAAGTTCATCCACATATTATTAATAATACTAAATTGGTTCATTATTAAGTGAGTATATAGGAAAATGCCATAAAAAATGACATTAAACTACTAAAATTACAACGAAAAAAAAAAACTAATGTATATTTTAAGTTTGTTGTTATTAATTTTTTAAGTGAAGTCAATACATATACATAGCTATCATAATTATTTTTGGAATAATAAATTCTTTTGGAATAATAAAATCTTATACAATTATACTTGTTTACTAAACTTATATTCTTTAAAGACATACCGTTAAAAATACTTTTGTTGTTGTAGAGATGCTGTTACAGTTCTTTTTTTTATTTTTTTGTGGCACATTCAATTTTTAGGAAGAATATACAGTGATGGTAAAAAATTTTTATTTATTTGTATATAGTGTTATAAAAATAAATAAAAAAACAACTTTAGCCTTATTTTATTTGTTATCCTCTTTTAACAATATTATATATATTTGTATATCAAAATACCATTTTCGCTAATATGTAAATGTTAAGGAATATATTAATTATGCTATGCTCGAATCTTTTTTTTTTTTTTTTGAGCAAGAAGGGTACGCACTGAGTAAAACTGACGACGACGCTGAATTTAATGTTAGTACTCGTTTTAGAAATATTTATTTTGAAAGGTTAAAAAAAAGGTTAGGAAAATAAAGTTTTTTTTTTTTTTTGCTTAAATTTAGTGATTTGGTTGTTAAATTTAAATAAAACAAACAATTATGATTCTATTGAATTCTTATTATAAAATATATTTTAAATGCTAAATTAAAAAACTTTAAACTGACAAAAAATATTACTACAATTCCGAAAATAAGCTAACTAGTGTTACCAATGAACAACTTTTCAAACAAAAATATAAATACTCGTACATTAAAAATCAGGCTGAAATTAATTTAATTTATGATTGGAATATATATTCGATCGATTCATTGTTTAATTTATTTAAAAAAAATCTTTTTTATTTCTAATTTTCTATTTATGCTACTTTCATAATAAAGTTCAAACCCAAATATCGTGAATACCACCAGTGAATTATAAAAAATATGACCAAAATCCTTCAGACACATCAGAAACCATTAAGTGTAATTTTCAAAAATTGTTTAAAAATCTCCGAAATACAATTGAGGAATGGCCGTTATGTCGTTTAATAGAGGGGATTATTGTCTTCGTTTTTCACATGGTCCATATAAGTAACAAGGAAGAAGGTGGCCAAATATGACCAAAATCCCTCAGAGACCACCAGAAATCATTAAGTGTAATTTAAAAAAAAATAAAATCTCCCAAATTCAATTGAGGAATGGGAGTTATATGGTTAAATAGAGGGGATTATTGTATTTATTTTCCATATGGTCCATATGGGTGACAAAGAAGGAGGTGGCTAAATATGACCAGAATCTCTCAGAGACCACCAGAAACCATTAAGTGTAATTTTCAAAGATTGTTTAAAAATCGCCCAAATACAATAGGGGGATTATTGTGTTTATTTTCCATATTGTCCATATGCGTGACAAGTAAGGATGTGGCCAAATTTGATCAGAATCCTTCAGGGACCACCAAAGTCCCTGACATATGTAAATATAAGTTAAAAATGTTAACTTAAAAGTTAAATATGTTAACTTAAAAGTTATATATGTTTCGACGTAAGTCGTTTTTATCTTCACACACATGTTTGCGGTATTATTTTTAATACATGGCACGTTTAAGAAGGCTGTTTTTTATTTGAGATAGTTGGTAGGTAGGTAAGTAGGTAGAGAAGGGTTGCACAGTACTCAGAAGAGTGCCTATGGATCCACTCGGAGACCTAGAGGTCCATTGTGAGTCCCTTCGAAGAGTATATAGAGAGAATTTAAAGAGGAAATTGTAGAAAAGACCAGGAAAGGAAAATAATATAAAAAAGCTGAGACCAAGAAAAGTATAGAAAATAATAGAAAAAAACTGGAAAAGAAGAGTTCTACCGTCCTATATCGTTCGCTCTAAGCCAACGACCCCCTCTTAGTCAGCCTATTCCCATGACGAATCCTATTAATCTATCGCGATCTATCCTCGACATACTCTGCCTACTTAGTTGTAGACATGGACAGTGACATATAATATGTTCCACCATCTCTAGCTCCTCATTATCTTCGCACATCCTGCAAACATGGAGGAACATATATACCAATTCCCTGTCATTCCCCCTATGGGACAATGACCTGTCAGAATACCTATCATAGTCTTCAGGTTTTCCCTTTTCATACCTAAAAGTAGATTTGTATCTGCTATATCAATTTTAGGCCATAGGACCCTTGATAATCTGCAGTCCGTTCTACGATTCCATGCTTGATTGGTTCTATCCCGAATCCACTCCCTAATTAACCTGAAGTAAAAGCCTAGAGGTGGTCTCACACCACTTTCACTTACAACCATATCCAAAGCTGATCAAGAACAATAATAGACTTTATTACAAATAGTACGAATATTAATGCAAACATTAGCAATGGAAACAAAAAATTGGATTATGAAGTAATAGAAATTAAAATAGACAATATATATAAAATCGAAACGAACAATTTTTTTATTTAATATTTTTATTTGCGATCCTATTTCCCAGAGAAACATTAAGCAAATTTTGTTCAAAAATTACAAAATAATTTAGTTTTTTTAAGTTCCAATGAACTAAAAAATTACAATTTAAATATGTTAACTTAAATTAACTTGTATATGAATCACTGTTTATTCATTTCTTCCATTTCTTTTTCTTTATTGCTTTCACAAAGCTCATCGAGAAGTAAGACTTGTGAGAGTATTGGTTATTGTACTAAGAGCAGTTTGGATGCTTGTGCTGGGCTGGTTTGATTATTTTGATTTGCTATAAGTACTAGTTTTTGCGTTGTTGTTTTTATATCAGTAATGTCTTTCTGCATATATGAGACATTTACTTTTAGTGAACCCAATTCGGTTTTTACAACGTAAACACAGTTTACGCTTAGAGACAGAGAATCTTTGAAGCGTTTATTACCATCATTCTCTTCATTATCATCATTTCTTTGTTGCTTGTGCTGTTGGGTTTTTAGCGGATTGTCATCAATTATTATATGATACGCGTTGTTGCTGTTGGAAGATAGAGAGCAACAAGGCGAGAAGTGGTAGAGAGAGTTGCAGGAATAACGATTCACGAATTGTGAGCACAGACTCTTCTTTTGATTTTGTTTTTTGCTTTATTCTTTGTGAAAATATTAAAAAAGAAAAAAATCTTATTGGTTTGTTTAATTTTAATTTTACTTTTTATTTAAAAAAATCACTTATAATCTAAGTTTTCTTACGTTATTTTATACACTTTTTAGCAAATGCTTTACTGAATTGGATGTAGTAATTTTTAGCAATTTTCTAAGTGACACTTCAACACTTTTTATGGGTTTAGTTGGAGCACAGATTAAAACACGGCCGTTCGCAATGAAAACTACCTATAGATAATTAATTTTTTTCCCCAGAAAAAATAATAGTTTAGGAACAATTTTTCTTTAATTTTAAGAGCATTTTTATACGCATAAAACTGTTTTTAGAGTATATTTTTGGTTGATCTGAATTTACTACATTCAGTTTTTTTGATTAGTAAGCACAGGTAACTGAGCTATGATGTTGCTACGTTGATTTTCTTTAAATATGCATTCACGAACAAGTACATTTTTGACCAGAAATCAAGATTACACAGTAAGGTTAGAAGATGTAATATCCCTAGGTTGCGAATACGTAACTTTTTATCTGGATATCAGGACAGGATTTAAGTTTGGGTTTTATAAAGGCATCAATTTGTTCGGCAAAATTGTCATAAGAAAAACGAGAAATAAATATTGATTTTTTCGGAGGTGCAATTTTTAACTCAACTTGATAATTTTGTTAGTTGTCAACCAAGTTGTTAAAATAAATATGCCGAGTTAAATATGTTTTGACGTAACGACTTACGTCGACACATATTTAACTTTTAAATTAAATATGTTTATTTTTAAATAAGCCGAAGCGTCGAAAACATATTTAACTTATATTTGCATATGACGGTACATTAAAACATATTTAACTGATCTTGACTCTGGCGGTCCCTGAAGGATTTTGATCAAATTTGGTCACATCCTTACTTGTCAACCATATGGACAATATGGAAAATGAACACAATAATCCTCTCTATCAAACCATATAACTTCCATTACTCAATTGTATTTGGGAGATTTTTCTAAAATTTTGGAAAATTACACTTAATGTTTTCCGGTGATCTCTGAGGGATTTTAGTCATATTTGGACACCTCCTGCCTTGTCACTCAAATTGACCATGTGGAAAATGAAGACAATAATCCCCTCTATTAAACGTTATAACTCCCATTCCTCAATTGTATTTGGGAGATTTTTTTTAAATTTTGGAAAATTACACTTAATGTTTTCTGATGGTCTCTGAGGGATATTTGGCCACCTCCTTTCTTGTCACCCATATGGAACATATGGAAAATGAACACAGTAATACTCTCTATTCAAACATAAAACTTCCGATCCTCAGTTGCATTTGGGAGATTTTTAAAAAATTTTTGATAATTACACTTAATAGTTTCTGGTGGTCTCTGAGGGATTTTGATCATATTTAGCCACCTCCATCCTTGTCACTCATATATTGTATTTAGGAGATTTTTAATTTTTTTAATTACGCTTAGTAAAGTAAAAATAACACTGAACTAGTCGCAAATTTTAACAAGCTGGACACCCAACTGGTAAAGCTAATTCGAATACACAGAATTTAATGGTGACAGCCGCTTTTCGAAGTAAGCGATCGTATTCGCAATATTTGGGTTTAAACTTTATTATGAATATAACATTCCAACTAAAATGAACAGTGCAATTTATAATAAACTGTTGGAAGATGCTATTCTCTCATTTATGGATGAAATTAATGAAGATTGCATATTCCAACAGGATAACGATGAAATTCATGTCTCGAACCAATCTAAATCGTAGTTTAATGAACATAGTATTCCACTATTGGACTGGTCGGCTTGCAGTCTGGATTTAAATCTAATCGAAAATCTGTGGGGGTACATGGCCAGTAAAGTTTACGCAAGAAATGCACAGAATGAAACCATAACGACAATAACGGAGTTAAAACTAAAAATTAAGCAAGCCTGGGAAGAAATTGACAGTGATTTTCCTCAAAAATTAGTCGATTCAATCCCAGACCAAAGTTTTCCAAGAAAAAAAAAAGTTCATCCACATATTATTAATAATGCTAAATTGGTTGGATAATTACACTTAATAGTTTCTGGTGGTCTCTGAGGCATTTTGATCATATTTGGCCACCTCCATCCTTGTCACCCATATAGAAAATGAACCATATAACACCCATTCCTTAGTTGTATTTAGGAGATTTTTAATTTTTTTTTTTTTTAATTACACTTAGTAAAGTAAAAATAACACTGAACTAGTCGCAAATTTTAACAAGCTGGACACCCAACTGGTAAAGCTAATTCGAATACGCAGAATTTAATGGTGGCAGCCGCTTTTCGAAGTAAGCGATCGTATTCGCAATATTTGGGTTTAAACTTTATTATGAATATAACATTCCAACTAAAATGAACAGTGCAATTTATAATAAACTGTTGGAAGATGCTCTTCTCTCATTTATGGATAAAATTAATGAAGATTGCATATTCCAACAGGATAACGCTGCAATTCATATCTCGAACCAATCTAAATCGTAGTTTAATGAACATAGTATTCCACTATTGGACTGGTCGGCTTGCAGTCTGGATTTAAATCTAATCGAAAATCTGTGGGGGTACATGGCCAGTAAAGTTTACGCAAGAAATGCACAGAATGAAACCATAACGACAATAACGGAGTTAAAACTAAAAATTAAGCAAGCCTGGGAAGAAGTTGACAGTGATTTTCCACAAAAATTAGTCGATTCAATCCCAGACCAAAGTTTTCCAAGAAAAAAAAAAAGTTCATCCACATATTATTAATAATGCTAAATTGGTTGGATAATTACACTTAATAGTTTCTGGTGGTCTCTGAGGGATTTTGATCATATTTGGCCACCTCCATCCTTGTCACTCATATAGAAAATGAACCATATAACACCCATTCCTTAATTGTATTTAGGAGCTTTTTAATTTTTTTTTTTTTTTAATTACACTTAGTAAAGTAAAAATAACACTGAACTAGTCGCAAATTTTAACAAGCTGGACACCCAACTGGTAAAGCTAATTCGAATACGCAGAATTTAATGGTGGCAGCCGCTTTTCGAAGTAAGCGATCGTATTCGCAATATTTGGGTTTAAACTTTATTATGAATATAACATTCCAACTAAAATGAACAGTGCAATTTATAATAAACTGTTGGAAGATGCTCTTCTCTCATTTATGGATGAAATTAATGAAGATTGCATATTTCAACAGGATAACGCTGCAATTCATGTCTCGAACCAATCTAAATCGTAGTTTAATGAACATAGTATTCCACTATTGGACTGGTCGGCTTGCAGTCTGGATTTAAATCTAATCGAAAATCTGTGGGGGTACATGGCCAGTAAAGTTTACGCAAGAAATGCACAGAATGAAACCATAACGACAATAACGGAGTTAAAACTAAAAATTAAGCAAGCCTGGGAAGAAATTGACAGTGATTTTCCTCAAAAATTAGTCGATTCAATCCCAGACCAAAGTTTTCCAAGAAAAAAAAAAGTTCATCCACATATTATTAATAATGCTAAATTGGTTGGATAATTACACTTAATAGTTTCTGGTGGTCTCTGAGGCATTTTGATCATATTTGGCCACCTCCATCCTTGTCACCCATATAGAAAATGAACCATATAACACCCATTCCTTAGTTGTATTTAGGAGATTTTTAATTTTTTTTTTTTTAATTACACTTAGTAAAGTAAAAATAACACTGAACTAGTCGCAAATTTTAACAAGCTGGACACCCAACTGGTAAAGCTAATTCGAATACGCAGAATTTAATGGTGGCAGCCGCTTTTCGAAGTAAGCGATCGTATTCGCAATATTTGGGTTTAAACTTTATTATGAATATAACATTCCAACTAAAATGAACAGTGCAATTTATAATAAACTGTTGGAAGATGCTCTTCTCTCATTTATGGATAAAATTAATGAAGATTGCATATTCCAACAGGATAACGCTGCAATTCATATCTCGAACCAATCTAAATCGTAGTTTAATGAACATAGTATTCCACTATTGGACTGGTCGGCTTGCAGTCTGGATTTAAATCTAATCGAAAATCTGTGGGGGTACATGGCCAGTAAAGTTTACGCAAGAAATGCACAGAATGAAACCATAACGACAATAACGGAGTTAAAACTAAAAATTAAGCAAGCCTGGGAAGAAGTTGACAGTGATTTTCCACAAAAATTAGTCGATTCAATCCCAGACCAAAGTTTTCCAAGAAAAAAAAAAAGTTCATCCACATATTATTAATAATGCTAAATTGGTTGGATAATTACACTTAATAGTTTCTGGTGGTCTCTGAGGGATTTTGATCATATTTGGCCACCTCCATCCTTGTCACTCATATAGAAAATGAACCATATAACACCCATTCCTTAATTGTATTTAGGAGCTTTTTAATTTTTTTTTTTTTTTTTTTTAATTACACTTAGTAAAGTAAAAATAACACTGAACTAGTCGCAAATTTTAACAAGCTGGACACCCAACTGGTAAAGCTAATTCGAATACGCAGAATTTAATGGTGGCAGCCGCTTTTCGAAGTAAGCGATCGTATTCGCAATATTTGGGTTTAAACTTTATTATGAATATAACATTCCAACTAAAATGAACAGTGCAATTTATAATAAACTGTTGGAAGATGCTCTTCTCTCATTTATGGGTGAAATTAATGAAGATTGCATATTCCAACAGGATAACGCTGCAATTCATATCTCGAACCAATCTAAATCGTAGTTTAATGAACATAGTATTCCACTATTGGACTGGTCGGCTTGCAGTCTGGATTTAAATCTAATCGAAAATCTGTGGGGGTACATGGCCAGTAAAGTTTACGCAAGAAATGCACAGAATGAAACCATAACGACAATAACGGAGTTAAAACTAAAAATTAAGCAAGCCTGGGAAGAAATTGACAGTGATTTTCCTCAAAAATTAGTCGATTCAATCCCAGACCAAAGTTTTCCAAGAAAAAAAAAAGTTCATCCACATATTATTAATAATGCTAAATTGGTTGGATAATTACACTTAATAGTTTCTGGTGGTCTCTGAGGCATTTTGATCATATTTGGCCACCTCCATCCTTGTCACCCATATAGAAAATGAACCATATAACACCCATTCCTTAGTTGTATTTAGGAGATTTTTAATTTTTTTTTTTTTTAATTACACTTAGTAAAGTAAAAATAACACTGAACTAGTCGCAAATTTTAACAAGCTGGACACCCAACTGGTAAAGCTAATTCGAATACGCAGAATTTAATGGTGGCAGCCGCTTTTCGAAGTAAGCGATCGTATTCGCAATATTTGGGTTTAAACTTTATTATGAATATAACATTCCAACTAAAATGAACAGTGCAATTTATAATAAACTGTTGGAAGATGCTCTTCTCTCATTTATGGATAAAATTAATGAAGATTGCATATTCCAACAGGATAACGCTGCAATTCATATCTCGAACCAATCTAAATCGTAGTTTAATGAACATAGTATTCCACTATTGGACTGGTCGGCTTGCAGTCTGGATTTAAATCTAATCGAAAATCTGTGGGGGTACATGGCCAGTAAAGTTTACGCAAGAAATGCACAGAATGAAACCATAACGACAATAACGGAGTTAAAACTAAAAATTAAGCAAGCCTGGGAAGAAGTTGACAGTGATTTTCCACAAAAATTAGTCGATTCAATCCCAGACCAAAGTTTTCCAAGAAAAAAAAAAAGTTCATCCACATATTATTAATAATGCTAAATTGGTTGGATAATTACACTTAATAGTTTCTGGTGGTCTCTGAGGGATTTTGATCATATTTGGCCACCTCCATCCTTGTCACTCATATAGAAAATGAACCATATAACACCCATTCCTTAATTGTATTTAGGAGCTTTTTAATTTTTTTTTTTTTTTTTTTTTAATTACACTTAGTAAAGTAAAAATAACACTGAACTAGTCGCAAATTTTAACAAGCTGGACACCCAACTGGTAAAGCTAATTCGAATACGCAGAATTTAATGGTGGCAGCCGCTTTTCGAAGTAAGCGATCGTATTCGCAATATTTGGGTTTAAACTTTATTATGAATATAACATTCCAACTAAAATGAACAGTGCAATTTATAATAAACTGTTGGAAGATGCTCTTCTCTCATTTATGGATGAAATTAATGAAGATTGCATATTTCAACAGGATAACGCTGCAATTCATGTCTCGAACCAATCTAAATCGTAGTTTAATGAACATAGTATTCCACTATTGGACTGGTCGGCTTGCAGTCTGGATTTAAATCTAATCGAAAATCTGTGGGGGTACATGGCCAGTAAAGTTTACGCAAGAAATGCACAGAATGAAACCATAACGACAATAACGGAGTTAAAACTAAAAATTAAGCAAGCCTGGGAAGAAATTGACAGTGATTTTCCTCAAAAATTAGTCGATTCAATCCCAGACCAAAGTTTTCCAAGAAAAAAAAAAGTTCATCCACATATTATTAATAATGCTAAATTGGTTGGATAATTACACTTAATAGTTTCTGGTGGTCTCTGAGGCATTTTGATCATATTTGGCCACCTCCATCCTTGTCACCCATATAGAAAATGAACCATATAACACCCATTCCTTAGTTGTATTTAGGAGATTTTTAATTTTTTTTTTTTAATTACACTTAGTAAAGTAAAAATAACACTGAACTAGTCGCAAATTTTAACAAGCTGGACACCCAACTGGTAAAGCTAATTCGAATACGCAGAATTTAATGGTGGCAGCCGCTTTTCGAAGTAAGCGATCGTATTCGCAATATTTGGGTTTAAACTTTATTATGAATATAACATTCCAACTAAAATGAACAGTGCAATTTATAATAAACTGTTGGAAGATGCTCTTCTCTCATTTATGGATAAAATTAATGAAGATTGCATATTCCAACAGGATAACGCTGCAATTCATATCTCGAACCAATCTAAATCGTAGTTTAATGAACATAGTATTCCACTATTGGACTGGTCGGCTTGCAGTCTGGATTTAAATCTAATCGAAAATCTGTGGGGGTACATGGCCAGTAAAGTTTACGCAAGAAATGCACAGAATGAAACCATAACGACAATAACGGAGTTAAAACTAAAAATTAAGCAAGCCTGGGAAGAAGTTGACAGTGATTTTCCACAAAAATTAGTCGATTCAATCCCAGACCAAAGTTTTCCAAGAAAAAAAAAAAGTTCATCCACATATTATTAATAATGCTAAATTGGTTGGATAATTACACTTAATAGTTTCTGGTGGTCTCTGAGGGATTTTGATCATATTTGGCCACCTCCATCCTTGTCACTCATATAGAAAATGAACCATATAACACCCATTCCTTAATTGTATTTAGGAGCTTTTTAATTTTTTTTTTTTTTTTTAATTACACTTAGTAAAGTAAAAATAACACTGAACTAGTCGCAAATTTTAACAAGCTGGACACCCAACTGGTAAAGCTAATTCGAATACGCAGAATTTAATGGTGGCAGCCGCTTTTCGAAGTAAGCGATCGTATTCGCAATATTTGGGTTTAAACTTTATTATGAATATAACATTCCAACTAAAATGAACAGTGCAATTTATAATAAACTGTTGGAAGATGCTCTTCTCTCATTTATGGATGAAATTAATGAAGATTGCATATTCCAACAGGATAACGCTGCAATTCATATCTCGAACCAATCTAAATCGTAGTTTAATGAACATAGTATTCCACTATTGGACTGGTCGGCTTGCAGTCTGGATTTAAATCTAATCGAAAATCTGTGGGGGTACATGGCCAGTAAAGTTTACGCAAGAAATGCACAGAATGAAACCATAACGACAATAACGGAGTTAAAACTAAAAATTAAGCAAGCCTGGGAAGAAATTGACAGTGATTTTCCACAAAAATTAGTCGATTCAATCCCAGACCAAAGTTTTCCAAGAAAAAAAAAAGTTCATCCACATATTATTAATAATGCTAAATTGGTTGGATAATTACACTTAATAGTTTCTGGTGGTCTCTAAGGGATTTTGATCATATTTGGCCACCTCCATCCTTGTCACTCATATAGAAAATGAACCATATAACACCCATTCCTTAGTTGTATTTGGGAGATTTTTAATTTTTTTTTTTTTAATTACACTTAGTAAAGTAAAAATAACACTGAACTAGTCGCAAATTTTAACAAGCTGGACACCCAACTGGTAAAGCTAATTCGAATACGCAGAATTTAATGGTGGCAGCCGCTTTTCGAAGTAAGCGATCGTATTCGCAATATTTGGGTTTAAACTTAATTATGAATATAACATTCCAACTAAAATGAACAGTGCAATTTATAATAAACTGTTGGAAGATGCTCTTCTCTCATTTATGGGTGAAATTAATGAAGATTGCATATTCCAACAGGATAACGCTGCAATTCATATCTCGAACCAATCTAAATCGTAGTTTAATGAACATAGTATTCCACTATTGGACTGGTCGGCTTGCAGTCTGGATTTAAATCTAATCGAAAATCTGTGGGGGTACATGGCCAGTAAAGTTTACGCAAGAAATGCACAGAATGAAACCATAACGACAATAACGGAGTTAAAACTAAAAATTAAGCAAGCCTGGGAAGAAATTGACAGTGATTTTCCTCAAAAATTAGTCGATTCAATCCCAGACCAAAGTTTTCCAAGAAAAAAAAAAGTTCATCCACATATTATTAATAATGCTAAATTGGTTGGATAATTACACTTAATAGTTTCTGGTGGTCTCTGAGGCATTTTGATCATATTTGGCCACCTCCATCCTTGTCACCCATATAGAAAATGAACCATATAACACCCATTCCTTAGTTGTATTTAGGAGATTTTTAATTTTTTTTTTTTTTAATTACACTTAGTAAAGTAAAAATAACACTGAACTAGTCGCAAATTTTAACAAGCTGGACACCCAACTGGTAAAGCTAATTCGAATACGCAGAATTTAATGGTGGCAGCCGCTTTTCGAAGTAAGCGATCGTATTCGCAATATTTGGGTTTAAACTTTATTATGAATATAACATTCCAACTAAAATGAACAGTGCAATTTATAATAAACTGTTGGAAGATGCTCTTCTCTCATTTATGGATAAAATTAATGAAGATTGCATATTCCAACAGGATAACGCTGCAATTCATATCTCGAACCAATCTAAATCGTAGTTTAATGAACATAGTATTCCACTATTGGACTGGTCGGCTTGCAGTCTGGATTTAAATCTAATCGAAAATCTGTGGGGGTACATGGCCAGTAAAGTTTACGCAAGAAATGCACAGAATGAAACCATAACGACAATAACGGAGTTAAAACTAAAAATTAAGCAAGCCTGGGAAGAAGTTGACAGTGATTTTCCACAAAAATTAGTCGATTCAATCCCAGACCAAAGTTTTCCAAGAAAAAAAAAAAGTTCATCCACATATTATTAATAATGCTAAATTGGTTGGATAATTACACTTAATAGTTTCTGGTGGTCTCTGAGGGATTTTGATCATATTTGGCCACCTCCATCCTTGTCACTCATATAGAAAATGAACCATATAACACCCATTCCTTAATTGTATTTAGGAGCTTTTTAATTTTTTTTTTTTTTTTTTTAATTACACTTAGTAAAGTAAAAATAACACTGAACTAGTCGCAAATTTTAACAAGCTGGACACCCAACTGGTAAAGCTAATTCGAATACGCAGAATTTAATGGTGGCAGCCGCTTTTCGAAGTAAGCGATCGTATTCGCAATATTTGGGTTTAAACTTTATTATGAATATAACATTCCAACTAAAATGAACAGTGCAATTTATAATAAACTGTTGGAAGATGCTCTTCTCTCATTTATGGATGAAATTAATGAAGATTGCATATTCCAACAGGATAACGCTGCAATTCATATCTCGAACCAATCTAAATCGTAGTTTAATGAACATAGTATTCCACTATTGGACTGGTCGGCTTGCAGTCTGGATTTAAATCTAATCGAAAATCTGTGGGGGTACATGGCCAGTAAAGTTTACGCAAGAAATGCACAGAATGAAACCATAACGACAATAACGGAGTTAAAACTAAAAATTAAGCAAGCCTGGGAAGAAATTGACAGTGATTTTCCTCAAAAATTAGTCGATTCAATCCCAGACCAAAGTTTTCCAAGAAAAAAAAAAGTTCATCCACATATTATTAATAATGCTAAATTGGTTGGATAATTACACTTAATAGTTTCTGGTGGTCTCTGAGGGATTTTGATCATATTTGGCCACCTCCATCCTTGTCACCCATATAGAAAATGAACCATATAACACCCATTCCTTAGTTGTATTTAGGAGATTTTTCATTTTTTTTTTTTTAATTACAATTAGTAAAGTAAAAATAACACTGAACTAGTCGCAAATTTTAACAAGCTGAACACCCAACTGGTAAAGCTAATTCGAATACGCAGAATTTAATGGTGGCAGCCGCTTTTCGAAGTAAGCGATCGTATTCGCAATATTTGGGTTTAAACTTTATTATGAATATAACATTCCAACTAAAATGAACAGTGCAATTTATAATAAACTGTTGGAAGATGCTCTTCTCTCATTTATGGATGAAATTAATGAAGATTGCATATTCCAACAGGATAACGCTGCAATTCATATCTCGAACCAATCTAAATCGTAGTTTAATGAACATAGTATTCCACTATTGGACTGGTCGGCTTGCAGTCTGGATTTAAATCTAATCGAAAATCTGTGGGGGTACATGGCCAGTAAAGTTTACGCAAGAAATGCACAGAATGAAACCATAACGACAATAACGGAGTTAAAACTAAAAATTAAGCAAGCCTGGGAAGAAGTTGACAGTGATTTTCCACAAAAATTAGTCGATTCAATCCCAGACCAAAGTTTTCCAAGAAAAAAAAAAAGTTCATCCACATATTATTAATAATGCTAAATTGGTTGGATAATTACACTTAATAGTTTCTGGTGGTCTCTGAGGGATTTTGATCATATTTGGCCACCTCCATCCTTGTCACTCATATAGAAAATGAACCATATAACACCCATTCCTTAATTGTATTTAGGAGATTTTTAATTTTTTTTTTTTTTTTAATTACACTTAGTAAAGTAAAAATAACACTGAACTAGTCGCAAATTTTAACAAGCTGGACACCCAACTGGTAAAGCTAATTCGAATACGCAGAATTTAATGGTGGCAGCCGCTTTTCGAAGTAAGCGATCGTATTCGCAATATTTGGGTTTAAACTTTATTATGAATATAACATTCCAACTAAAATGAACAGTGCAATTTATAATAAACTGTTGGAAGATGCTCTTCTCTCATTTATGGATGAAATTAATGAAGATTGCATATTCCAACAGGATAACGCTGCAATTCATATCTCGAACCAATCTAAATCGTAGTTTAATGAACATAGTATTCCACTATTGGACTGGTCGGCTTGCAGTCTGGATTTAAATCTAATCGAAAATCTGTGGGGGTACATGGCCAGTAAAGTTTACGCAAGAAATGCACAGAATGAAACCATAACGACAATAACGGAGTTAAAACTAAAAATTAAGCAAGCCTGGGAAGAAATTGACAGTGATTTTCCACAAAAATTAGTCGATTCAATCCCAGACCAAAGTTTTCCAAGAAAAAAAAAAGTTCATCCACATATTATTAATAATGCTAAATTGGTTGGATAATTACACTTAATAGTTTCTGGTGGTCTCTAAGGGATTTTGATCATATTTGGCCACCTCCATCCTTGTCACTCATATAGAAAATGAACCATATAACACCCATTCCTTAGTTGTATTTAGGAGATTTTTAATTTTTTTTTTTTTAATTACACTTAGTAAAGTAAAAATAACACTGAACTAGTCGCAAATTTTAACAAGCTGGACACATTCAATTTTTAGGAAGAATATACAGTGATGGTAAAAAATTTTTATTTATTTGTATATAGTGTTATAAAAATAAATAAAAAAACAACTTTAGCCTTATTTTATTCGTTATCCTCTTTTAACAATATTATATATATTTGTATATCAAAATACCATTTTCGCTAATATGTAAATGTTAAGGAATATATTAATTATGCTATGCTCGAACCTTTTTTTTTTGAGCAAGAAGGGTACCCACTGAGTAAAACTGACGACGACGCTCGTTTTAGAAATATTTATTTTGAAAGGTTAAAAAAAAGCTTAAGAAAATAAAGTATTTTTTTTTTCTGCTTAAATTTAGTGATTTGGTTGTTAAATTTAAATAAAACAAACAATTATGATTCTATTGAATTCTTATTATAAAATATATTTTAAATGCTAAATTACAAAACTTTAAACTAACACAAAATATTACTACAATTCCGAAAATAAGCTAATTAGTGTTACCAATGAACAACTTTTCAAACGAAAATATAAATACTCGTACATTAAAAATCAGGCTGAAATTAATTTAATTTATGATTGGAATATATATTCGATCGATTCATTGTTTAATTTATTTAAAAAAATCTTTTTTATTTCTAATTTTCTATTTATGCTACTTTGATAATAAAGTTCAAACCCAAATATCGTGAATACCACCATTAAATTATTAAAAATATGACCAAAATCCTTCAGACACATCAGAAACCATTAAGTGTAATTTTCAAAAATTGTTTAAAAATCTCCGAAATACAATTGAGGAATGGCCGTTACGTCGTTTAATAGAGGGGATTATTGTCTTCGTTTTTCACATGGTCCATATAAGTAACAAGGAAGAAGGTGGCCAAATATGACCAAAATCTCTCAGAGACCACCAGAAACCATTAAGTGTAATTTAAAAAAAAAATAAAATCTCCCAAATACAATTGAGGAATGGGAGTTATATGGTTAAATAGAGGGGATTATTGTATTTATTTTCCTTATGGTCCATATGGGTGACAAAGAAGGAGGTGGCTAAATATGACCAGAATCTCTCAGAGACCACCAGAAACCATTAAGTGTAATTTTCAAAGATTGTTTAAAAATCTCCCAAATACAATAGGGGGATTATTGTGTTCATTTTCCATATTGTTCATATGCGTGACAAGTATGGATGTGGCCAAATTTGATCAGAATCCTTCAGGGACCACCAAAGTCCCTGACATATGTAAATATAAGTTAAATATGTTTTTGGCGTTTCAGCATATTTAAAAATAAACATATTTAACTTAAAAGTTAAAAATGTTAACTTAAAAGTTAAATATGTTAACTTAAAAGTTATATATGTTTCGACGTAAGTCGTTTTTATCTTCACACACATGTTTGCGGTATTATTTTTAATACACGGCACGTTTAAGGCTGTTTTTTATTTGAGATAGTTGGTAGGTAGGTAAGTAGGTAGAGAAGGGTTGCACAGTACTCAGAAGGGTGCTTGTGGATCCACTCGGAGACCTAGAGGTCCATTGTGAGTCCCTTCGAAGAGTATATAGAGAGAATTTAAAGAGGAAATTGTAGAAAAGACCAGGAAAGGAAAATAATATAAAAAAGCTGAGACCAAGAAAAGTATAGAAAATAATAGAAAAAAACTGGAAAAGAAAAGTGCTACCGCCCTATATCGTTCGCTCTAAGCCAACGACCCCGTCTTAGCCAGCCTATTCCCATGACGAATCCTATTAATCTATCGAGATCTATCCCCGACATACTCTCCAATTCGTCAAGGAATCGACTGTCGAACCATTTCTGCCTACTTAGTTGTAGATATGGACAGTGACATATAATATGTTCCACCATCTCTAGCTCCTCATTATCTTCGCACATCCTGCAAAGACCAGAGGAACATTTATACCAATTCCCTGTCATTCCCCCTATGGGACAATGACCTGCCAGAACACCTATCATAGTCTTCAGGTTTTCCCTTTTCATACCTAAAAGTAGATTTGTATCTGCTATATCAATTTTAGGCCATAGGACCCTTGATAATCTGCAGTCCGTTCTACGATTCCATGCTTGATTGGTTCTATCCGGAATCCACTCCCTAATTAACCCGAAGTAAAAGCCTAAAGGTGGTCTCACACCACTTTCACTTACAGCCATATCCAAAGCTGAGCCGTCCCTAGCTAATTCATCAGCTTCCTCATTGCCAGTTATCTCGCAATGACCCGGTACTCAGCAGAGTCTGATATGATAATTTCCCATCAATCTCCTAAGAGCCTTCTTACAGTCGCTAACTAGCCTAGACTTGACAAAATGTCCTTTCAAGGCCTTCAGCGTCGCTTGGCTATCTACATACAGAGTTACCTCTGTATTCTCTTCAATGTTCCCTGCTATCAATTCCGTGGCCCTAAGAATACCCAGAATATCCGCCTGGAACACACTGCAACTATCCGAGAGTCTATACGTTTTCCTGATGTTCTCCTCAACCAGATACACACCTGCACCAGTGCCTGTATCCATTTTGGATCCATCAGTGAATACCGATACTCCACTGAATAGTTTCTCCCTACCTGACCATTGGTCCCTACTCGGGATAATCAGTATAGGATTTTCCCCGAAATCGACCTCCGTGCACATATAGTCCGTGGATCCAGAGAGAACCAGGGCAGGGCCACCGAGATTGACCTCGTTTAGAAGTTTGAAATGTCCTATTCTGATTGATCCTATAAGTCTTAGTTCACTAAGTCTAAGCAGGCTCCTTGCAGCCATTCCCATCATGAACTCCTCAATGGGTAGGAGTTGCAGAATGACGTCAAGTGCCGCCTGAGGTGTGCTTCTTACGGCACCTGTGATGCCAATCGAAGCACATCTCTGGGCTTTAGACAAAAGATTCCTACGACTTCCTATTCTCATTGCCTCCCACCAGACCAGACATCCATACGTCAGAATTGGTCTCACCACCGAGGTGTAAATCCAAATTACTACCATCGGTTTGAGGCCCCAATTCTTACCTATGGAGTTCCTGCATGTGTAATAGGCGTCGAGGCCTCTTTTAAGCCTCTCCTGAGTGTTCCTCTTCCAAGATAGTTTACTATCAAGAAACGCTCCAAGATATTTTGCTTCCTTTGCCAGTCTTAGTTCAGTTCCCCCTAGTACCGGTAGCCTAAACTGCTCGATCCTGTACCTTCTGGTGAAAAGAACAAGCTCTGTTTTCCACGGGTTGACCCCTAAACCCTTACTAGTGGCCCATGAGGACAGTTCGTTAAGTTCATACTGCATGACGTCGCTGATCGTGGAAAGAAATCTACCTGTGATCAGTATAACAACGTCATTAGCATAAGCAACGATATTTGGTAACGGAGAATTCATAGGTATTGAATCTTTAGTCGTAAAAGTAGATGAATTGTAATCATTAGCAGCATTGGTTTTGTTTACATTTCTCTAAGATTTTCGACGTTTCGATGATGATTGCGACTAAGATTTAATGTTATTTAACGAATTATAATCATCGAATACTTGCTGTATGCAAAAATAGTTTTGGAAACCATTTTGTATATACAGAAATTTTGTTTTGGTTCCTTGGAAAAATTGAAAAAAGTCAACACCAATCTTTCTACAGTTATTGCAGCACGAAAGTAAACCATTATATTTAGTTAGTGATTCTGCGGCAACACTTAAAATGGCATAGACCATAAGTTGACTGAAATTGTTTGTGTAGTTTAAATCGTGTTTTTTTTTTTTTGTAATTGAAAATTTAATTTTTCGTTTATGCTTTGTGTTTTGTTCCACTGATATAGAAATTCAATGTTTATTATTGTTGTTTATGTTATATTCGTGATTTTTTTTTTTTTTTGCAAAATTTTTATGAAAATAGTTTTTGATTTATAAGTTTGATAAAAGTACAATTCATCGATATAATTACATCAAAATATAAGGCTTTTTTTGTTAAAAGACACATATTTTTTAGAGCTATACTAGCTATAGAGATAAATATAGAGTTATAAATGAAAAATAACAAAGCGAAACCTTTATAATTAACAGTGTACAAACATTTTTCTAATTTAAAATTTATTAAGATGCAAATATAAACTTACTGAATATTTTGAAAATAAGTTACTTGTTTATGTAAAATGTATGTAGACGCAAAAACCCGATCTCCCTAGTTAATACAGATACATATATAAAGCCTAGTTTTGGATTAGGCCAAATATTGATCTTTTGGCCAATTTCGGTTTATATCTTTCTCTAGTAATTTCATAATACAAAAAAAATACTAACTTAGCTGTCTTGAAATGAGAGTATGTTGGATTAAAAAAAGTAACCGTAACAATTCTTTATACAAAATGATCATACATACCTTCTTGGATATTCGATGAAGCGGAAATCCTGTTTGTATTGGAACATTTAAATATCCAGACAAAAAAGGTACTTCTATGTCCATTGTGAAAACTTGATTTTTAATATTTTATATTTTAATTATTATTAATTTGTTTTATATTTTTCATGGCACATCTTTTAAATAAAAAAGATCCAATTTAAAAAGATGGACTCATAAACTTCCAAATATTAATTATTTAATAATGCATACATTAGACCGACACACAAAAAAATATAACCTTGTTACCTCTATGATGTTTTTCAAAATATGTTAACTTTAGGGATGACCGTTCGTAATCTTGACGATTTTTAAAAGACATTTTTCCCAAGACATAATATATTTTATTTAAAATGTATTTTTCGTAATATAATTTTAAAGTAAAACTTGCACGAATTTTATTTGATAAGTAATATTATTTGGCAATCATAAACCAAATCGGTACAATACTAGTCACATTTTTAGCAAAATTTGTCAATGTTAAAACACTTTTAGTTTTTAACTTTAAGAGATTAGAATATATATATAATCTTATGCAAAATACTTGAAATCCAAACTCATGGTATAGTAAAGTTCTTCGGTTTGTAAGGGTTTCAATAAATTCAGTAATGTGGGTTATGTCTCTATACAAACAGGAGTCTGTGCAAATGTACACAAAAGAAGAAATTTTTAATTTCTTAAAAATTATTCATTTTTTGGAAATTTAGTATTTGATTTATCTAAAACACAAAGAGATGATTGTAAAAGGACGAATAAATATGCATGTTTATATGATACATACATGAACATATATACATACATAACATATATATATATATATATATATATATATATATTTAGAGAAGTATGTATTTAGAGAAGTCTATAAAAACTTTTATTCTATTTAAGCGAAATTTTGACGCCACTCACTATGCAAAAGACATAATTGAATTGTACATTGCAAATATTATAAATTTTGCTTCTAAAGAAGTAAAACCTTCAAATTGCCTGGAGATCCGCCAAGCTGAGAGATATTGGTGAAAAAATAATTAAAAAGAAGGAAATAAGTAGCACAAAGCTATAAAGATTTTCAAAATAAGTGACAAAAAACCAGCTCTAATAGTGATAAAAGCACTGCACAAAAAGTAAAAAATGGTCCAAAAATATTGATGAAGGCAAATCACAATAACATAATTTTTATTATGTATGTAATGTAAATATATTACAATTTCAATCCGGCATCTCTGCCTCAAGATAAAAACATCGTGTTAATTTTTGGTAGAAAAAATAATTTAATTTTAAACTGTCTTCTGCAGTAAGAGTTAAACCAAAAGATACACTGTATCAATGAGTTTTCTTATTTTTTCTGGACGATTTATAATATCAGATAGATTATCGCAGATTACTTTCAAATAGAAAAGTGTTTTAATGTAATATCCATAATGGCAAATTCACTAATAAATCTGCATATTTATAAGGATACTTATATATAGAAAAAGAATATTTATATCAGGTAAATGGTGACAGGCAAAAATGAATTACAAAATTTATTATTCTTTTAACATTTTTAAAGTATTTACAAAATTAGTGGAGTTGTATTAAAAAAATTAAATTTTTTTGGATTTTCAGCTATTTAAAAAAAAAAATTATTTTTGAAAAATTACCAAAAATAGGTTATTGGAGCTATTTTATTGATTTTTTTTAGGAATGAAAGCTTGATTTGTGTTCTATACATTATATAAGAAATAATATTAAAAATATTATGCTAATATGCTTTTAATATGCTTTTAAAAATAGTCGTTAAAAAACTGACTTTTAACATAAAATCTCCATTCCTGAATTTGCTTTTGGCCGGGCGTGAAGCAGTTTAGTGTTAAATCATTCTAAATCTATTTCTATAAAAAATATGGGTACCAAATTTAAAAAAGCTCGCGTGACATTTTTTTTATTAATCGATAAAAATGAAACTATTTTTTAAAATTGACAATTTTTGGCCAATACTGGATGTAGGGCGCAATCTTAAATCAATTCAAAATTTCTTTATTAACCATTTATGAAGCCTTATCTTTTGAAATTAATAAGGAAAAAATTTTTTTATTAACGAAACTTTGAGAAAAAAGTGAATGAATTGTACTATATTTTTGTAAAAAAATAGCCATTTTTCATGCCAATTTCAGAGTGCTGACTTTGAATATTTTTCACGTCTAGACGAATTGAGATAATCCAAAAATTCTTTCAGCATATTATTTTGAAGTATGTAGCAAGTTACAGAATATTTTTAAAAAATTTTTACTTCATATATCTCCGGACTTATTCCCGAAAAACGAAAGAAAGTCGAGCCAAAGAATCAAAAATTCAAAATTCAAGCGTAAATATCTTTTTAACTGTAAGAGATAATTTAGATGAGTAAGCTTATTTTTTCTTTATCTTGCCAAGCACTTTCCAGAAATATAAAAATCTTTAAAATCGGACTTCATTTGTACAAGTTACGATTTTTTTTTAACTTTTACATACTCGAGGTAGTCAACTTTGACCCCCTGTAACTTATCTCGTGTTATCACGGGGTGACTACAAGATGATTTTTCTGAAAGCTTAGGTCCTCCTCTACAACTCTTCCATACATTTCAATTTGATCCGACCAGTAGTTTAGGAGATTCAGATTTATTACCAAATACTCCCAAATACAATTGAGGAATGGGAGTTATATGGTTAAATAGAGGGGGTTATTGTATTTATTTTCCTTATGGTCCATATGGGTGACAAAGAAGGAGGTGGCTAAATATGACCAGAATCTCTCAGAGACCACCAGAAACCATTAAGTGTAATTTTCAAAGATTGTTTAAAAATCTCCCAAATACAATAGGGGGATTATTGTGTTCATTTTCCATATTGTCCATATGCGTGACAAGTAAGGATGTGGCCAAATTTGATCAGAATCCTTCAGGGACCACCAAAGTCCCTGACATATGTAAATATAAGTTAAATATGTTTTTGGCGTTTCAGCATATTTAAAAATAAACATATTTAACTTAAAAGTTATATATGTTTCGACGTAAGTCGTTTTTATCTTCACACACATGTTTGCGGTATTATTTTTAATACACGGCACGTTTAAGAAGGCTGTTTTTTATTTGAGATAGTTGGTAGGTAGGTAAGTAGGTAGAGAAGGGTTGCACAGTACTCAGAAGAGTGCCTGTGGATCCACTCGGAGACCTAGAGGTCCATTGTGAGTCCCTTCGAAGAGTATATAGAGAGAATTTAAAGAGGAAATTGTAGAAAAGACCAGGAAAGGAAAATAATATAAAAAAGCTGAGACCAAGAAAAGTATAGAAAATAATAGAAAAAAACTGGAAAAGAAAAGTGCTACCGCCCTATATCGTTCGCTCTAAGCCAACGACCCCCTCTTAGCCAGCCTATTCCCATGACGAATCCTATTAATCTATCGAGATCTATCCCCGACATACTCTCCAATTCGTCAAGGAATCGACTGTCGAACCATTTCTGCCTACTTAGTTGTAGACATGGACAGTGATATATAATATGTTCCACCATCTCTAGCTCCTCATTATCTTCGCACATCCTGCAAAGACCAGAGGAACATTTATACCAATTCCCTATCATTCCCCCTATGGGACAATGACCTGTCAGAATACCTATCATAGTCTTCAGGTTTTCCCTTTTCATACCTAAAAGTAGATTTGTATCTGCTATATCAATTTTAGGCCATAGGACCCTTGATAATCTGCAGTCCGTTCTACGATTCCATGCTTGATTGGTTCTATCCGGAATCCACTCCCTAATTAACCTGAAGTAAAAGCCTAGAGGTGGTCTCACACCACTTTCACTTACAGCCATATCCAAAGCTGAGCCGTCCCTAGCTAATTCAACAGCTACCTCATTGCCAGTTATCTCGCAATGACCCGGTACTCAGCAGAGTCTGATATGATAATTTCCCATCAATCTCCTAAGAGCCTTCTTACAGTCGCTAACTAGCCTAGACTTGACAAAATGTCCTTTCAAGGCCTTCAGCGTCGCTTGGCTATCTACATACAGAGTTACCTCTGTATTCTCTTCAATGTTCCCTGCTATCAATTCCGTGGCCCTAAGAATACCCAGAATATCCGCCTGGAACACACTGCAACTATCCGAGAGTCTATACGTTTTCCTGATGTTCTCCTCAACCAGATACACACCTGCACCAGTGCCTGTATCCATTTTGGATCCATCAGTGAATACCGATACTCCACTGAATAGTTTCTCCCTACCTGACCATTAGTCCCTACTCGGGATAATCAGTATAGGATTTTCCCCGAAATCGACCTCCGTGCACATATAGTACGTGGATCCAGAGAGAACCAGGGCAGGGCCACCGAGATTGACCTCGTTTAGAAGTTTGAAATGTCCTATTCTGATTGATCCTATAAGTCTTAGTTCACTAAGTCTAAGCAGGCTCCTTGCAGCCATTCCCATCATGAACTCCTCAATGGGTAGGAGTTGCAGAATGACGTCAAGTGCCGCCTGAGGTGTGCTTCTTACGGCACCTGTGATGCCAATCGAAGCACATCTCTGGGCTTTAGACAAAAGATTCCTACGACTTCCTATTCTCATTGCCTCCCACCAGACCAGATATCCATACGTCAGAATTGGTCTCACCACCGAGGTGTAAATCCAAATTACTACCATCGGTTTGAGGCCCCAATTCTTACCTATGGAGTTCCTGCATGTGTAATAGGCGTCGAGGCCTCTTTTAAGCCTCTCCTGAGTGTTCCTCTTCCAAGATAGTTTACTATCAAGAAACGCTCCAAGATATTTTGCTTCCTTTTCCAGTCTTAGTTCAGTTCCCCCTAGTACCGGTAGCCTAAACTGCTCGATCCTGTACCTTCTGGTGAAAAGAATTAGCTCTGTTTTCCACGGGTTGACCCCTAAACCCTTACTAGTGGCCCATGAGGACAGTTCGTTAAGTTCATACTGCATGACGTCGCTGATCGTGGAAAGAAATCTACCTGTGATCAGTATAACAACGTCATCAGCATAAGCAACGATATTTGGTAACGGAGAATTCATAGGTATTGAATCTTTAGTCGTAAAAGTAGATGAATTGTAATCATTAGCAGCATTGGTTTTGTTTACATTTCTCTAAGATTTTCGACGTTTCGATGATGATTGCGACTAAGATTTAATGTTATTTAACGAATTATAATCATCGAATACTTGCTGTATGCAAAAATAGTTTTGGAAACCATTTTGTATATACAGAAATTTTGTTTTGGTTCCTTGGAAAAATTGAAAAAAGTCAACACCAATCTTTCTACAGTTATTGCAGCACGAAAGTAAACCATTATATTTAGTTAGTGATTCTGCGGCAACACTTAAAATGGCATAGACCATAAGTTGACTGAAATTGTTTGTGTAGTTTAAATCGTGTTTTTTTTTTTTTTTTTTTTTTTTGTAATTGAAAATTTAATTTTTCGTTTATGCTTTGTGTTTTGTTCCACTGATATAGAAATTCAATGTTTATTATTGTTGTTTATGTTATATTCGTGATTTTTTTTTTTTTTGCAAAATTTTTATGAAAATAGTTTTTGATTTATAAGTTTGATAAAAGTACAATTCATCGATATAATTACATCAAAATATAAGGCTTTTTTTGTTAAAAGACACATATTTTTTAGAGCTATACTAGCTATAGAGATAAATATAGAGTTATAAATGAAAAATAACAAAGCGAAACCTTTATAATTAACAGTGTACAAACATTTTTCTAATTTAAAATTTATTAAGATGCAAATATAAACTTACTGAATATTTTGAAAATAAGTTACTTGTTTATGTAAAATGTATGTAGACGCAAAAACCCGATCTCCCTAGTTAATACAGATACATATATAAAGCCTAGTTTTGGATTAGGCCAAATATTGATCTTTTGGCCAATTTCGGTTTATATCTTTCTCTAGTAATTTCATAATACAAAAAAAATACTAACTTAGCAGTCTTGAAATGAGAGTATGTTGGATTAAAAAAAGTAACCGTAACAATTCTTTATACAAAATGATCATACATACCTTCTTGGATATTCGATGAAGCGGAAATCCTGTTTGTATTGGAACATTTAAATATCCAGACAAAAAAGGTACTTCTATGTCCATTGTGAAAACTTGATTTTTAATATTTTATATTTTAATTATTATTAATTTGTTTTATATTTTTCATGGCACATCTTTTAAATAAAAAAGATCCAATTTAAAAAGATGGACTCATAAACTTCCAAATATTAATTATTTAATAATGCATACATTAGACCGACACACAAAAAAATATAACCTTGTTACCTCTATGATGTTTTTCAAAATATGTTAACTTTAGGGATGACCGTTCGTAATCTTGACGATTTTTAAAAGACATTTTTCCCAAGACATAATATATTTTATTTAAAATGTATTTTTCGTAATATAATTTTAAAGTAAAACTTGCACGAATTTTATTTGATAAGTAATATTATTTGGCAATCATAAACCAAATCGGTACAATACTAGTCACATTTTTAGCAAAATTTGTCAATGTTAATACACTTTTAGTTTTTAACTTTAAGAGATTAGAATATATATATAATCTTATGCAAAATACTTGAAATCCAAACTCATGGTATAGTAAAGTTCTTCGGTTTGTAAGGGTTTCAATAAATTCAGTAATGTGGGTTATGTCTCTATACAAACAGGAGTCTGTGCAAATGTACACAAAAGAAGAAATTTTTAATTTCTTAAAAATTATTCATTTTTTGGAAATTTAGTATTTGATTTATCTAAAACACAAAGAGATGATTGTAAAAGGACGAATAAATATGCATGTTTATATGATACATACATGAACATATATACATACATAACATATATATATATATATATATATATATATATATTTAGAGAAGTATGTATTTAGAGAAGTCTATAAAAACTTTTATTCTATTTAAGCGAAATTTTGACGCCACTCACTATGCAAAAGAATTGTACATTGCAAATATTATAAATTTTGCTTCTAAAGAAGTAAAACCTTCAAATTGCCTGGAGATCCGCCAAGCTGAGAGATATTGGTGAAAAAATAATTAAAAAGAAGGAAATAAGTAGCACAAAGCTATAAAGATTTTCAAAATAAGTGACAAAAAACCAGCTCTAATAGTGATAAAAGCACTGCACAAAAAGTAAAAAATGGTCCAAAAATATTGATGAAGGCAAATCACAATAACATAATTTTTATTATGTATGTAATGTAAATATATTACAATTTCAATCCGGCATCTCTGCCTCAAGATAAAAACATCGTGTTAATTTTTGGTAGAAAAAATAATTTAATTTTAAACTGTCTTCTGCAGTAAGAGTTAAACCAAAAGATACACTGTATCAATGAGTTTTCTTATTTTTTCTGGACGATTTATAATATCAGATAGATTATCGCAGATTACTTTGCAAATAGAAAAGTGTTTTAATGTAATATCCATAATGGCAAATTCACTAATAAATCTGCATATTTATAAGGATACTTATATATAGAAAAAGAATATTTATATCAGGTAAATGGTGACAGGCAAAAATGAATTACAAAATTTATTATTCTTTTAACATTTTTAAAGTATTTACAAAATTAGTGGAGTTGTATTAAAAAAATTAATTTTTTTTGGATTTTCAGCTATTTAAAAAAAAAAATTATTTTTGAAAAATTACCAAAAATAGGTTATTGGAGCTATTTTATTGATTTTTTTTAGGAATGAAAGCTTGATTTGTGTTCTATACATTATATAAGAAATAATATTAAAAATATTATGCTAATATGCTTTTAATATGCTTTTAAAAATAGTCGTTAAAAAACTGACTTTTAACATAAAATCTCCATTCCTGAATTTGCTTTTGGCCGGGCGTGAAGCAGTTTAGTGTTAAATCATTCTAAATCTATTTCTATAAAAAATATGGGTACCAAATTTAAAAAAGCTCGCGTGACATTTTTTTTATTAATCGATAAAAATGAAACTATTTTTTAAAATTGACAATTTTTGGCCAATACTGGATGTAGGGCGCAATCTTAAATCAATTCAAAATTTCTTTATTAACCATTTATGAAGCCTTATCTTTTGAAATTAATAAGGAAAAAATTTTTTTATTAACGAAACTTTGAGAAAAAAGTGAATGAATTGTACTATATTTTTGTAAAAAAATAGCCATTTTTCATGCCAATTTCAGAGTGCTGACTTTGAATATTTTTCACGTCTAGACGAATTGAGATAATCCAAAAATTCTTTCAGCATATTATTTTGAAGTATGTAGCAAGTTACAGAATATTTTTAAAAAATTTTTACTTCATATATCTCCGGACTTATTCCCGAAAAACGAAAGAAAGTCGAGCCAAAGAATCAAAAATTCAAAATTCAAGCGTAAATATCTTTTTAACTGTAAGAGATAATTTAGATGAGTAAGCTTATTTTTTCTTTATCTTGCCAAGCACTTTCCAGAAATATAAAAATCTTTAAAATCGGACTTCATTTGTACAAGTTACGATTTTTTTTTAACTTTTACATACTCGAGGTAGTCAACTTTGACCCCCTGTAACTTATCTCGTGTTATCACGGGGTGACTACAAGATGATTTTTCTGAAAGCTTAGGTCCTCCTCTACAACTCTTCCATACATTTCAATTTGATCCGACCAGTAGTTTAGGAGATTCAGATTTATTACCAAATACTCCCAAATACAATTGAGGAATGGGAGTTATATGGTTAAATAGAGGGGGTTATTGTATTTATTTTCCTTATGGTCCATATGGGTGACAAAGAAGGAGGTGGCTAAATATGACCAGAATCTCTCAGAGACCACCAGAAACCATTAAGTGTAATTTTCAAAGATTGTTTAAAAATCTCCCAAATACAATAGGGGGATTATTGTGTTCATGCGTGACAAGTAAGGATGTGGCCAAATTTGATCAGAATCCTTCAGGGACCACCAAAGTCCCTGACATATGTAAATATAAGTTAAATATGTTTTTGGCGTTTCAGCATATTTAAAAATAAACATATTTAACTTAAAAGTTATATATGTTTCGACGTAAGTCGTTTTTATCTTCACACACATGTTTGCGGTATTATTTTTAATACACGGCACGTTTAAGAAGGCTGTTTTTTATTTGAGATAGTTGGTAGGTAGGTAAGTAGGTAGAGAAGGGTTGCACAGTACTCAGAAGAGTGCCTGTGGATCCACTCGGAGACCTAGAGGTCCATTGTGAGTCCCTTCGAAGAGTATATAGAGAGAATTTAAAGAGGAAATTGTAGAAAAGACCAGGAAAGGAAAATAATATAAAAAAGCTGAGACCAAGAAAAGTATAGAAAATAATAGAAAAAAACTGGAAAAGAAAAGTGCTACCGCCCTATATCGTTCGCTCTAAGCCAACGACCCCCTCTTAGCCAGCCTATTCCCATGACGAATCCTATTAATCTATCGAGATCTATCCCCGACATACTCTCCAATTCGTCAAGGAATCGACTGTCGAACCATTTCTGCCTACTTAGTTGTAGACATGGACAGTGATATATAATATGTTCCACCATCTCTAGCTCCTCATTATCTTCGCACATCCTGCAAAGACCAGAGGAACATTTATACCAATTCCCTATCATTCCCCCTATGGGACAATGACCTGTCAGAATACCTATCATAGTCTTCAGGTTTTCCCTTTTCATACCTAAAAGTAGATTTGTATCTGCTATATCAATTTTAGGCCATAGGACCCTTGATAATCTGCAGTCCGTTCTACGATTCCATGCTTGATTGGTTCTATCCGGAATCCACTCCCTAATTAACCTGAAGTAAAAGCCTAGAGGTGGTCTCACACCACTTTCACTTACAGCCATATCCAAAGCTGAGCCGTCCCTAGCTAATTCAACAGCTACCTCATTGCCAGTTATCTCGCAATGACCCGGTACTCAGCAGAGTCTGATATGATAATTTCCCATCAATCTCCTAAGAGCCTTCTTACAGTCGCTAACTAGCCTAGACTTGACAAAATGTCCTTTCAAGGCCTTCAGCGTCGCTTGGCTATCTACATACAGAGTTACCTCTGTATTCTCTTCAATGTTCCCTGCTATCAATTCCGTGGCCCTAAGAATACCCAGAATATCCGCCTGGAACACACTGCAACTATCCGAGAGTCTATACGTTTTCCTGATGTTCTCCTCAACCAGATACACACCTGCACCAGTGCCTGTATCCATTTTGGATCCATCAGTGAATACCGATACTCCACTGAATAGTTTCTCCCTACCTGACCATTAGTCCCTACTCGGGATAATCAGTATAGGATTTTCCCCGAAATCGACCTCCGTGCACATATAGTACGTGGATCCAGAGAGAACCAGGGCAGGGCCACCGAGATTGACCTCGTTTAGAAGTTTGAAATGTCCTATTCTGATTGATCCTATAAGTCTTAGTTCACTAAGTCTAAGCAGGCTCCTTGCAGCCATTCCCATCATGAACTCCTCAATGGGTAGGAGTTGCAGAATGACGTCAAGTGCCGCCTGAGGTGTGCTTCTTACGGCACCTGTGATGCCAATCGAAGCACATCTCTGGGCTTTAGACAAAAGATTCCTACGACTTCCTATTCTCATTGCCTCCCACCAGACCAGACATCCATACGTCAGAATTGGTCTCACCACCGAGGTGTAAATCCAAATTACTACCATCGGTTTGAGGCCCCAATTCTTACCTATGGAGTTCCTGCATGTGTAATAGGCGTCGAGGCCTCTTTTAAGCCTCTCCTGAGTGTTCCTCTTCCAAGATAGTTTACTATCAAGAAACGCTCCAAGATATTTTGCTTCCTTTGCCAGTCTTAGTTCAGTTCCCCCTAGTACCGGTAGCCTAAACTGCTCGATCCTGTACCTTCTGGTGAAAAGAATTAGCTCTGTTTTCCACGGGTTGACCCCTAAACCCTTACTAGTGGCCCATGAGGACAGTTCGTTAAGTTCATACTGCATGACGTCGCTGATCGTGGAAAGAAATCTACCTGTGATCAGTATAACAACGTCATCAGCATAAGCAACGATATTTGGTAACGGAGAATTCATAGGTATTGAATCTTTAGTCGTAAAAGTAGATGAATTGTAATCATTAGCAGCATTGGTTTTGTTTACATTTCTCTAAGATTTTCGACGTTTCGATGATGATTGCGACTAAGATTTAATGTTATTTAACGAATTATAATCATCGAATACTTGCTGTATGCAAAAATAGTTTTGGAAACCATTTTGTATATACAGAAATTTTGTTTTGGTTCCTTGGAAAAATTGAAAAAAGTCAACACCAATCTTTCTACAGTTATTGCAGCACGAAAGTAAACCATTATATTTAGTTAGTGATTCTGCGGCAACACTTAAAATGGCATAGACCATAAGTTGACTGAAATTGTTTGTGTAGTTTAAATCGTGTTTTTTTTTTTTTTTTTTTTTTTTTTTTAATTGAAAATTTAATTTTTCGTTTATGCTTTGTGTTTTGTTCCACTGATATAGAAATTCAATGTTTATTATTGTTGTTTATGTTATATTCGTGATTTTTTTTTTTTTTTTTTTGCAAAATTTTTATGAAAATAGTTTTTGATTTATAAGTTTGACAAAAGTACAATTCATCGATATAATTACATCAAAATATAAGGCTTTTTTTGTTAAAAGACACATATTTTTTAGAGCTATACTAGCTATAGAGATAAATATAGAGTTATAAATGAAAAATAACAAAGCGAAACCTTTATAATTAACAGTGTACAAACATTTTTCTAATTTAAAATTTATTAAGATGCAAATATAAACTTACTGAATATTTTGAAAATAAGTTACTTGTTTATGTAAAATGTATGTAGACGCAAAAACCCGATCTCCCTAGTTAATACAGATACATATATAAAGCCTAGTTTTGGATTAGGCCAAATATTGATCTTTTGGCCAATTTCGGTTTATATCTTTCTCTAGTAATTTCATAATACAAAAAAAATACTAACTTAGCAGTCTTGAAATGAGAGTATGTTGGATTAAAAAAAGTAACCGTAACAATTCTTTATACAAAATGATCATACATACCTTCTTGGATATTCGATGAAGCGGAAATCCTGTTTGTATTGGAACATTTAAATATCCAGACAAAAAAGGTACTTCTATGTCCATTGTGAAAACTTGATTTTTAATATTTTATATTTTAATTATTATTAATTTGTTTTATATTTTTCATGGCACATCTTTTAAATAAAAAAGATCCAATTTAAAAAGATGGACTCATAAACTTCCAAATATTAATTATTTAATAATGCATACATTAGACCGACACACAAAAAAATATAACCTTGTTACCTCTATGATGTTTTTCAAAATATGTTGACTTTAGGGATGACCGTTCGTAATCTTGACGATTTTTAAAAGACATTTTTCCCAAGACATAATATATTTTATTTAAAATGTATTTTTCGTAATATAATTTTAAAGTAAAACTTGCACGAATTTTATTTGATAAGTAATATTATTTGGCAATCATAAACCAAATCGGTACAAAACTAGTCACATTTTTAGCAAAATTTGTCAATGTTAATACACTTTTAGTTTTTAACTTTAAGAGATTAGAATATATATAATCTTATGCAAAATACTTGAAATCCAAACTCATGGTATAGTAAAGTTCTTCGGTTTGTAAAGGTTTCAATAAATTCAGTAATGTGGGTTATGTCTCTATACAAACAGGAGTCTGTGCAAATGTACACAAAAGAAGAAATTTTTAATTTCTTAAAAATTATTCATTTTTTGGAAATTTAGTATTTGATTTATCTAAAACACAAAGAGATGATTGTAAAAGGACGAATAAATATGCATGTTTATATGATACATACATGAACATATATACATACATAACATATATATATATATATATTTAGAGAAGTATGTATTTAGAGAAGTCTATAAAAACTTTTATTCTATTTAAGTGAAATTTTGACGCCACTCACTATGCAAAAGACATAATTGAATTGTACATTGCAAATATTATAAATTTTGCTTCTAAAGAAGTAAAACCTTCAAATTGCCTGGAGATCCGCCAAGCTGAGAGATATTGGTGAAAAAATAATTAAAAAGAAGGAAATAAGTAGCACAAAGCTATAAAGATTTTCAAAATAAGTGACAAAAAACCAGCTCTAATAGTGATAAAAGCACTGCACAAAAAGTAAAAAATGGTCCAAAAATATTGATGAAGGCAAATCACAATAACATAATTTTTATTATGTATGTAATGTAAATATATTACAATTTCAATCCGGCATCTCTGCCTCAAGGTAAAAACATCGTGTTAATTTTTGGTAGAAAAAATAATTTAATTTTAAATTAAAAAGTGTAAAAAACTACTCAAATTTGCATTAACTTTCTTTTGTTTAGCAACGTTTGCTCAAAAAAGAAGAAAGCATTGGAGCAATAGCCCTAAATTCAAGATGCCAAAAAGTTTAGACGGTCCCAGTACTAGGTCCAACAGGTTGCAGCTTCTATCTGAAGACTAAGAAGAAGAAGCAGTTGCTTTCAAGGAAAAGATTTCATCAATAATTGTGGACTCTACCCACACTTTTTCAACTATGATTTGATTAATTGGGGATAAATATACATATAAACGAATGTCTATTGATACGAAGATTACATCAAACTCCTTATCGCTGTATAATGAAGATTAGAGTGTTCTCAAAGACAAAAAATTCCTGTATTATACGCATGAGTTAAAGGATGCAAAAACTTTTTAATTGGTTTTATTTGTCCTGCCAAAACCGGACACAAAGTTAATTGGCGAAGAATTTATTAGTTCGTTCAATATAAACCCGGAAAGCATTATTGAACTAGCAACAAAGAGATCCAGTGTAGATAACGCACTCTATCTTATCGAGTTTGATCGTCAATATGTTTCAAAAAAATAGGTTATTAAAATAACACAGTTTTGTAATATTTCTGTGTATTGGAGAAAACCTCTAAAGGGCATCAGCTACTACATTTATCAACCAAATGAATATACTCACTTTGGACAAAATATCAACTCTTTTCTAACTCGTGCCTCAATTTTTAAACCTTGAAACACATCCAAATGTTTTACAGTTTGACCATGCACCTATATCTTGCGTTATTTCTGGACAAGTTCAAAACGTGACATATTCAGTTTCCTTGTATTATCGAGCAGACTGGTCAGCGATCAGAAACTGGGTGGAAAATGAAATTAGGTGTCAGAATATTGACCAACCTGTTACTAGTTTAGGTAATCTAGATTTTTATTTTAATAAATTAATATCTATAGTTAAAGAAGCGTTTAGTAAAATACCTCTCGGCCATGAAAATTCTTGGTAACGAGAAATCTATGATTATAGTAAAGTGTTAATTAATAAGAGAATTAAATACAAACGTAAATTTCAAAGATGTAGAAATTTTAATTTCAATTGAAATCAATTGAAAAGTATTTTGAAGCTATTAAATAAACTTATTGATTTCCACCTTAATAATGACCGAAATGAATCCTGGTCGAAATTTATTTCAAATTTGCCCTCGGGCTCTAAAAAATTTTGGAAAGTTAAAAAAGCCTTTAAAGGAATCAAAATGTCTTACTTATCTTCATGTAAACTGGCATTGAAAAGGCTAACTCAATAGTAGACGTATTTGGTAATTCACACACTATTGCTTTAAATAATTATTCAGCTATGGACACAGCTGTCTGAAGATTCATTCATGAAAATCGTTTGTACTTTTATTGGAAAATAATAAAGCCCCCGGTTTATATGGCATTAATAGCATTATCCTTAAAATGATGCCAGATTGCTTTTTTGAAACTTTATGTAAACTTTTCAACTCTTGTTTAATAGAATGCTATTTTCCAACGATTTTTAAGAAGGCAAAAGTTATCCCAATTCCCAAGCCAGAAGAGGATCCTAAATTACGGTCTAGCTGCAGACTAATCAGCATCCTAAGCCTATTGGATAAAGAGTTTGAAAAATAATCAATGAGAGAATTTTAGACTTTTCAAACCAAAATAATATTGCTAACCCTCAAAAGTTTGGTTTTAAAATTAATTCCTTCAATTATCCAACGTACCTGCAAAAGATAATAAAGAGTTTTTTAGATCAACGCTCTTTTGTTGAATCTAGATAACACGCTATCTAGTGATAGACAAATCCCTGCGGGTCTGCCACAAGGATCTTTATTATCACCTACTCTTTATTCAATATATATTTCTGATTTTACTGTTCGCAAGAATTAGGAAGTAGCTATTTAAGCTGACGACAGTGCCTTTATTTGCTGCGGTATTTTTTTTTATATAAAAACCTCACCTTATTGAAATTATATATATATATATATATATATATATACATATATATATATAGGTTTGTCGGGTGTTCGAAAATTTTTCGAACAACCTCACCATCTCTGATTTTAATGAAATTCGGTATACACACTCATTACGTCTATTTATATATTTATTTATTTATTTAATAGCCAATACAATTACAATTTCTTACAGGCTACCATACATATTATATTATTATAGTTGGACGATAGTTGGACGATTTGGGATTACGAATTAGGAGTTAATTGAAACATTTACTAAATTAATTACAAATGGAATATTCAAGAGTAGGGACATCAATAAGATGTAATTGACTTTCATGTGATTATAAATTAATATTTGGATTCCATAGAATATTACGAAGAATCGGTCCAGAAATAATTTCTGGACCGTTTCCATTTTCTTTATATGAACTTCGTATTGAGGATCCCAGACCACGGAAGCATAATCCAGGATTGTTATAGTTTAGTTTTTATCGCGGTTCAAAGTTCACATTTTTCATATTCTTTTTTTTTAATACATGAAATTTAAATCTTCGGACTTATTTGACCGATTTAGCTCAAATTAATGACTAATAAATCAATTATTTTTGTAAAAATCGCATTTTCGATAAGAAAAGGACAAGAAAATCTATATTAGCCCTTGTATCAAGGACATTTAAAGAATCACATCTTCCATTTTTATAATTTTATTTTTTAATGTTCCTTAAAGTGTTGGAAACGACATATACAAAATTTACAGTGGGACCATGAGGGGATGCTGAGAAAATTAACTTTAAGTAAAAAAACTCATTTATTTCAGTAATAATTTTATATTTTTAATGTATGTTTGTTTTGTCTATTAAAACATGTGAATAGATTTTTCTGAAATAAATATCGTACATAATAAATGAGTGTGTCCAAAAAGTTTGAACTTCCATTGTAATAAAAAAAAAATCCATTTTTTCTAAAAATGCAAAAAACATTTATCTGAGGTGGTATATTCAACGAAAATTGCATCCCAAAAATGCAATTGCATTGCAAATGCATTTTTTCAACATTTGAATAATTTTCAGAAACTCATAAATAGGTTTCTTGGAACAGCTCAGACATTTGTCATCAATCGAAACAGTCAGTTAGAAATGGCCGAGTTATTATCAAAATATTTCTAAGGCATAGTTATATTCCACAATTTTTCAACTTAATAAAATAGACCCGCTAATAATAAGCCGAATTTTTTAATGTACATACATATACAAATTGTTTCATTCCAAATACATTAGAAATGTTGAAATTACTACTAAAATAATTGATTTTTTTTTTACTAAATGTAAATTTTCTCAGCATCCCCTCATGGTCCCACTCTAAATTTTTGATATATTCTTCAAAACACTTTAAGGAACATTTTAAAGAAAAATTATAAAATTGAAAGATATGATTTTTTAACTATCCTTGATACAAGGACGAATATTACTATCATTATCCTTTTATTTTCCAAAAATGTGTTTCGATGTTTTAAAAAAATTTGTTGAAAAAAGTGAACTTTGAACAGCGATAAAAACTAAACTACAACGAATTTATACATTTTGAAGAACTTAAAATTTTGTATTGACATAATCTGTAATTTTATCAAAATCAGAGGTGGTGAGGCCAAAAATTGCGCTTTCTTTTTTTTTGTTTTTTGGTTCGATTTTCTCCCAACCAACAAAAAATACTTCTACAATTCTGTAATAAGCTAACTAAATTGATTTATGATTGAGTAAATATTCAATCGTTTTTTTTTTTTCTTTTTTTTTTATTTAATTTACGTAAATAACATCGCTTTTATTTCTAATTTTCTTCTATTTGTGCTACTTCCTTAATAAAAAATATCGCGAATAAGAGCGTTAACCTCGAAAAGCGGATTGGATTCAGGGTACTCGAATTAGCTTTACCAGTTGTGTGCCCAGCTTGCTAAAATTTGCGACTAGCACAGTGTTATTTTTTGTATTAGTTTACTCATTAAGAAGATAGAGTCTAGAAAGTAAATAATTGTAAGAAAAGTGTTTACTTTTGCTTTTTTGTTTTACTTAGTTTTTCTGAAAAAAGTTTGTTATCTTTTTAACACAATTGGCTTAATTAAAATAACTTATTTGATAACGCTATTTTTCTAGCGATTCAAGTAATATTTTTTCACGGTCAAGAAAACAATATGTGATCTAAATTATGTACAGTCAATCGCATAAATATGTGTACGACCCTTATGTATTTTTAATACTTTTGATTTTTGTACATATTTTTAAAATTATTTTTAAAAATGTTGGTCTTATAGTTAATGGTATGTCTCTACACTAAGAAAACAAAAAAACTGAGATATCCCTATTTGTCAGAGATATATAAAACAACCAATGAAAATTACATCGCAAAAGTATTTATACGATGTATGAGAGACGTTGTTTGAATCCGATATAACTATTATATAATAAATTAGTGAATAATTTTGGAAAAAATTTTGGTAGTTTAAAGAATCCAAATTGTTTTTACCTGAAAAAATATGGAAATATTTAAGAATATGGTATTTTTCTTTCACATTTTTTCATGGCTATATATGGAATATCTGCAGTGTATTCGAATTATGGATGAAACATTTTACGATTTATGGATAAAATTTGCATTTTTTTCCTGTTACGTTCAGGCTTGGCTATGTCAAATTTCGTTACAAGAAAAATGACAAAGCCAAAGAGGATACGGATGGTGCAGATAAATCTTCACCATTGTGAAGCGCCCTCGACCGAATTAATAATCTACCTCAGTGAGACCAATGTGGACGTGGCCCTAATCCAAGACCCTTGGTTAAATAACAACCAGGTCTGTTGTCTAAGGGCTAAAGTATACAAATTGTTCGGACCGTCCACTGAGGACAAGGTGAGGACTTGTATTCTAGTGGTGGCTATGGGGTGCGCTTTTTCTGACCATGGCGGGATAACCTTTAATCTTAACTTTCTGGGTTCTGAAGGGAAACCTTTTAGGAATCCTAAAAGGACGGATTAGGACGCTTTTGGACGGGATATGGGGTCAAGATTGACTGGAACTCCGAGGTAGTTCATGTCGAGGGATAATCTTGCCGAAGTGGTAGAAAAGGTAACGGGGTCTATTAACAGAAGCTATGAGCTCAACTTCCCGTTATCCGGGCAGAAGGAAACAGCCAGTCTGGTGGTCAGAGGAATTGAGATTTCAACGGACCACAGTTGGCAGGCTGTATAACACACCCCATGGAACTGGTAAGGACGAAGATTGGAGCACCTATAGTGTGTCTTTTAATAAGTACAAAAAGGAAATTAGAAGAGCTAAAAAAGCCTCGTGGATTAAGTACAGCGAGGCCATTGACTCTGTCAATGAACTATCCAGATTCAGGAAGATACTGTCAAAGGACCCTAGTGTTCCTGGGAGTATCCAGAGATCAGATGGTTCATGGACGGAGTCTAGCTCTGAGTCATTTAATGTACTTTTAGAAACCCATTTTCCGGGTTGTAGGGAACCATTGATGGAGGGATCAGGTGAGGAAGAGCACTTCGCAGAGTCCGCCAGTGGGATAATTGAAACAGTGGTGAGAGACCTGATTACGGTTGAGAAAGTTACATGGGCGGTAAATCCATTTGAGCCTTATAAGTCGCCTGGCCCGGATGGTATTTTTCCGGCCATGTTGCAGAATGCACCGTACTACTGGTTGAGATTTTTAAAGGGTATCTGGTACAGACACATACCTAGGGAGTGGAGAGAGGTAAGGGTCATATTCATACCTAAAGTGGTAGGACTTGTCACTCGAAACCCAAGGATTATAGACCTAACAGCCTATCGGGTTTCCTTTTGAAGACATTAGAGAGACTGATAGACCTATATTTAAGAACATCATGAGTAGTGCTCAGCATGCTTATCTGAAGGGTAAATCTATTGAGAGTACGCTGAATGATGTGGTGGGATATATAGAACAAAGACTTCGGTATAGGGAATTTACCATGGCCGCGTTCTTGGATATTGAGGGAGCGTTCAACAATATCAAGATTGACGCTATCAAGCAGGCGCTGGTGGATCTTAAAGTACATGACTTCTTGATCGAATGGATAATCCTCATGCTAAGCAACAGGATTGTCAATTCGAGCTTGGGTGGAGTATGCTTAAGGAAACTAGTGACTAGGGGAACACCGCAAGGGGGAGTACTCTCACCCCTACTGTGGCTAGTGGCTGGACGGAAGATCGTAGCATCTGCTGATGATGTGGTCATACTGGTAAAGGGAAAATTTCTTCCCACAATCAGTGAGATCATGCAGTCCGCGCTGGGCGAACTGTCCTCTTGGGCCGCTGATAGGGGACTGGGAGTGAATCCGCAAAAGACAGAGTTGGTTCTGTTTACTAGAAGGTACAAGGTAGAGAATTTCAGATTACCGGTACTGTGTGGAACTGAACTGAGGGTTTCCGACTCAGCGAAATATCTGGGAGTATTCCACGATAGTAAGCTGACCTGGAAGAGGAATGTTCAGGAGAGACACAAACGTGGGCTCAATGCCTACTACACCTGTAGAAACTCCATAGGTAGGAATTGGGGGCTCAAACCAAAAGTTGTAAATTGGATTTACACCTCGGTGGTGAGACCAATTCTTACTTATGGTTGTTCTGTCTAGTGGCAGGCACTGGAACGTAAGAGTAATAGGAACCTTTTGTCGAAGGCACAGAGGTGTGCTTCAATTGGCATTACAGGTGCAATGAGAAGCACACCATAAGCGGCTCTGGATATCATACTTCATCTCTTACCCATTGAAGAGTTTGTGAAGGGTATGGCAGCAAGGAGTCTGCTGAGACTTAAGGAATTAGGACTATTAGGTTCATCAAGAGCAGATCACTCCAGGGTCATATACGAGATCAGTTATGGTGAGGTTAATCTGAACTCCATGGGGGCATCAGATTACATAGCCGCTGAATCAGACTTTGGGGTAAATCCTGTCGTGGTGATACCTGATAGGGAGATCTGGTCCGGCATTGAGAGACTATATGAAGCTTGTGCAGTGTTCACGGACGGATCGAAGATGGACATAGGTACTGGTGCGGGAGCCTATATTATGAGCACGGATCTGAAAGGCTTTTTTAAACTCCCTGATGAGTGCAGCGTTTTTCAGGGTGAGATTCTCGGCATCCTGAAAGCCACAGAAATAATCAGACAGAACGTTGCGAGGGGTACTGAAGTTACTCTCTATGTGGACAGACAGGCGACTCGGAAGGCCTTGGGGACACATTTGGTGAAATCCAGGCTAGTTGCTACCTGTAAGAAGTCACTGAGAGAGCTGATGAAAGACTACATGGTGAGATTCTGCTGGGTGCCTGGCCACTGCAATATATCAGGCAATGAACTGGCTGATGAACTGGCAAGGCAAGGCACAGCAAAGGATGTCTCGGAGAGGGAAACCTATGTGAAACCACCACTGAGTTTCTTCTATGGGAAGATCAATGATTGGATCTTGGTCAGAACCAATTCGGCTTGGGAGAGTAGAGAGGACTGTAAGGTGTCGAGGGCGATATGGCCAGCACTAGACAAAGCAGGCACTAGCACTCTTCTGGGCTTGAATAGGAGAAGCTTAAGAATCATGATAGTGTCCATAACGGGTCACTGTTTGATAGGGAAGATGAGGTCTAGATGGGACGCTGGCAATTCCGATTTTTGTAGAATGTGTGGAGACGTCGACGAGACCGAGTCTATTGAGCACATTATATGCCATTGTCCACGATTGCAGCATCGTAGGATGAAATGGCTAGGCAGCCAATTCCTCGGCGGGCTAAGTGACGTTCGGGACGTAGAAATTGTAAACGTCATAGGCTTCGTCATGGGAATCGACTGTTTAAGGGAGAATCAGGGGTACAACCCTAGGGGGGTTGGTAACATTGCTAATCCTCCTATATGATTCGTTTTTATTCCTATTATCTTCTATTCCTATTCTCTTCTTTTCAATGAAGGGATTCACAATGGACCGAGATCGGTTTCTGGGTGGAGATGTGGTAATTTTGGTATCACGTCAACCTTCTCTATATATCTATCTATCTACCATTACACTAAAAAATGTTTGGGTATAGACCAATATGCTATCGGATTGTTGGAAGCTAACAACTTTGTGTGTTTTACATGTGAGGACTGCATGCAATATACACAGGCTGCCACTTGAATAAATAATCACATTTTTTTAACTTTAATTAAGTATATCTCCTAAACTAAAGTTCAGAAAAAAATTATTTTTTGCGCAACCAATTTCAAAGTTTTGGCTTTAGTTTCCTGAAGAAATAAAAAATATACATATTTTGTTATACTAAAATTATGCATTTATTTAAAGACATGTATTTCTATGGTAGTTTTTCGTGTGTCAATTGAATAAGAAATATTTTAAGATTACGCAAACTGTAATTTATTTTTAAATTTTAGGTTATAAAAATGAAAGTTATTATCTTCTAGCATTCAATTAGTAATGAGTACTGCCACCATTTTTAGAAATAACCTAAACAATGCGATATGTCATCGACTTGTATAATTACTCTAAGTAAATTAGCAAAATTGAACTCCGTGCTTCTGTTATTGCATCCTTTAAGGATTCTATCGTCTCAAATTGTTTTCCTGCTTCATAAACTTTTCTTGCAGACTTTTTCCATTGAATTCAGGTCTGGTGAATATGGGGGCCAATCCAAAAGTTGAACACCTTGTTGATTAATCCATTGTTTTACTGCTCTGGCGGTATGAATCGGAGAGTTGTCGTGTTTGTACGTCCAAGGAAATCATCATATTTTGGAAACGCTTCCTCCAGAATGTTTTTGTAAGTCGTTGCAGTCACTTTGTTGGATACAAAAACCAATTCTATGGTACCATAATACGAAATGGCACCCCATACCATTATTCCGCCCTCTCGGCTGTGTCTGCGGTTCAAAAATAATTCCTCCTTATTTAGGTCATGGAAGTAATAGTTATACCCGACGGGACCATCAATATTAAACTTTTTTTCATCGGAAAATACAACTTTAAACCATTTGTCGGACCATGTCATTGTATTTTTGGCAAACTGTAGACGTTGTGATTTGCGTTACTCATTAAGTATTGGTATTTTTGCAGGCACGACTTTAAAATGCTTTCATGTTTTTCCATATCTTTCCACGTTATTTAAGTAATTGTACACAACTGTCTTTCCTCTATTAATGTTTTTGGCTATTTGGACCGGATTCTGATCCTGAGCTTTCAAAATCAGAATTTTTTCTTTTTCACAGTTATTAAAGCCTTACCATGTCCCATTTTGAATAAAGACTATATAAAAACTATCAAATTAAAAATTCTCTGGCCGCTTATATTGATAGAAATTCAAATCATAGCCTTCCTGATTAATATTAAAAGAATTCTTTATTCAAGCGACACACGAAATAGTACCGCAGAAATACATGTCTTTCAAGTGGTAGGCAATGTATAAAAAATGTGGATTTAGCTTTAGGTAAAATTCAAGATGGTGTACCAATTAATAAGCAAATTTTTAAAGAATGTGAAATAGAATTTGAAACATCGCTACAACAAAACGAAATAAAACAATTACTTGAGGCAATTGAAAAACGTTACGAAAAAAGGCTTAGGATTTTAAATGATACTCAAAAAGCATATGGAAAGAACCTTAATGAAAAAAAATTATTTGGAAATGTTAAAGACTATGAAAACAAAAAATAAAGAAATGAGCAACAACACAGAGCAAAAAAAATAGGATGTGTTTTGAAATAAAAAAAGTAATAAAAGAAACAAAAGTCAATCAGAATAAGATGTCATTTCAAATGCATTGAAAAAGAATATGGTATTGTCAAAAAAATCAAGTGCCATTAATAATAAAACCGAAAGAGAAACAACAAATTGAAAAAACAAAAGAAGATTTAAACAAAAAAGTGGACCCCAATAAACTTTAAAATAATAAACATTGAAAATAAAAAAGCGGAACTTTAGTCATATAAAGTGAAAATGTTGATGAGAGAGAGAATATAAAAATGCAATTGAAAAAGAAATGAGTGAAAGGTACGAAATTAAAGTTCCAAATAAGATTGTATATGAAGATAATGAGATTATTTAAAAACTTAAGAAACAAAATCAGATTCTAGATGATAGTACACTAGAAATAATAAAAGTATATGAAACGAGGAGAAATAACTGATCATATACAAGAGTAATTTCGGCTCAGTGATTAAATATCGGTTGGAAGAAATGTCGAGTTTTTGATGGTACGTTGCTTTAAATGTGAAGGATTTAACCAAAAATCAGTAGACTACAAAAATGAGGAAATATGTTTGAAATGTCACGGAAATCATTATACAAACTAATGTAATAAGGATATTATAAATAAATGTATTAGTTACATTAGGACAGCTAAATTTGGGCCTTGATGAGAACCATATGACGATAGATAGAGAATGTCCGGTTTATAAAAATAAATTAAAATTAAAAAGAAGAAGAATGGGATTAAATGAATAACACTTAGAAAGCATACGCATATATGCAAATATACAAGGACTTACATCAAATTGAAGCAATTGCTAATATTAACAAGCCAAAATTCATAATATTATCGGTGACAAATTTGACTAATTTAATTGATGAATGTGAAATAATGTTAGAAGGATATTGTCAATTTTCAACTCCATCGAATTCTACGAGAACCAGAGGAGGAACATTATATGTTAATAAGAACTTTCATGTAAACATATCAATCGAAAAAGTGTGTGATTTGGAATATTGGATAAGTGCATATAATGTTAAATACAACAACTCATCAATTATAATAGCAGCAGTTTACCAATCACAAAGGAGTCAAGAAGCAGAATTTTATGAAGTGTTTGAAGAAATCGTAGAACAAATAAGTGAAAAAAGGTGAAGGTGATTTTAATATAGATTGCACAAGAGAAAGTCCATATAAGAAGAAAATAGAATACATAATCAATGATAATGGATTACAATAAGTGATGACTAATTTTACAAGTTTCAAAAAATTCAAGAACAATAATAAACTTTATTACAACAAATAGTACGAACATTAATACAAACAAGTAATAGAAACAAAATATCTGATCATGAAGTAATGGAAATTAAAATAGACAATATATATGAAATCGCAACGAACAATGAAAGTGAAATAAAAATCTTTAAATATAAAAAATACCGTTTTCAAAGGGAAATTAGTGCATTAATCAACTTTAATGAAAATCAAGACGTGAATTATAACTTAAATTGTTTTGAAATAGCTATCGAATGAACAATTGAAAATCTCGTAATAAAAAAAATAAATGAAAAATATCGTAAATAAATGGTTTAACAGGCACTTGCAAGTTTTAAAAAGAGACAAAATATTAAAAATGATATAGCGAAAAAAACAAATAACTATGCAATATGAAATGATTAGAAAAAAGAAAGAAATTTATATATAAAAATAATTAAAAATGAAAAAATACATATATTAATAGAACAATAAGTAACACGAAAGATCAAAGGCAAATGTGGAATATCAAAGACTTAGTACTAAAGAAAATAATAAAATAAAAAAATATTTTGTAAATAGTATAAGAGAAATTATAGATAATGTAGAATATGTGCAATATATAAAACAAATAAATGTGATAATCTGTATAATTAAATTTCGAGAAATAACAAAAATAGAATTTTAAAAAATATGCAGGAACATGAACAACAAACCGGACTATAATAATGTTAATATAAATATGATACACTGCCTGCCACTTGAATAAGCAATCAATTTTTTTTAACTTTAATTATGTATATCTCCTAAACTAAAGTTCAGAAAAGAATAATTTTTCGCGCAACCAAATTTCAAAGTGTTGGCTTTAGTTTCCTGAAAAAATAAAAAATAATCATATTTTGTTATACTAAAATTATGCATTTATTTAAAGACACTTGAATAAGGAATTCTTTTAGTATTAATCAGGAAGGCTATGATTTGAATTTCTTTCAATATAAACGGCTACAGAATTTTTAATTTGTTAGTTTTTATATAGTCTTTATTCAAAATGGGACGTCGTGAGGCTCTTAATAACTCTGAAAAAGATATAATTCTGATTTTTAAATCTCAGGGTCAGAATCCGTTCCAAATAGCCAAAAACATTAATAGAGAAAAGAAAGTTGTGTACAATTATTTAAATAACGTTGAAAAATATGGAAAAAGCATGAAAGGGCGGAAGAAAATGGCAACAACTCCAAAAGAAAGACGAAAAATTCTTAGAATTGCATCAAATTCTGCCATGTCGGTATCAAAAATACGTGAAAAAAATGGAGTCAGTGCCAGTCTAAGAACAGTGTACCGTATTTTAAAGTCGTGCCCATACATAGTCCGACGAAAACTGCAAAAAAACACCACTTAATGAAAAACGCAAATCACAACGTCTACAGTTTGCCAAAAATACAATGACATGATCCGACAAATGGTTAAAGTTTAATATTGATGGTCCCGACGGGTATAACTATTACTTCTATGACCTAAATAAGGAGGAATTATTTTTGAGCCACAGACACAGCCGAGAGGGCGGAATAATGGTATGGGGTGCCATTTCGTGTTATGGTAACATAGAATTGGTTTTTGTATCCAACAAAATGACTGCAACGACTTACAAAAATATTCTGGAGGAAGCATTTCCAAAATTTAATGATTTCTTTGGACCCATACCTTGGACGTACCAACACGACAACGCTCCGATTCATACCGCCAGAACAGTAAAACAATGGATTAATCAACAAGGTGTTCAACTTTTGGATTGGCGCCCATATTCACCAGAACTGAATCCAATGGAAAATGTCCTTAAAGGATGCAATAACGGAAGCATGGAGTTCAATTTCGCTAAATTACTTAGAGTAATTATACAAGTCGATGCCAAATCGCATTTTTGAGGTTATTTCTAAAAATGGTGGCAGTACTTATTACTAATTGAATGCTAGAAGATAATAGCTTTCATTTTTATAACCTAAAATTCAAAAATAAATTATAGTTTGCTTAGTTTTAAAATATTCCTTATTCAAGTGACACACGAAAAAGTACCCCAGAAATACGTCTTTAAAAAATGCATAATTTTAGTACAACAAAATATGTATATTTTTTATTTCTTCATGAAACTAAAGCCAACACTTTGAAATTTGCATGCGCAAAAAATTATTTTTTTCCGAAATTTAGTTTTGGAGATATACTTAATTAAAGTTAAAAAAATGTGATTCCTTATTCAAATGGCAGGCAGTGTATTAGATAATTGGAACTTGAATGGAGAAGTGTTGCTAAAAATTATAAATAAATCATTAAAAACGGGTATATTTCCTGAAAATTGGAAAACTTTAATGGTGACGCCAATAGAAATGGTTACTAAAACAATTAAATCTGAAGAGTTTAGGCCAATAAACTCACTAAATTTTGTGAAAAAAAATTCTTGAAAAAAAAACTTAAAATGCAACTAGAAAATTATCTAGAATCAAACAATATTTTATCGAAATATCAATCTGGATTTCGGAAAAGATTTTCAATTGAGACGGCTGTAAATTACGTTTTAAATAAATGGAAAAGTAAGGGCAGAAATAAAAAAATAATGGCAATTTTTCTCGATTTTAAAAGAGCGTTTGGAATAATAGACGGAAAAATATTATAACAAAAATTATATTACTACGGAATACAAGATAAATAATTAAATTGGTTTGAATTATATATAACAAACAGAAAACAAATAACTAAAGTGAATTATAAATAATGAATATGGAATATCACAAAGATCAATTCTTGGAGCTTTACTATTTATAAATTTTATAAATGACATGACAACTGTAATAGATAGAAATGAAATAGCGGATACAGATGAGCAGTGCCTGGAAAACTTAGTATACGATATGCGAAATATAAATGAATAAACTAAAACTGAACGAAAATAAAACAAAAATTTTTGTAAAAATTAATAATAAAAAGATTTTAAATTAATAACGAAATCATAAAAAAAGTAGACAAATTAAATTATTTAGAGTTTATAATCGTCAAAAACATGAATTTTAATGATCATATAGAATATATATGTAAAAAAAAATCGGAAAAAAGATGTGGTTTTTTAGGAGGATTAGACACAAAGTATCAACAATCACTGCAATAAATATATATAATACAATAGTAAAACCACAATTTGAATCCGGGTCCACCGTATTTGCTGCACGAATATACAAATAGAAAGGTTACAAAAACTACAAAATAAAGCTATGCGATCGATTTTAAAATGTTGTACATATACTTCGACGCAATATATGTTTGACACATTGAAATGGATAAATATCAGACAAATGCTCCAGCTTAACGCATTTATCCTTATCTTCAAAATGAAGATGGGAGGATATGCGCCAGAATACTTGACTCAAGAACTATCATATGTGAATGAAAGCCAGCCATATAACTTGAGAAATGGAAATGATTTCCAAAAACATAGAGTAGCAACTAACAAAATGAAGATATGTTTGTTGTAGAAAGAATTACAATTATTTAACGAACTCCAAATTATGTTAAAAATGAAACAAATATTAATGCCTTTAGAAGAAATTTAATGTATTGTAGTCGTAAGAAAGTATTTAAAATACTACTAAATTAAATAAAAAAAAAATACCAACAGAATTATTCGCTTTTCATCTCCCCAAGACTGCCATATATGAATAAAATTGACGTAAAGTATCGTAAGCCCCAATTTCTACAAATAAAAATCCCTAAAAATTAAATAATTACTGAATAATCTAACATGTTTCTTTTAATTTGGATCCGTTATATTATTTTACACAATAGTTATATCCGATTAAAACATGCTTCGTATACATACTTTTGCGATGTAAATTTCAGTGGTTTTTTATACAAGAGGTAATAAAAGCTGACATAATAGTAATATCTCGGGATTTGTTTTTGGTTTTCTTAGTGTAAAAACATACCATTAACTATAAGACAACCAATTATACAAATATTTTTAAAAATAAGTACAAAAATCGAGTTTTAAAAATATATACATATGTACGTGTCGTATACATATTTATGCCATTGACTGTACATATGGATGTTGTTTAAAACAAAGTTTATTATACACAGACTACGCTGAATATTCAAAGGAAATAAGAATATTTGTTTTTCATAACCTCTATCATTTCATTTAAATACGGGTTTAAAGTCCTATGACGAAATAAAAAATTTAGTTCTTATGAGTTCCAAATTATTAACGAATAGATGTGAAGTTAAAGTCCTTACAAATGATTTTTGTATGCATTATACATTGTCCGCATTTTGTGATTTCATTGTTTTGTTTAGAAATTATTAGATTCACTTCAGTAATATCGTTATTATCACTTATATTCATTAATGATATTACTTTTTAAATTTGTAAAAAAAATCTGAAAAACTTTTTACTTTATTGTTTTGTTTATTCAATTTGAAGTTGTAAAGGTAATGAATATTTGGGTACTAAGTACTCAATACTCAAAATTTTTAAGAGTATTTGTTACCAACAACGACTTAAAGGTATACGCCAAAAGAAAAATTTATGGGAAAAAATTGGCAATAAATCCGTATTGTATTTATCTATTACATAAGTATGTGATCTACTACATAACAATTACGTAATGATTTGAAATTGAAAAATTTATGTTTTATTTATTATTTTCGTATCCTGAATCTCAAAAATTATATTTTAACCAACTTTCGCCAAATTTTGTGATATAACTTTTTATATTTCTAGTAAGTTATTTAGCTATATGATTGGAGAAAAGGTCTTGGAGCGATTATTAGCCAGGTCTACACATAAACAGTTTTATGTCAAATTCTATCATTTTCTTTAAAATCTTATGTGTTTACCAGTAGGAAACCTATTACACAATTTATTTCGCAATAAAAGTTTACACAAATTTGAACAAAAAATTTTCTTTAAAATTTGCTCTTTTTAACTAAAAACAAGTTAGAGCGCTATATTCGGATGTGCCGAATCTTTTATACCCTTCACCACTTTATCAACAAGTATTAAAACTAATGCCTTAAAGTATGCATTGTTATTTTCACATTTATTTTTGTTTTAAAATCATTTGGTAATAATTTAACAAGGTGTATGCATAAAGGCAACTTATTAGAGAAACAAGCCGAGGCAATATATCAATAACAAAAATTACAAAAAAAATTAAAATTAAAATAACAACAATTAATTGTATTTTATTGTCTCTTGTAACAATAAGATATATTTCTACTTCATTTTTACAAACAGCGCATTTACGCATTTCTTTCTTTATTAAAATCCTTTACTGGCATATTCGTGGTACAAAAATTGACAATTCGAAAAAGAAAAAAATAAACCGGACAGAAGATGACGGACGGTCGTAGGGCAATAGGACAGTAACGGAGATTCTTTCGGACGACGAAGATGTTTTGATAGAAGTTCAAAGGTATATCCTCTTACAAGAGAGCCAATTGTTGGACCAACTATCTGAGACGGAAGAAGTTCTGGGTATCTCGAGGGATTCTTTCGCTGGGACCAACGCAACTAAGAGATCTTACTTACGGCCCTGAAGATGAACATGAGATCACTGTGATCAAAATTCGCGTTTAGAGTCAAGAAAAGGATACCAGAAGTGTCAAGATGGGGTAGGAGCCAAACTTATGATCCTCTACTAGCTCAGAGGACCATAAGTTTAGCAATGGTTTAGTTCGTAAAGATGCGGCCAGCGTCTTCGACGGCCAAGAAGGCTCTTTGCACACCTTCCAGCTCTACTAAGGGTCCCCATAAGGAGGTTATTAAAAGAGCTAGGTCAGAAATCGAACAGCCCTCAACATCAAAAAAGACGAAGGAATCAGTGTATCAGTGTAAACTGTATTAAAGCTGTTGACATTAATAGGCCTGATTCAGACGGGAGAATCAACGTTGAGCAATGGAAACGGATTGAGTACAAGCTCATTGAAGAGATCGACCTTTTAAAAGGAAGACCGGACGAGGTATCCTTCAAATGCGCTGATTGGATGATGGTGGTTAAAACTATGAACTGCAAGAACGAGAAATTTTTGAGTTTCAAGAACGCAGTTGCTAAGTGCGACACTCTTTATCCAGAGGCGAAACTTGAGGTCTGAATTGACATTGCGTCCAATAGTGACAGCATGGTTCCATCCACCCATTCTAGAGGTGAGAACCAGTGTGGCCAGATGCGAAAAGAATTTTAGTTAAATCGTGTTTAAAATAAAGCTAAAAAATGCTACAAAATTATTTAAAAATGCTAAAAGTAATTCTAAATTAATAAAATACTTTTTTAGTTATATATTTGCATTTCGTGTTAATTTTACATAATTTTGACCTCATTATTATTAGAAAAAAAAAGAACCGATTATAAAACAGAAGAAGGAAAAGAAGACATATGTAGAAGCATTAGTTTCTAGGCCAAAAAGAATGATAAGCAACTATAATTCACATGATGAATCGCACAATATTCCAAAATTTGCATTATATTTATCACCCAGTTCGTTGTGGCATTGCGTCCCTAACCATCGAAATCAGTGATGTTGCAACAACGGGCAGTGGCAAATTACATGTTCTACCACTTAAGTTTCTTCAACATTCCAACATTATCCAAAAACATTCGATGTGCCCTTGTCTCTCGTACTTAATTTCGATCTGATCGGGCAGTTTCTCGTGATAATAATCATTGTAATATTTAAACTTCACTGTCTTATCTTACCATTATCATTTCTTCAACGGGACATTTGGAATAATAGAACAGATATATTATTTTAATAAGTCCACGTCTGTTTCAAAACTTCGGAAAAATTTATTTAATATCTTTTAAGATTATATAATATAGAAATTAAGTTGTAATATTTGAATTTTACCCTTATTTAAAAAAAATGCTAGAAAATGTTATCATAGCATGATATCCTTTAGTCTTGACTTTGTAAAATCAAAGGGAATGCCTTATAGCAACTCCAAAATCCATTAGTCTTCTATATATATATACCACAGCCCCTAAAAATTCCAAAAATTAAACCACGTGGAGGCGGCTACATAGTAAAACTTAGAACTTACATGACGCCATGTAGATGAATACTGGATAAAATTATGTCCTACTTGCTTTCGTTTTTTGTAAAAAAAAATAAAAACATATGATAGACAAATGACGTTAAATATATAATGAGTATAAAATTTTAAAAATTAATTTTTATTCTCGCGAAATTTTGATTTTAGTAAAATTTTCTATGATTTCATACTATTTTATTAAAGTTTAAATATTTTAGACATTTTCCATGGTAATTTATATTTTAGAGCATCATTGGAAAAATCTTTGGTGATATATGTATTAATTTAACCCTTTAGTAGCACAAGCAATATTTTCGGATTTCCGGTTAAGTTAATTTTTATGTCAAATAAATGGTTAGTTAAGAAAATAAATTTGTGAATTGGTGTAAAATAGTGACTAAATTTTAAAAATCCCTTTCATTCGATTATTGTCGTGGTTTTAAAGTAACTTATTAAATTTTTTTATAAATTCATATATATTTAAGTATAATAAATACATCGATGTAACTTATTTGCAAAAATTGCTAATTTAACCTTTTGGGAACAAAATGCTTAAAATTTACTCTCTTACTGTTAAAGAGTTAATTACGTGTAAACTTCAATAGCATCAGAATATACCATTCCAATGGTACATTAAAACCCAATATATGTTGAAGAATGTCCGAAATATATAATATGACAAAAAAAATTAAAATATTAATATCCCGCGACTGAAAAGAGACATAATTATTTAAATGAATTTTCCAGGCGTTAAGGTTCTAACTAACGCCGTTTAAATACTAACACATCGACGCCTTTGACATTCGTTTTTTTGCGCCATTTATGTTTTGCTTCAACGCCGTTAAGAATGCTGTAGTTTGGTGATTGTGTTTGTGCGCGCCAATAAAAATTTATCATATTTTTCTATGTGCCTACACCTGACAAATTTTTGATCATGATACTTAAGGATATATGAATAAATTTGGATATTTGAAATACAAATCTTTAAAAACATAAAAAAACATGATTTTGTTATGATGTTATATATATTATATTTGTATATTATAAAATCGAAGTGTAGGTTTGTTTGTATATCAATCACGTCTAAACGGCTCAACCGATTTTCACGAAATTTGACGCACAGACAGTAACAGTGCTGGAGGTGATTAGGCGATTGGATGTGACGCCCACTTTAAAAAAATCTATCTTTTCAATTTTGCACGTTATAAATAAAGCCATTTACATAAAGTTGTACACGCAGATAGTATTTGCACTGAAGAATATATTGAAGAATATATTGAATATATATTGGATCTTGGTCGGATGCCACACCCATTTTTTAAAACTCTCAAATGGGTGAACTGATTTTTACGAAATTTGACATACATATAATACCATCACCAAGGTGTTTATAGGCTATATTAGATCTCGATTGGATGTCACGCCTACATTTTAAGCCTACTTTAAATTTTTTTTCAATTTTGCACGTTACCAATGAAGCTATTTTCATGAAATTTGACACACTTATAGTGCTTATACTATGGAGTTTTATAGGCTATGATGGAATCTTGATCGGATGCCACACACACATTTTATGACCACTTTTTCAAAACTCCCAAACAGCTAAACCGATTTACTTAAAATTTTCACAGCATCGTCCTATGTGTCCCTAAATTTAAGTATAATAAGTTTTTTTTGTTTATCAGAGAAGGGGAGTGGTAGACCCCATGGAAAGCAAATATTCATTATGGTGTATCTAAGGAACTATTATTATTGATAAAATTAAAATAGGATGTATAGGTCCAGGGGGAGTGAAGCTCCCTTACAAAGTAGATATTAGTTATCGCATTAAATAGAGTAGCGTAGCGTACCGGAAAAAGCTAGTTTTATGTATATTTTATAAATTATATACTCAACCAATCATATTAAAAACATTATATTATTATACAAACAATTACAGTTGAGTATCTCGACATATCCGAATATAGTATTCCAACATGTTTAATTTTTCTATCGATTTGTATGTTCTAACTATGGAAAAATGTAGGTCTAAATAAAAAGTTTAATAAATTTAAAATGAAAAATGTATTTTAAATTTTAAATACATAGATAACATGAATTAAGTATTGAATTTTCATTTTACATTCAGATATAAGCAGATTAATTTCAATGAAAATATATTATACACAATTCTCAAAGATGTCAAAGCTGAAATTAAAAAAACCTTTATTACATACCTACATATGTTCGCTAAACACACAAAAAATGTTTTATAAATCATGCCTATGATAACGACAGGGTGACCATTTTACCGAAAAAAGTCAATTTTAAAAACAAGTTTTTTTCCATGTGGAGTCTTTTGCCGCATTTATTCCTGTCGGATATGTTCCCAGGAAGCGGATAGGGGGACTTTGTTGTAAGGCACATGACCTGAACATTTTGTTATATGGTGCGTACTGGCCCATAATTTGACTGTTCCATAGAGTCTCTCATGGACCAAATAAATGCAGCGCACTTTAAGGTCAAGATGGTTGGTAGCAGTGCCGAGGACCAGAATTTTTAGTTGGTGCTTAAACAAGCTCCCCTCCAACGCCTATGGCACGGGTTGGTTGTAAACTTTAGCCTAGTCCTCGCACGCTGTCACTACGCGAAATGGTCCTCCTGTTACTGGCCCACTCGTGGGATAAAATAGATAATTTCGACATAAACTCCATTTGGACAGAAGACGAACGGTCGCAGGGCGACAGGACAGATACGGACATTACAGACGACGATATAATGATGATGGGGATCCAACGAGACATTCTAGTATAGGAGAGTCAGTTTGCTGGAACCGGTACCACACAGAAGCTCGGGGATTTTTCTCTTGGATCTGAAGATGAGCTCGAGATCACTGTGATCTCAACTCGCTCTCAGAGTCAAGAGAGGAACCGGAGCGTCGAAGCGGGATAGGAGCGAGAGGACGGCTCGACTAGCTCAGAGTGTCATACGTCTGACAGCAATTTAGTTCGGCAAGACGCAATAATGCGAGATGCGACAACCGATGTCATGTTCCGAACTATAGAGGAACTTAGAGTGGCGCAAAAGCATCCCTATTTATCTGCATAAAATAGGCTCTTTGCTACTTGCAGGCAAGGATAAGTATCTTGTCAGAAAGCACAAGAGGAACGATAAATAATTCTAACGGATTTACGATCCTGCTTGTAACTCTCTGGGAATATCTTATTCTGAAGGATTGTGTGAGAATGCGGACAGAACTCCAGAAGTGTCTCATGAGAGCATATTAGAAAAGTCCTCAACAATTCGTGCCGGAGCAATAAATAAGGGTAGTGGCGAACCAGCCAAACCTGTAACCCTCTTGGACCAGCAAGCAAAGATTGGCAAGCCAAAAACTACCGGTGGTAAGGCTGTTCATGTACCAGGCAGCAACTCTGGCAATTCGTAAAAGGTTGTGAGGAGCGCCTATAGGTGATCAGCCATCAACGCGCAAGAAGGCAGTAGGTCAGATGCCGACCAGCTCTACCAGTGGAAATCATAAGGGCACCACTAGTGGGGTTGCTAAAATCTCTGGCATGCGGTCTTCTTCTAGCAGCGCTGGTGATCAAAACTCACACGGCTCTTTTAAGGGTCCCCAAAAGGGGGTCACTAATAGGGCCAATTCTGGGTATGACCAGCAAACTTCGATAGCCAAGAAGGCTGTTCGCACACCTTCCAGCTCTGTTAAAGGCCCCAACAAGGAGGTTATTAAAAGACCTGTGTCAGGAAGCAAACAGCCCTCAACATCGAAGAAGGCGAAGGAGTCAGTGTTGCAGAATGTTATTCAAGCTGCTATCATTGACAAAGTTGACCCAGAAGAGAGGATCAGCATTGAGCAAAGGCGACAGATTGAGCACATTGAAGAAATCACCCTCGCAAGAGGAATGCCGGACGAGGTATCCTTCCTGACAGCATGGTTTCCCCCACACATTCCAGAGATTGGAACCATTCTGACAGTATTAGAAAATCAGAATGAAGGTCTTGTTACAGGTCAATGGAATATTGTGAACTCCATGACCTGTAAGGAGAACCAATTCAGAGACTTCAAATTCGCTATGGATCAGAAGTCTCTGAAGAAGCTAGAGTCATTGGGGGGAGTTGTCAATTTTGAATTTGGGGTGATCAGGTTTAGATATTCTAAATTGGATAAACCCAAAGACGCTGTCATTGGTGCAAATTAATTTGCATCATTGTGAAGCAGCCTCAACCGAAATGACAAAGCTCCTCCTCGACTCCAAAGTGGATGTGGCCCTTATCCAGGAACCCTGGATTAACAACACCGGGATATGTAGTTTAAGAGTCACGGGGAATAACTCGTTAATACCGTCCACATTGGAAAAGGTACGAACATGTATATTGCTTAGGAATGATTTGAACATTAATCCTCTTCATTCTTTTAGCAGCGGGGACCTTATATTTGTCCATTGGGCACTTATACTGGCACCCATGTACATGCCATAAGAGGCTGCCGATATACCGGGCATCACTCTACAGCAATTGGCGGAGCAAAGCAGGGACATCAGTTAGTAATTAAATGTTTAACTAGTTATAATCTTCATACCTGTAATAGAGGTAATGATGTAATGCTGGCGAACCAAGGGGGTGAATTTGTTAAAGACGGGAGGGTGGCTATGGATTATTCCTTTTCGGACCATAGCATGATATCCTTCAGTCTCGACTTTGTGAAACCAAAAGGAAAGCCCTATAGGAACTCCAGAAGGGTGGACTAGAAGTCCTTCAATGAGTTAGTTGATCGGGATTTGAGGGCTACTGAGGGCTGGAGAAATTAAGCTGAGGGTATCGAGGAAGTCGTGAATAATTTCACGGATATAATTAAGGATAGCTATGAGTTCAGTTGCCCGCTGATTTCTCCTGGTAAACGGAAACAGCCGAAATGGCGGACTAGGGAACTTAGGGAAAACGGTCTACAGTTAGGAGGTTGTTTAACAGAGCCAAGCTAACCATGAGTACGGTTGATTGGGACAGTTATAGGTTAGGTTAGTTTAAAAAGGGCGGCGTCTTCACGCCTCCACCCAGAGACCATTCGGTCCACTGTGATCCCTTTTTAAATAATAGAGAAAACTGACAGATAAAGAAAGAGAAAAATCCTAGTAGAATATAATAAAAGATTGAAAAGAAAGATAGCTAAATATAAGAAAAAAAATAAGAAAGGTGTGGAACCTAAGACCCATCAAATCAACCCTGACTACCTCTAAGCCACTTTATTCTCATTACAAACCCTATAAAGTTGCCAAGTCCTTCACTCGCAACATTCTCCAGTTTGTGCAGAATATGGCTCCCAAACCACCTCAGTCTACTTCGCTGAAGCCCTGCACAGTGACAGAGTATATGCTCCACTGTCTCTAGCTCCTCCACATCATCGCACGTACTGCAAAAAATGTGACGCGCCAGTGTCCCACTTACTGGTCATATTCCTTATTGCGAGGAGACTAGTAATCATGCCAAGAATGATCCTTAGGTTCATACGACTCATGCCTAGAAGATGCTTCGAATCTGCTGGTTTAAGACCAGGCCATAACGCTCTAGATACTCTGCAGTCCGATTTACTCCCCCAAGCATCATTCGTTCTACCTATGGTCTATTCCCTTATTTCCATGAAATATGACCCAATCGAAATCTTAACCGATACCTCCACAAAAGACCTGTCCAACTCCGAGTCCTTACGAGCCAGCTCATCGGCTATTTCATTGCCGAGAATATCGCGTGACTAGGAACCCAACAAAGTCTTATTCTGTAGGCATCCATTAGCATCCTAACTTCCTTGCTACACTTCAGCACTAACCTGGACCTGACATAGTAACTTTACATTGCCATCAGTGCTGCCTGGCTATCCATAGTTACCTCAGTGTCCCTTTCAACATTCTCCTCCAGTAATCCTATGGCCTCGTAAATTCCTAGAATTTCTGCCTGGAAAACACTGCAACTATCAGAGGTCCCTACTAGGCATTTCAATAACGGAAATAGCTCGAAGTCAATTATGGTACCTACACAGTCCGTTTGGGCGGCCGAGGATAATGTTTGACCATTCAGCTTGACTTCAATAAGTATGCTAGCATTGCCAGCTGTGAAGCTCCCTATTAATCACAATTCCTTCAGTTTAAATAAGCCCCGCACAGCTATACGTCTCACGAATTCCTCTATTGGAAGAAGGTGGAGAATGATGTCCAGTTCTGCCTGAGGTGTACTTCTCGCGGTAACCGTAATGCCAATTGAACTTTAGAAAGAAGGTTCCTATACGTTCCTTTCCTCAACGCCTCCCACCATACCGAACATAGAATATACAATTACCTGTTTTAGACCCCAGTTCTTCCCTATAGAGTTCTTGCATGCACAGTAGGCCCTTTCCTGAGTATTTATCCTCCAAGACAATTTGCTGTCCAAGTAAACGCCCAAGTATTTGGCCTCCCTCGGCAAACTAAGTTCAATCCAATTCAAAACTGGTAGACTAAATGTCTCAACCTTATATCTTCTGGTAAACAGAACTAGTTCAGTCTTTTCAGGGTTGATCCATTACTATTTGCCCTTTGGGAAAGTTCACGCAGCCCAGATTGCATGACCTCACTGATCGTGGGTAAAAATTTACCTGAGACCAACAATACTACATCGTCAGCGTAGGCTACGATCTTCCTTCCCATGGCATCGAACTGTCTCAATATGACGTTCATTGCCAAGAACCACAATAATGGAGAAAGAACCCCCCTTGCGGTGTGCCCCTTGTCACAAGCTTCTTTATGCAAGTGTCTCCCGTGTTCGAGTTAATAACCCTGCTTAGCATCAGGGTGATCTACTCGATTAGGAATACACCAATACCTAAGGAAGCGAGTGATTCCTTAATCGCCTCTATCCTAATGTTGTTAAACGCCCCTTCACCGTATCATGCAGAGCACTCTCAACAGACCTTCCCTTATTGTCTTCTATTGTCTTGAGTAGAAAAGACGATAGGCTGATCGGTCAATAGTCCCTTGGGCTTCGAGTGAGTCGTCCTACCCGCTTTGGGTATGAAAATAACCTTTACCTCTCCACCCCCTGGGAATATATCTCACTTTAAGACATTCCCTAAATACCTCCACGAGTAGTGAGATGACCCTGTCATTAACATTCTGTAACATGGCTGGAAAAATGACATCTGGGCCCGGTAAATTATGGCCCAAATGAGTTTACCGCCCACCTTACTTTGTCTCCAGTGATCATCTCCTCTATCGCATCGATATCACCCTCCTCTGGTTCAAACTGTAGGCTATCAGTGACACTACCTGTCCTCCCATCAGATTCTACATCCCTACAGCCAGGGCAGTTTGTATATATCCAGGTGCCACCGGGTCCTTGGATAATACCCGTCTAAATCTAGACAACTCGTTAACCGAGTCCACAGATTAACAGAAATTCATCCATGATGTCCGTTTCGCCCGTCTTATGTCCTTCCTATAATTAATGAAGCTTTCCCTATAGCTGTCCCAGTCAGTCTGACTCCTCGTTAGCTTGGCTCTATTCAACAGCCTTCTAACTATAGACCGTTGGACCCTAAGTTCACTGGTCCACCATTTCGGCAGCCCCCTTTTGCCAGGATAGATCACCGCGCAGCTGAGCTCAAAGCTATTCCTAAGTACATCCGTGAAATTATTCACGACTCACTCGATACCCTCAACTGAATTTCTCCAGCCTTCAGTATCCCTTAAATCCCTATCAACTAACTCACCGAAGGACTTCCAATCTGTCCTTCTGGAGATCCTATAAGGCCTTCCCCTCGGTTTCATAAAGTCAAGACTGAAGGATATCATGCTATGATCCGAAAAGGAATAATTCATAGCTACCCTCCAGTCCTTGACAAATTCACCCCCTCGCTAGTGTCACATCTATAACCGTTTCCGTATCTTTCATTCTGAATGTGGGATCATTACCTCCATTGCAGATATAAATATTATAACTAGTTATAAATTCAAATACTAACTCACCCCTCTTGTTGATGTCACTGCTTCCCCATTGGTAGTGTACACTCCTCTCCTCCTGTAGTTCTCCGCCAGTTGTTGCAGAGCGTGCCCGGTGAATCAGCCGCCCCGTATAGCATATACACAGATGCCAGTATAAGCCTTCAGTGGTTTCCCATTGGACAGCTGTAAGGTCTCCATTGCTAAAAGAATGAAGAAGATTAATATTCAGATCATTTCTAGCTAATATACATGTCCGTACCTTTTACAATGTGGATGGTATGAATAAGTTATACCCCCTGGCCTTTAAATCACATATCCTGCTGTTGTTAATCCAAGGTTCCTGGATAAGGGCCACGTCCACCTTGGAGCCAATGAGAAGCTTTGTCAATTCTGTTGAGGCTGCTTCGCAGTGATGTAAATTTATTTTGTATCACTGACAGCCTCTTTGGGCTTACTCGATCCAGCATATATAAATCTAAAAACCCCGAAACCAAAATTGACAACTCTCCCAATGACTCCAGCTTCTTTAAAGACTCCTGATCCATAGCGAATTTGAAGTCTCTGAATTGGTTCTCCTTACAGGTCATGGAGTTTACAATATTCCATTGACCTGTAACAAGACCTTCATTCTGATTTTCCAATACTGTCAGAATGGTTTCAACCACTGGAATGGGTGGAGGAAACCATGCTGTCACTATTGGATGCAAGGGCAACCTAGACGTCAGTATCACCTCAAGTTTTGCATTCGGATAAAGAGTATCGCACTTAGAAACTGCGTTTTTAAGAAATTCATAAGATTTCTTGTTACCGCAGTTAATAGTTTTAACTCCCTTCATCCAGTCCGCGCATTTGAAGGATACCTAGTTCGACCTTCCTTTTACGAGGGCGATCTCTTCAATGAGCTTGTGTTCTATTTGTCTACATTGCTCTACGCTGATCCTCCCATCTGGATCAACTTTGTCAATGACAGCTGCTTGAACACAGTTCTGCAGCACTGATTCCTTCGCCTTTTTCGATGTTGAGGGCTGTTCGCTTCCTGACCCAGCTCTTTTAATAACCTCCTTGTGGGGGCCCTTAGCAGAGCTGGAAGGTATGCGAGCAGCCTTCTTAGCCATTGAGGTTAGCTGTCATCCCCACATCTGGCCCTTTTAGAGACCTTCTTTTGGGGGCCCTTATAAGAGCCGTGTGGGATTTGACCAACAGCGCTCGAAGATGAAGGTCGCTTGCCAGCGATCTTAGCTACCCCCCTAGTGATGCCCTTATGGTTTCCACTGGTTGAACTGGTCGACCTTTGACCTACTGCCTTCTTGCTTTTTGATGGCTGATCATGTCCAGGCCTAGTATCTCTACCAATCTTTTTCGAGTTGCCAGTTTTGCTGACCGGTGCATGGTCATCGGTAGTCTTTGGCTTGCCAGTCCTTACCTGCTGGTCCAGGTTGCTGGCTGGTTCGCCACTATCCTCTGCTCCGGCACGGATTGTTGAGGATGTTGACTTTCCTCCTGCACTTTTATGGGACACCTCAGGAGTGCTGTCCACATTATCACCCAATCCTTCAGGATAACACATTCCCATACAGTCACAGACAGACTCGTAAATTCGTTCGAATCTTTTAACATTCCTCCTGTGCTTTCTGACATGGTACTTATCCTTGCCTGCAAGTGGCGTTGAGCCTCTCTTAGCTATCTTATACAAATAGATAAGGGAAGTTTTTGCGCCACTTCGAGCCTTCTCCTCCTTAGTTCGACTTGTGACATCGTTTGGCACTTCTCGCGTTACCGCGTCCTGCCGAAATAAGTTGCTTCGAGTCGCATGACCTCCTGAGACCGTCGAAATATCCTCTTGCTCAGACCCCGCCATGACGCTCCGGTTCTTCTCTTGAATTTGAGCGCGAACTGAGATCACAGTGATCTCGTTCTCATCTTCCGACCCAAGGGAAAGATCCCCGAGCTTCTATGTAGCACTGGTCCCAGCAAAGGAATCCCTCGAGATGCCCAGAAACTCATCCGTCTCTTATAGTAGGCCCTGTTCTAGAATGTCCCGTTGGACCCCCATCAACACTAAATCGTCGTCCGTGCCTGTCTTGTTACTTTGCGACCGTTCGTCATCTGCCCAAATTGAACTTAAATTTGAATTGTCTATTATGTTGAACGAGTAATCCAGTAAAAAAAGGACCATCTCGCGCAGTGAGCTTACAGCCCGTACCATAGGCGTTGGAGGGGTGCTGTTAGTTTATTTAAGCACTAACTAACCTCGGCACTGCTACCAACCACCTTGACCTTAAATTGCACTGCATTTATTTAGTCCGCGAGAGACCCTAAGGACTCTAGAACCAGGGGTAATTCACATGATCTGAACACTCAAGTTAGGGGCCTTTAAGCACGCTGTACCACAATGTGCAGGTCATGTGCCTTATGACCAGTCCCCCCTATCCACCACCTGGGGACACGTCCGATAAAAGTAAATGCAGCAAAAGGCTCCACACGGATGGGATAGCTATAGGGAAAGCTTCATTAAGTATAAGAAGGACATAAGACGGGCAAAACGGACATTATAGATAAATTTCTGTGAATGCGTGGACTCGGTTAACGAGTTGTTTAGATTTAGACAGGTATTATTCAAGGACCCTGTGGCTGGATACATACAACGTGTGGACAACTCGTGGACAGATTCTGGCTCGGAGTCCCTCAGCTTACTGATGGAGACTCACTTCCCTGGCAGTAAGGATATATGATCTGATGGGAGCGCAGGTAGTGTCAGTGATAACCTACAGTCCTGATCAGAAGAGAGTGATATCGATGCGATAGAGGAGATGATCACTAGATACAAAGTAAGATGGGCGGTAAGCTCATTTGGGCCATATAAATCACCGGGCCCGGATGGAATTTTTTCGGCCATGTTAATGTCAATGATAGAGTCATCTCACTACTCGTGGAGGTATTTAGGGAATGTCTCAAAGTGAGATATATTCCCAGGGGGTGGAGAGATAGGCAAGGGTCATTTTCATACCCAAAGCGGGTAAGAGGACTCACTCGAAGCCCAAGAGAACTCAGGTCATCAGCGACGCTCAACACGCCTATCTTAAGACTAAGTCTGTTGAGAGTGCTCTGCACTATGGGTTTGTTGCATAAGGAATACACCTTCGCTTTTCTCGATATAGAAGCATCCCTTAAAAATAATAGGATAGAGGCGATTAGTGAATCACTCGCTTCGTTAGGTATTAGTGAATTCCTAATTGAGTGGATTGCCCTGATGCTAAGCAGTTATCAACTCGAACTTGGGAGACACTAGCATATGGAGGCTTGTGACAAGGAGCACACCGCAAGGCAGTGAATGTCATATTGAGACATTTCGATGCCATGGGAAGGAAGATCGTACCCTATGCTGGCGACGTGGTAATTTTGGTCTCGGGCAAATTTCTAACCACGATCACGTAATCAGGACTGCGAGAACTTTCCCTTTGGGGTAGCAGTAATGGATTGGGGTCAACCCCGAAAAGACTGAACTAGTTCTGTTTACCAGATTAAGGTTTAGTCTACCAGTATTGAATGTGATAGAACTTAGATTTTCAAGGGAGGCGAAGTACCTGGGTGTTTACTTGGACAGCATATTGTTTTGGAGGCCTTAATGTCTACTACGCATGCAGGAACTCTATAGGGAAGAACTGAGGTCTCAAGCCGATAGTTGTATATTGGACATACACATCGGTGGTGAGACTTTCCTCACTTATTTATGTTCGTCCTGGTGGGAGGCATTAAGAAAACGAACTTATATTAACCTTCTCCCTAAAGTTCAGAGATGTGATTCAATTGGCATTACAGGTGCCGTGAGAAGTACACTTCACCTTCTTCCAATTGAGAAGTTCGTGAGAGCAATGGCTGCACGGAGCTTATTTAGACTGAAGGAATTGGAATTAATAGGGAACTTCACAGTGGAACATGTTAGCATACTTCACAAAGTCGAATTTGATGATCGAACATTATCCTTGGTCTCTCAAACGAATTATGTCGGAATTATAATTGACTTCGGGGCTACTAGCGCTATCGAAATCCCTAGTAGGAACCTCTGGGCTGGAGCGGAAAAGCTCCATGGAGGTTGTTATCTTCACAAATGGCTCGAAGATGAAAGTAGGCACAGGACCGGGTGTCTACTTTATGGAAACGGATATCAGACGGTCTTTTAGATTGTCTGATAGCGTTTTTCGGGCAGAATAGACTTTCACAAGGCCCTAGGATTACTGTGGCAATGGCAAGTCATTGTGTTAGGTCCAGATTAGTTCTTGAGTGCAGAAAGGAATTGAGAAGGCTAATGGATGCCTACAGGATAAGACTCTGTTGGGTTTCTGGTTACTGCAATATTCTCGACAATGAAATAGCCGATGAGCTAGCTCGAAAAGGCTCAAAGCTGGAAAGGTCCTTTATGGAGGTATCGGTTAGAATTCCAATTGGGTCATATTTCATTGCCAAAAGGGAATGGACTTTAGGACTAACGAATCATGCTTGGAAGAATAGAACGGACTGAAAGGTATGTAGAGCCTAGTCCCAAACTAGTAGATTCGAAACAACTTCTGGGCATGAATTGTTGGAATCTAAGGGTCATTGTGGGTATGATTACTGGTCACTTCGCGAATGGGAATATGACTAGTAAGTGGGACATTGGCACGTAAGACTTTTTTAGGACGCGCGATCATGTGGTGGAGCTAGCGCCAGTAGAGTATATGTTCTGTCATTGTGTAGGGCTTCAGCGTGGCAGGCTGAAGTGGTTTGGTTAAATTAGCCTTGAATGGCTGCACTTATTTTTATTACATAAAGGCTACACTTCATCGAATCGACGACGGTAAATTCGAAACTCGCTTTTAAAATTACGTATAAACCAAAGCGTTTAACATTTTTTTAGTTTTATTGTATATTAACTTTTATTTTAAATTAAATCAATTTATTTTAAGGTATTTTTACAATCATAAAAATAGAAATTACAATTTCTTAACATGAACATTTTGGGTTGTTGTTTTTTCCAAATATTTAGATCCGTTATATTTATGTTTGATGTTGGAGTTTGTTTGTTTGTCACTGGTTTTTGTTTTTAGCTTTTGTTATTAATAAAACACTTTTTGTTTGTTGTTTTTTTTTAAATTTATTTAATTTAAATTTTTGTTTTATTTAATTCACTGTTTTATTTTTTTGTACAATGTTTTGGTTTTGTTCAAATATAAATGTTTTTTTTTTCAATTAGATTCACTGTTTTATACGTTCTTTTATCTTTAAGAGCCGAAACTAGAGACGGGTATTGCTTTTTAAAATTAAAACTAACTTAAATAAATGAATACATAAAAAAAAAGAAAATGAAAGAAAGAAATAAATTTTTTTAACTAAAGTAACTAAAATTTAAAACACAATAAAGTTATAAAAATCATTATAAAAATATATGATTTCAAGTTATTTATGTAGAAATTTTTGCTTAACAAACAAATTTATATTTAATCAATAGAAAATTAATCATATAATATTTTAGTTATTTGATTAGAATTGTTAATGTCTATATTATTATAAAAATCAAAATTAATTAAAAATGATAACATACATGAAGCAAAACATTTTTACATGTTCCCTAGCAATGTGGACAGGGCTTTAAAGAAGTAGAGTTTGTAATCGGTTGAGAAAAGTGAACGGCGTTAAAACTTTATCAGAAAAAAGTAAGTAATCCGGCAATAATAATTCTTATATACGCAGCGTTTAATTAGAGTACATGACCCTGAACTACACGTGCCGTAAAGAGCTGTCTTCATAATATGCGTAAGTCCAAAAGAACGAAAACGTCACTTCAACCAACGGAGGGACGGACATCGATCTATCGGCATTATTTCATTCAAGGTTCCAGAAAATATAAACCATTTCTCTCCTACGAAAATTGTGGAAATTACAATTGGAATGACGCACTTATACATACCCTTTACACTTTCGGTAAAGGATATAAATAATGTTTAAAAATGGTATAACGTAATTGATTTTAATAACATAAGTCAATCAAATAAATGTTAAGGTCATGTTTCACTATCCTATTTAGTCGTTAGATCTGTCAAAAAACGTATATATGTTTAAAAAGTATGATAGTATGGATTTGAAATAAATATGTGTGACAGATTTTTTGACAAGTCTGTTCTACTTGCTTTTGGTTTTTAAAAATCTTCATAAAATAGCTTTTGTTATGAGATCAGAGCTGCATTTTGCAGAGCAGCTAATAAGAAAGCAACAATGTATTCTTTATTTGTGTGATAATGTGGCACCAACAACACATTATCTTACGTTTTTTTTTTTTTGAGTGGGATAAAATTCTGTCTGATTTTTCACTGACAGAGTAGGATGATTATATAGGATAGTTTAGGAGCAGGTTGGTGCAAAGATTACCAAAGTACTCATAAGATTATATAAATAAAATTGCTTCAAACTTAATACGCTGAAGCATTACTTCAAATGTATTTTTATGAAATTCGAATCCCTTAAAAATGAAATGAGGACCCATGATAGCTCAATTATGAAAGAAAACTGCTACAGATAATAAATTTTACTCTACGATTTTTTTAGAAATAATTTTGTAACTTGTGAACCGTTGGAAATATCTCAATAAAATATCATCTGGTGAGGTGTTTTCGAATTGATTTGAAGGAGCACAGATTCCTTATGGGTCAGGGAGAGTGGGTAGTCCTCCAAAGTTGGTCATCTCAGGTATGCAATTAAAAAAATCGCCAAAAATTTATTTACGATTTGACAGAAAAAAATTACATATAGATAGTCTTTGTAAATCTCTAAAAAAAAACGCTTACATGTGTAGGTTATCTCTTTTAGTTTAAGACTTGGCGGACTTAATATTGGTCCTAATTTTTTAAAATATTCATCGGATTCCTTACAAAATACCAAATGATATTGCTGCAAGAATCATATAAATATATAGATTAGATAAAAGGTTATATTAATCTGAAGTTGGAACTTACAAAATTTCATATTTTTTGAGTTTTTTTTCAAAAAAGGTGGCGATATTTTTTACTTATAAGATTTCTTTTTCTGTTCTGGCCTATCTAATTTTTTTAGTGTCTTCAGAAACAATCTTAATGTAGATGCTTGTTTTTGTTCAAGCCCATATAATCTTTTTAATGTTTTAAAAATGAATCTTAATGTAGAAGCGTGTATAGTAAACCCGAAAGTGCCAACAGTGGGTGTGTTTTTAATTCCTTGATTTTAAGGCAAGTCTTCCTATATTGTATCAAAATTTCGTTTGAATATCTCTACTCGTTTAAATTTTATTTAGATCCAAATATTAACATTATTTCTAAAAAAGATATTTAAAATTTAAATGTTAAGCTTTTCAGGTCATGGTCTGCAGAAATTTGACCGTATTTAATTTATTACTACTAGATGTTATTCTTCACAATCTTACGAGTTCAGAACTATCAAATACTAATATATATACAGCATACATCTGAACATAAGAATAACAATACCCTTGCAAGTTTTGGCAATTTTTCATATTTTTGTATGAAAAATTAAAATATGTTATAAGTACAACTGCAATGTAAAGTAACAGAAGAAGTTAGCATTGCATCGCTACTCGCGCTGTGTTTACATGGGAAAAGTGCTAAAAATTAGCTAAGAATACGAAGTTTCTGTTAGTTTTCAAGCAAAAGTATAAACATTTTATGAACGTATTGGTATCATAGGAAATGTTGGAATATGGAAAATCGGAATTCGTGAAATTATATTAAATGCGGTTCTTCAAACCATGATCTGAAAATCTTTATATTTAAATTTTAAGTATATTTTTTAGAAATAATGTTAATGTTTGGACCTAAATAAAATTTAGTTGTTTTTGTTTTTAATGAGGAGTAATTTTTGAAGAGCAATTTTAAAAAGTAAATTGTTTGTACGAAATAAAAAACCAATGAATTTGTTTTTGTAATTTTTTCTTGTATATGCATTAATAGGAGGAATTTTTTTTTCCATTTTATGAAATTGAAAACCAGTGTATTTATTTTGTATAATAATATGTATGTAATTATGATAACAGGGAGACAATGTTTTTATTTTTTTGCACTTTTAATTGTGACGAAATTAAAAACTGTTGACTTGTATAAATAGCGTTTGAGTATTTTTGGTTTATTCATCTACATATTTTTATATGGTTATTTTTGTTTTTGTAAAGTTGAAAATAAGCTTGAGAATTATTTTGTTAATATGGAAAAAATAACCTTGTATAAGGTTTTTGACATTAATGAAGATATATTTTATGTTGTTGAGAATGCTCATGATCAAATTTGAATGATTAATTTTGAATATTCTAATAACAAATTTTTTATTTACATTAAAAATTTTTCATATCTAGAATACTTTTAAAAATAGTTTATGGCTCAATATTTATGTATTTATAATATTTTCTTAATTTAAAATATTAAGAGAAATACCCAAATTGCTCTTTCTTTGGAGATAAATTAGATTAGATATAAATATAAATGTCTGAAGTAAAATTATTTTAAAGTTATTAAACTTTTTAAAAGGCGGAACAAAAAATTGAAATGGATTAAATTACAAATGCTGCGGTTTTCAATAAATTAAAAATAAGATCATATCTAGCAGCAAAGGATTTACTATCATCAAAGCCATATAAGGTATTAAGTATTTCCGCCATATGAATAAATATGGAAATGTGGTGATGGGAGAGCTTGGGGATACAATGTTATATCTTCCCAAACGATATAATAATTTAGAAGATAAAGTAATAGATGGAGTTAACAATGAACAATTCACTTTAAGGAGGAAGTCAGAAAATATTTTATATATTTGGAATTGGAAGAGGTAGTCAGTGAAAATTCCGCTATAGAAGACGAAGTGGGAGAATTTTTCATCTCAAATTCTCAACTATATTTTAGTTGGGAAAATAGTAAAATTCCAAGAAATTCTTAGAAAACACATGTAGCATGTAACGATAGAATTTTAAGTTTAAAATGTTTTACGAGTTCCTCGTAGCTGTAGCATGCGATTAACATCCGGCTTCTATCTCGTCGGCTAATGGGTGGATTCGTTGCTACGTAACTCGATAGTTATTAGCGGAAAGTCTACAGAATTATAATTTTAAAATGCATGCTTATATGTGGATGTTTACAAAAAAAAAAAGGAAATGTGAAAGACAGAACGCTAAAACCTAATATCTATCCGAACATATTTTCATCCTGAGGTTGTGTTTGATGTGGTCACAACTAAAATTAACCCTCCCATCCATGATCATGTATGTAACTTCTATCCCTTTAACTTTTACATGATCCCAAACAAACTTTACCAGATCAAACCAGTAGCCTTAAGAAATCAAAAGAAATGAATTAGAAATTCATTGTTACAAATTTTTATTCAAATCAGAAAGGAAAAAAAATCGATAACATCTAGTTATTATTGTAGATCTAAAATCTATTTTATAGATAAATATATATCTTTTAGGCCTTTTAACTTAAACGAACTATAATTAAACATATTTTGTTTTCAAATAAACAAAACAAATATAAAAAGAATTAAATATGAAATAAATGAGAAAGCTCAAGCAAAAATCACAATTATTACACTGCTGAAATAAAATAAAAGTTATTTTTGCATCCAATTCGGCTGCCAAATATATGTGTATAAAATATCAAATATATTAATTATATAAAAAAAATAATAGAAAAAAACAAATAAAAACAAAAAAATAATGTTTGCCCCGAATGGGATTCGAACCCGAGTATAAAAAAAATTTATGAACTTACACCAACGAGTGCAAATGGCAAAAAGGAAAAGAATTGTCAACGCGAATATTTATTAAAATTTACTAATTTCTTAAATAAAAAGTAAGTTGCAACTTCATTTGTTTTAATTAAAAGTAAAAAAATTAAAAGTAAAAAAAAATGAAAGAGCAACCCTCTTTAAAAAGAATGTAAAGTATGAAACTATGTTAAACGAGTTACAGCGAATTCATTTATTCGTTAAAGCGTGTGCTATTTTTAGAAATACCACAAACACAAAAAAAAAATACGTCGATTAAAATAATTAATTACATTTTATTCAATAAATAATCCAAATGTTAATATTTTTTTAACATATTGGTACTCAAATTGATTGTTTTTAAATTTCCGATTTAAATATTTACTCTATTTTGTATTTTGGTGAGAATAAAAAAAAATTAATCAAATATGAGTTTTACGTAACATTAAAAAAATTTAACATGATATAAAATGTTAATAACAGCGAAATGAAATGTTTAGTATTTAGAACTAATACATTTTATTTTGCTGAACACTACTTTAAAAAAAAACAAGATCCCGGAAATAAAAAAAATAAAGCAAAACTTACGGATATGTTATGGCTCCATCGATGAAAGATCTTTCAACAGGAACTGGGCGTAAGGTGATTAGGTAAAGGTGGATTTTGGTGGATTGTATGGATTACAGGTGATTTTTCTTTGTTTGTTTTTAAAGGTTTTACGGGGTATTATGGTTTATTTCTAGATGTAGTATACATTGCTTTTTTTTTGTGTTTTGGTTTATTTGCTTTTATTTGTTTTTTTTTTTTCTTTGTATTAACCTATTTATTTGCACAACACTGTACTGTTAGGTGATAACGTTTAACATTTTTTTTTTTTTTTTTTATACCGCTGCTCCTCTCACGACCGAATTTGTTAACAATTATTTCATTTGTTTATATATTTATTCAATTTACATTTTTTTTCTTCTTTTAATAACCTTTTTTTTTTTCTTTTTTTTTATATTTTTGCCACTGGTTTTAATCAAATTTATTTAGTTTTCAGGAGTTATTGTGATTTTTGCTTGTGTAACATTCGTGAGAATAAGTAAAACTGGTTTAGATATTATTTAATATAAAAAAAAATATAGAAAAACAATATACGTGCAAACTAACAGACAAGAGTCTCTGGCGGGAATCGAACCCACGAACCTGAGATTAAGACTCTCATGCTCTACCGACTGAGCTAGCCGGGCCCCAAATTTCGTTGTGATATTAATTTATGTATAATTTTTAGTTGTTTATGATTTAAATAGTGCAATATTTTAGAGTGATAGTAGTTTTTTTTTCCTTTTTTTTTTTTGCACTTTTAGGTTATTTTTAATTGGAATTTTTCTTTTTTTTTTTTCTAATAAATTGTTCACTGTCACTAGTGTATTTATTTTACCAAGTTTTTTTTTCTTCTTGTTACGTGGAGGATTTATGTATAGCTGCTGGTTTGCCCACAATTCTGCTCCTAGAGGGTTCTCGTGAAGAGTTTCCCTTTGAATGGATTATGCCCAATAGAATAAATCTATGAAGATAAACGGCAGTTTTTCTTTATCTATAGAGGAACAAAACGGATGCAAATTCAGAAACTTTATAATATTTCTTTTTCTTTTTCTTTTTTTTATGTAATTTTTTTTGTTTTTAAATACCTTTCGTTAAAATGAATATCTATGGAAAATATCCCTCAAAACTGAAATCTTCCTTCAAGGGTTGAATGATCACCACAGAATTTAAGGTTTTCTTTTCCTTTTTTTTAAGAAATTTCTCACTTCACTTTTTGTACACAGAAAATATATAAAAAAAATTTAAACCACAAATAATTTGCCAAATAGTTCAGTTAATTTCAACAGGTTTACTTACGGGTATAAGCCAAAGTTTCAGCAGCAGAAAATAATTGTAGAAAAGGAACTATTCCCTTTAAAATTTTGTCCAAGAAAGAAAGATGTCTTCCTTGGATGTGCCTTTTATACCCTTGAAAACATGAAATTCCTGGAAAACTAGTGTTAGGATGCATACCAACATAAATTCAGCATAATTCGTTAGCTTCTAACTTCACCCTAAATACTCGTCACTGCATTATCATAAACTTATATGCATGAACAAAACGCAGAGTGGTATTTGTGCCTTTATATTTATGTTAATTAACATAAAATAAATCAAATGTAGAAATCAGTTAATTTTCCTTTGTTAGTTTCCAATTTCAACGAAATATAAAAACAAATCATTTCTTTTGCTCTTTCGAGTATCCGCATATCAAAAGTATGAAATATAAGAAAATAAGTTGTATCAACGAGAGGAAAATCTATTTAATTAATATTTAAAGGGTAGAGAAAAAAAATTAAAAAAAAAATGATCTAGCTACAAGCGCCACTGCATTACCCCCCTGCCAAAATCAGGTTTGGGGTTGAAAAACAACAAATCTGATACCGCTTGTAGCTGAAAGAAATGTAAGTGCTATGAAAATGACAATAATTACTGACGTATATCCTTTGCGTGATATATTCCTACCGAACGTCCATTAAGGTCCTCCAGCTCGTAATAGCAAATTCCTGTTTTCTTACGGATCCTTGCTTTAACAAATTGTGGAGCTAATTTGGAATTATATCCCTTTTCGAAATTACTCTGTTTAAAGTTTCTCCTAAAAACTTCCTGCCCAATGACGTAATTCACTTCCCTGGAACGTAAGTTGTACGACTTTTCATTGCGTTCATGCTGCTTTGCCATACTTTTAGATGCTCTTGCTCTAATAATATCAAATGAATCTTCACGATTAAACTGTATGGATCTATCATCTAGCATTTCCAATTTACGTAGCAGTGCATATGATGATCCATTTGTTATCATATGTTGACCGAAAGCCATGTAATAGGGTGAGGTACCTATAGAAGAGTGTACGGATGAACGTAATGCACAACAGATACTGCTGAGATACTCATCCCAATTACTTTGGTCATGTTTGATGTACGCCCTGATCGCCGAGAGAATTGAGCGATTGACACGTTCAGATGCATTGGATTGGGGCGAATACATAGCTGTATAAGCATGGTTAATGCCATAATTTTGAAGCAATTTGTTAAATTGCTTAGATTTAAACTGCGATCCATTATCTGATACGATTATTTCAGGAGTGCCAAAAGTATGGAAAAGTTCTTTTTCAAGGTATTTTATTATTACGTCACTTGTGAATTTCTTTACGGGTTTCAAAAAACAAAATTTCGAAAAATGATCAACTACTATGAATATGCCAACATTATTGGATTTTGAGCGGGGATATGGGCCTAAGAAGTCAACAAAAAGTTTTTGGAAGAACCTAGAAGTTTCTCCTGTTTTACCCATTGGTGGTCGCATTACAAAATTTGGGTGTTTTGTTCCCTTACATATTTCGCATGAATTTACATATTCTCTTACATCATTTACTAAATTTGGCCAAAAGTAGAATCGACGAATGCGCTCTAAAGTTTTATTTATTCCTCCATGTGCTGACAAATGACTATCGTGAGCCTTGTGAAGAACGTCTTTTATGAGCTCTTTGGGCAACCAAAGCTTCCACGCGAGATCGTCCTGCACTTTTTCTCCCAAACAGTGCTCCGTTCTTCGGTACAAGTACCCGTCTATGATCTTAAGGTCTGGAGTTTTAGACATATTTTCTCTAACTCGGTCCAAAAGTTCAGTATAGTCAGTTCCTTGAAAGTGTGTCGAATTTAAATCTACAAAGACACCAGTCTCATCTAAAACGGACAGTTCCAAACTATGGATTCCCGACAAATCTTCAGTGTTGGCTCTCGAAAGCGTATCAGGAACCACATTACGACTGCCTTTACGGTGTTCGATTTTAAAATTAAAGCCTTGTAACTTTAAAGCCCATCTTGCCAACCGAGAGCTTAAATCCGTTTGGGACATGAGCCACTTCAACGAAGCATGATCGGTGATGACGGTGAACTCATGGCCTTCAATGTAAGCTCTGAACTTTTTGATGCTCAACATTGCTGCCAAACACTCTTGTTCGGTTACTGAGTAACTACGTTGGGCTTGCTTAAGTTTCTTCGACATAAAGGCGATGGGAACCTCTTCGCCCTCCGCAGTTTTTTGAACCAACACACTTCCTATTCCAGTATTACTCGCATCACAATGTATGTAAAAAGGTTGTGAAAAATCCGGACTGTGTAATACTGGGGTGGTTGTCAAGATAGCCTTCAACTCATTAAAAGCTTGTTGAGCAATATCACTCCAAACAAATTTACGATGTCCCTTCAACAAATCTTTCAAAGGAGCCGTGACTGTAGCGTAGTTCCTAATAAACTTTCTGTACCAACCGGATATCCCTAGAAATCGTCTGAGCTGCTTAACTGATCTTGGTTGTGGAAAATCTACTATAGCCGAAATTTTATCAGGATCAGTACGAATTACCCCATCCCCTACTATCTGGCCAAGATAACGGACCTCTCGTCTACAGAATTTCGATTTTTCTACATTTAATGTGAGTCCAGTGGCACGAAATTGTCGAGCCACTTCTCGCAACACTTGCAAATGCCTCTCGAATGTGTCTGAGACAACTAACAAATCATCCAGATAAACGAACACCTCCGCTCTCAATTCTGCTGGTACCACCTTGTGCATTAGCCTCGACATTGTCTGGGGCGCATTACAAAGCCCAAAAGGCATGACCTTATAATGGTACAAGGGGCGACCAGGAACAGTAAATGCCGTCTTATCTTTCGATGACTTGTCGAGAGGTATTTGCCAAAAGGCGTCCTTCAAATCAAGGCTCGTAATGAATTCAGCTTTGGGTAACCTGGACAGAATGCCATCTATAATGGGAAGTGGATATGCATCCTTGATAGTAACGGAGTTGACTTTTCTACTATCTAGGCAAAGTCTAACTTTACCTGGTTTGCGAACTAACACTATGGGAGAAGACCACGCGCTTTCTGACTCTTCTATCACGTCCATCTCTAGCATGCGGTCTATTTCCGCATATATTAATTTCTCAATTGCAGGAGAAACAGGGAAATGACGCTGTTTAATAGGAGGGGCATTTCCTACGTTGATAACATGGGTAATGACATGAGTTCTGCCTAAACCTTCCTTTGCAAACGATGGAAAAGAATTTACTACAATTTGTAATTGTTGTTGTTGTTTTGAAATGAGCTGTCTTTGTTCCGAAGTATCTGATATAGCATTAAGAGAATCAGGACATTAGACCTGATGGTATAAGATTAAATAATCTCCAGAAATCGATACCTAAGTATAGATCTTGTGACAAGTTTGGTATAATATACAATTTGATTTGTTTTGTTTCCCCACGAAACAAAATATCAGTTTCTATCATTCCGACAACATTTTGCCTAATTCCATCTGCAGTCTTAACAGTAGATTTAATTTTCCTAAAATTCCTGTTTTCTTTTAAAAACTCTTTAGCCGCTTGAGCACCTAAACAGCTGACCGAGGCTCCAGTATCTAACAAACCGGTAATAATTCTACCAAAAAGTTTAACATCAGCATAAGGCCGAATGTCATCAGGGTTGTCGTAAACGGTGCTTAATAGACCACGCCGCGTGTGATTTACTAGTTTCCAAAAATTTCTTATGCGATCTGATGAACGCCTTCGTTTTACACTAACTTTAGTTTCGTTAAATATTTCATCGCGTTTGGCTTCATATTCAGCTAATCTAACATGGAATGGTTTGAGGTATGTAGGTGGTGTAGATGAAACAAATCTATCCTTATCTAATGAGGTTTTGTCGGAAAATATGGTAGAAGATTCTACAGCTTTGTCGGTAATAACTGACGCTTTCAGCAATCTAATTGGTTTATCAAGAATAGAATTAGATGGTATATTAGTTACGTCTAAATTGTGTGGACTAACAGGTGGATCGAAAAGATTATTCTGCTTTGAATTAGAATCTAATCTGTATTGGTCGATTGATTCTGTCTGAGTGCACTTTTCTGTGCACTCGACTTTGAGTTTTTTGAATTACACTGCAAGCATTTTGGTTTATAGACATTGGCTAAGCCACATCCATAACAAAAGACCTGCCTATCTTCCAAGCAATCTTGGTAACGATGACCTGCTTTACTACAGTTCCAACAAATAAGCGAAATTGCAGCTACGTCTTGCTCTTGAGGGATATAATCTTGGTCGAGTTCGTGAATTTGTTTTCTTACGAAAGGTACAGTTTTTGGTATGTTTTGTCTCTTAATAACATCCTGCAAAAAGAACTCCCTGCGACGACAGATATCTCGTAGTTCAGATACTGAATTAAGTTTCAAATTTAGTATTTCGTGTTGTATTTCGGGAAGTAAATTTCTTCTCAATATCTCTACAAGTATATTTTCACTTAAGGGCTCCGCTAATCTGTCAGAGATGTCTATAATGGCTTCATAAAAAGTATCAAAACTTTCATTGTACTTTTGCTTGCGGTCTCTAATCATTTCACGTAAATCAATATCAGTCCTGGAGTCTTTGTACTGCTTACGTAGCGCTATACATAATTGTGGCCATTTAATTGAGGGTACAGAGTGATGGTATCTCCAAAACCAATCGTTAGCTTTGGAATCGAATAATGTGGAGATATGATCGCATAATACTTCAAAATTTCCGTTCAAGGTTTGGTTTGTTAAAGCCTCCACACGATAAAGAAAATTATCTATCGACATACCATGGGAATCACCTGAAAATCGGATTTTCCAATTATGGATAATATGCCCTATCTTATCAGGTCTGATTGAAGAGAGATTTGAATGATTACCAATACGATCAACTTGTTCTTCATTAATATTTGATGGCGGTAAACCTAGTAAACCATCAAGGCTTTGTTGGCCTATAGACAATGAAGGGTTGACAGCAGACGGATATTGATGTTCTCGTGGCATTGACCCTCTATTGTGATTAGTTGTAGATTGGGAATTAATTTGCATTCTACGAAACCCTGCTTCAATATTGGTCTCGATTAACTTTGTTAAAGTTTGACTCAAACTAGTTAGCATTTCGGCTTGTTGTGCTCCAACAGCAGCAGTTACTAAATTTCTTATATGATCACGTTGATCCTGGGGTGAACTACCAGATCTGGTCATTTTGTTCTGTTGGTTTGGATCCATACTGTCATGAAAAGGAGAAGATAGTATATCTGATCTACTACCATCGAAATTAATTGCTCTTTTAATTTGAGATCTAGTAATCATTGGTGGAGGTATATTAGTTTTACCACTTGGAGTTCCTACTGATAATCTATTGCCACATATGGGACAGTTAGGTCTTGTTTTAACATTCTTCTGGTAGCAAGATTTGTGTAGGGGGTGACCACAGGGTGGTTTGTATAAATAAATATTGTCGCTAACCACGTGATTACAAATGACACAATTTGGTAGACTTATGCCTGGTTCAACACTAACCAGATCTTCGGTTTCTCCAGTAGCCATTATAAAAAGCGAATACTATCGTAAATAATAAAGTAAAATAAAAATAAAAAATTATACCACTAAAATTCAAAAATACTTCCTTTTATCGAAATTCCAACACTGTTATTATTATTGTTGTAATTGTTATTTTTTTCCAACTATATTTTAAAAAGAATGTAACAACTTTTCCCTAAAATGGAATATTCCTTCGCAAAAGATAACGTTTTTCTTTACATGTATATAATAAATTTCAATTTATTTAAACAAAAATCAAAATATTAGTATGTCAATCAAAATTCAGAAAAATTTAAATTTTATAAATGGTTCTGGTATCTTGTACATATCGGACAGCGACGGTATAAATCATAATAGGCATCTATGCAATCTAGATGAAAAACATGTTTGCATCTGAATAAAATTAGAATTTCGTGATGAGGCAATATAATACTATAGCACACTGCACACATTCGAACAGTGCTATCGGAGACCTTAATTCCCATAGGTATCTTCAAAAGAAATTAAAAAAATAAATGGTGTTTAGCCTTGATATATAAAAAAAAATAATAAGAAAGAAAACGAAAAAACTTCAGGAATCAGCGAACAAATTATTATCTTACATATATGTAAGAATATTCAAAGCAAAAATTATTTAAAATAAATTTGCAACACTTTGTATACGTTTTAAGTACAAAATGATGTTTAAATTGTGGAATGTTAGAAACTAATGAAAAAAATTTTAACATATTATCTGATTTCTCAGCATACTGTTGATCAGGTTTGTTTTTGTATTAGAACGAAAATAAATTCAGAAGTAGTTGGTTTCAGAATTTGGAAAAAAAAGTGAAAAATTACTATGGCTTAGTAATAGAAAGAACATAGACATAACATACGTTTAAGGTTGGTACTAATTGTAATTTTGAACCAATAGCCATTTCCAAACCAAAAAAAAAACAAGTAGTTAGGGGTAAAATCATCCAGAGAGGTAGTCTAACGGTCTGAGTCTAGAACTTGTCCAAACTGCAGCAATTCCTGAAAGATTAACTCACTACATGACCAAACCGAGAAAACTTAATATGTATGTGTCAATTACATGTCGGTTGACAGCTATGTGTGGAAAACAGTCAAAGTCCTAACATAAACTCAAACAAACAAGTTACACTAACATGATAAAAGAATTTATTTATGGAACTAGGAAAACAGGAGATACTAAAAAGATTGGAAAGAAGAAGAAGAAGAGGAGCCACACCTCTAATTTTTGAATCAACTTCAAAAGATGTTATTAAACGAAAATAAATTTAACGTGTGGGCCCCACGTTGGGCACCAAAAATTATTTAGCTGTAGCATGTAACGATAGAATTTTAAGTTTAAAATGTTTTACGAGTTCCTCGTAGCTGTAGCATGCGATTAACATCCGGCTTCTATCTCGTCGGCTAATGGGTGGATTCGTTGCTACGTAACTCGATAGTTATTAGCGGAAAGTCTACAGAATTATAATTTTAAAATGCATGCTTATATGTGGATGTTTACAAAAAAAAAAAAAAAAAAAAGGAAATGTGAAAGACAGAACGCTAAAACCTAATATCTATCCGAACATATTTTCATCCTGAGGTTGTGTTTGATGTGGTCACAACTAAAATTAACCCTCCCATCCATGATCATGTATGTAACTTCTATCCCTTTAACTTTTACATGATCCCAAACAAACTTTACCAGATCAAACCAGTAGCCTTAAGAAATCAAAAGAAATGAATTAGAAATTCATTGTTACAAATTTTTATTCAAATCAGAAAGGAAAAAAAATCGATAACATCTAGTTATAATTGTAGATCTAAAATCTATTTTATAGATAAATATATATCTTTTAGGCCTTTTAACTTAAACGAACTATAATTAAACATATTTTGTTTTCAAATAAACAAAACAAATATAAAAAGAATTAAATATGAAATAAATGAGAAAGCTCAAGCAAAAATCACAATTATTACACTGCTGAAATAAAATAAAAGTTATTTTTGCATCCAATTCGGCTGCCAAATATATGTGTATAAAATATCAAATATATTAATTATATAAAAAAAATAATAGAAAAAAACAAATAAAAACAAAAAAATAATGTTTGCCCCGAATGGGATTCGAACCCGAGTATAAAAAAAATTTATGAACTTACACCAACGAGTGCAAATGGCAAAAAGGAAAAGAATTGTCAACGCGAATATTTATTAAAATTTACTAATTTCTTAAATAAAAAGTAAGTTGCAACTTCATTTGTTTTAATTAAAAGTAAAAAAATTAAAAGTAAAAAAAAAAATGAAAGCGCAACCCTCTTTAAAAAGAATGTAAAGTATGAAACTATGTTAAACGAGTTACAGCGAATTCATTTATTCGTTAAAGCGTGTGCTATTTTTAGAAATACCACAAACACAAAAAAAAAAAAAAATACGTCGATTAAAATAATTAATTACATTTTATTCAATAAATAATCCAAATGTTAATATTTTTTTAACATATTGGTATTCAAATTGATTGTTTTTAAATTTCCGATTTAAATATTTACTCTATTTTGTATTTTGGTGAGAATAAAAAAAAATTAATCAAATATGAGTTTTACGTAACATTAAAAAAATTTAACATGATATAAAATGTTAATAACAGCGAAATGAAATGTTTAGTATTTAGAACTAATACATTTTATTTTGCTGAACACTACTTTAAAAAAAACAAGATCCCGGAAATAAAAAAATAAAGCAAAACTTACGGATATGTTATGGCTCCATCGATGAAAGATCTTTCAACAGGAACTGGGCGTAAGGTGATTAGGTAAAGGTGGATTTTGGTGGATTGTATGGATTACAGGTGATTTTTCTTTGTTTGTTTTTAAAGGTTTTACGGGGTATTATGGTTTATTTCTAGATGTAGTATACATTGCTTTTTTTTTTTTTGTGTTTTGGTTTATTTGCTTTTATTTGTTTTTTTTTCTTTGTATTAACCTATTTATTTGCACAACACTGTACTGTTAGGTGATAACGTTTAACATTTTTTTTTTTTTTATACCGCTGCTCCTCTCACGACCGAATTTGTTAAGAATTATTTCATTTGTTTATATATTTATTCAATTTACATTTTTTTTCTTCTTTTAATAACCTTTTTTTTTCTTTTTTTTTATATTTTTTCCACTGGTTTTAATCAAATTTATTTAGTTTTCAGGAGTTATTGTGATTTTTGCTTGTGTAACATTCGTGAGAATAAGTAAAACTGGTTTAGATATTATTTAATATAAAAACAAATATAGAAAAACAATATACGTGCAAACTAACAGACAAGAGTCTCCGGCGGGAATCGAACCCACGAACCTGAGATTAAGAGTCTCATGCTCTACCGACTGAGCTAGCCGGGCGCCCAAATTTCGTTGTGATATTAATTTATGTATAATTTTTAGTTGTTTATGATTTAAATAGTGCAATATTTTAGAGTGATAGTAGTTTTTTTTTTCCTTTTTTTTTTTGCACTTTTAGGTTATTTTTAATTGGAATTTTTCTTTTTTTTTTTTTTCTAATAAATTGTTCACTGTCACTAGTGTATTTATTTTACCAAGTTTTTTTTTCTTCTTGTTACGTGGAGGATTTATGTATAGCTGCTGGTTTGCCCACAATTCTGCTCCTAGAGGGTTCTCGTGAAGAGTTTCCCTTTGAATGGATTATGCCCAATAGAATAAATCTATGAAGATAAACGGCAGTTTTTCTTTATCTATAGAGGAACAAAACGGATGCAAATTCAGAAACTTTATAATATTTCTTTTTCTTTTTCTTTTTTTTTATGTAATTTTTTTTGTTTTTAAATACCTTTCGTTAAAATGAATATCTATGGAAAATATCCCTCAAAACTGAAATCTTCCTTCAAGGGTTGAATGATCACCACAGAATTTAAGGTTTTCTTTTCCTTTTTTTTTTTTAAGAAATTTCTCACTTCACTTTTTGTACACAGAAAATATATAAAAAAAATTTAAACCACAAATAATTTGCCAAATAGTTCAATTAATTTCAACAGGTTTACTTACGGGTATAAGCCAAAGTTTCAGCAGCAGAAAATAATTGTAGAAAAGGAACTATTCCCTTTAAAATTTTGTCCAAGAAAGAAAGATGTCTTCCTTGGATGTGCCTTTTATACCCTTGAAAACATGAAATTCCTGGAAAACTAGTGTTAGGATGCATACCAACATAAATTCAGCATAATTCGTTAGCTTCTAACTTCACCCTAAATACTCGTCACTGCATTATCATAAACTTATATGCATGAACAAAACGCAGAGTGGTATTTGTGCCTTTATATTTATGTTAATTAACATAAAATAAATCAAATGTAGAAATCAGTTAATTTTCCTTTGTTAGTTTCCAATTTCAACGAAATATAAAAACAAATCATTTCTTTTGCTCTTTCGAGTATCCGCATATCAAAAGTATGAAATATAAGAAAATAAGTTGTATCAACGAGAGGAAAATCTATTTAATTAATATTTAAAGGGTAGAGAAAAAAAATTAAAAAAAAAAAATGATCTAGCTACAAGCGCCACTACATTACCCCCCTGCCAAAATCAGGTTTGGGGTTGAAAAACAACAAATCTGATACCGCTTGTAGCTGAAAGAAATGTAAGTGCTATGAAAATGACAATAATTACTGACGTATATCCTTTGCGTGATATATTCCTACCGAACGTCCATTAAGGTCCTCCAGCTCGTAATAGCAAATTCCTGTTTTCTTACGGATCCTTGCTTTAACAAATTGTGGAGCTAATTTGGAATTATATCCCTTTTCGAAATTACTCTGTTTAAAGTTTCTCCTAAAAACTTCCTGCCCAATGACGTAATTCACTTCCCTGGAACGTAAGTTGTACGACTTTTCATTGCGTTCATGCTGCTTTGCCATACTTTTAGATGCTCTTGCTCTAATAATATCAAATGAATCTTCACGATTAAACTGTATGGATCTATCATCTAGCATTTCCAATTTACGTAGCAGTGCATATGATGATCCATTTGTTATCATATGTTGACCGAAAGCCATGTAATAGGGTGAGGTACCTATAGAAGAGTGTACGGATGAACGTAATGCACAACAGATACTGCTGAGATACTCATCCCAATTACTTTGGTCATGTTTGATGTACGCCCTGATCGCCGAGAGAATTGAGCGATTGACACGTTCAGATGCATTGGATTGGGGCGAATACATAGCTGTATAAGCATGGTTAATGCCATAATTTTGAAGCAATTTGTTAAATTGCTTAGATTTAAACTGCGATCCATTATCTGATACGATTATTTCAGGAGTGCCAAAAGTATGGAAAAGTTCTTTTTCAAGGTATTTTATTATTACGTCACTTGTGAATTTCTTTACGGGTTTCAAAAAACAAAATTTCGAAAAATGATCAACTACTATGAATATGCCAACATTATTGGATTTTGAGCGGGGATATGGGCCTAAGAAGTCAACAAAAAGTTTTTGGAAGAACCTAGAAGTTTCTCCTGTTTTACCCATTGGTGGTCGCATTACAAAATTTGGGTGTTTTGTTCCCTTACATATTTCGCATGAATTTACATATTCTCTTACATCATTTACTAAATTTGGCCAAAAGTAGAATCGACGAATGCGCTCTAAAGTTTTATTTATTCCTCCATGTGCTGACAAATGACTATCGTGAGCCTTGTGAAGAACGTCTTTTATGAGCTCTTTGGGCAACCAAAGCTTCCACGCGAGATCGTCCTGCACTTTTTCTCCCAAACAGTGCTCCGTTCTTCGGTACAAGTACCCGTCTATGATCTTAAGGTCTGGAGTTTTAGACATATTTTCTCTAACTCGGTCCAAAAGTTCAGTATAGTCAGTTCCTTGAAAGTGTGTCGAATTTAAATCTACAAAGACACCAGTCTCATCTAAAACGGACAGTTCCAAACTATGGATTCCCGACAAATCTTCAGTGTTGGCTCTCGAAAGCGTATCAGGAACCACATTACGACTGCCTTTACGGTGTTCGATTTTAAAATTAAAGCCTTGTAACTTTAAAGCCCATCTTGCCAACCGAGAGCTTAAATCCGTTTGGGACATGAGCCACTTCAACGAAGCATGATCGGTGATGACGGTGAACTCATGGCCTTCAATGTAAGCTCTGAACTTTTTGATGCTCAACATTGCTGCCAAACACTCTTGTTCGGTTACTGAGTAACTACTTTGGGCTTGGTTAAGTTTCTTCGACATAAAGGCGATGGGAACCTCTTCGCCCTCCGCAGTTTTTTGAACCAACACACTTCCTATTCCAGTATTACTCGCATCACAATGTATGTAAAAAGGTTGTGAAAAATCCGGACTGTGTAATACTGGGGTGGTTGTCAAGATAGCCTTCAACTCATTAAAAGCTTGTTGAGCAATATCACTCCAAACAAATTTACGATGTCCCTTCAACAAATCTGTCAAAGGAGCCGTGACTGTAGCGTAGTTCCTAATAAACTTTCTGTACCAACCGGATATCCCTAGAAATCGTCTGAGCTGCTTAACTGATCTTGGTTGTGGAAAATCTACTATAGCCGAAATTTTAACAGGATCAGTACGAATTACCCCATCCCCTACTATGTGGCCAAGATAACGGACCTCTCGTCTACAGAATTTCGATTTTTCTACATTTAATGTGAGTCCAGTGGCACGAAATTGTCGAGCCACTTCTCTCAACACTTGCAAATGCCTCTCGAATGTGTCTCAGACAACTAACAAATCATCCAGATAAACGAACACCTCCGCTATCAATTCTGCTGGTACCACCTTGTCCATTAGCCTCGACATTGTCTGGGGCGCATTACAAAGCCCAAAAGGCATGACCTTATAATGGTACAAGGGGCGACCAGGAACAGTAAATGCCGTCTTATCTTTCGATGACTTGTCGAGAGGTATTTGCCAAAAGGCGTCCTTCAAATCAAGGCTCGTAATGAATTCAGCTTTGGGTAACCTGGACAGAATGCCATCTATAATGGGAAGTGGATATGCATCCTTGATAGTAACGGAGTTGACTTTTCTACTATCTAGGCAAAGTCTAACTTTACCTGGTTTGCGAACTAACACTATGGGAGAAGACCACGCGCTTTCTGACTCTTCTATCACGTCCATCTCTAGCATGCGGTCTATTTCGCATATATTAATTTCTCAATTGCAGGAGAAACAGGGAAATGACGCTGTTTAATAGGAGGGGCATTTCCTACGTTGATAACATGGGTAATGACATGAGTTCTGCCTAAACCTTCCTTTGCAAACGATGGAAAAGAATTTACTACAATTTGTAATTGTTGTTGTTGTTTTGAAGTGAGCTGTCTTTGCTCCGAAGTATCTGATATAGCATTAAGAGAATCAGGACATTAGACCTGATGGTATAAGATTAAATAATCTCCAGAAATCGATACCTAAGTATAGATCTTGTGACAAGTTTGGTATAATATACAATTTGATTTGTTTTGTTTCCCCACGAAACAAAATATCAGTTTCTATCATTCCGACAACATTTTGCCTAATTCCATCTGCAGTCTTAACAGTAGATTTAATTTTCCTAAAATTCCTGTTTTCTTTTAAAAACTCTTTAGCCGCTTGAACACCTAAACAGCTGACCGAGGCTCCAGTATCTAACAAACCGGTAATAATTCTACCAAAAAGTTTAACATCAGCATAAGGCCGAATGTCATCAGGGTTGTCGTAAACGGTGCTTAATAGACCACGCCGCGTGTGATTTACTAGTTTCCAAAAATTTCTTATGCGATCTGATGAACGCCTTCGTTTTACACTAACTTTAGTTTCGTTAAATATTTCATCGCGTTTGGCTTCATATTCAGCTAATCTAACATGGAATGGTTTGAGGTATGTAGGTGGTGTAGATGAAACAAATCTATCCTTATCTAATGAGGTTTTGTCGGAAAATATGGTAGAAGATTCTACAGCTTTGTCGGTAATAACTGACGCTTTCAGCAATCTAATTGGTTTATCAAGAATAGAATTAGATGGTATATTAGTTACGTCTAAATTGTGTGGACTAACAGGTGGATCGAAAAGATTATTCTGCTTTGAATTAGAATCTAATCTGTATTGGTCGATTGATTCTGTCTGAGTGCACTTTTCTGTGCACTCGACTTTGAGTTTTTTGAATTACACTGCAAGCATTTTGGTTTATAGACATTGGCTAAGCCACATCCATAACAAAAGACCTGCCTATCTTCCAAGCAATCTTGGTAACGATGACCTGCTTTACTACAGTTCCAACAAATAAGCGAAATTGCAGCTACGTCTTGCTCTTGAGGGATATAATCTTGGTCGAGTTCGTGAATTTGTTTTCTTACGAAAGGTACAGTTTTTGGTATGTTTTGTCTCTTAATAACATCCTGCAAAAAGAACTCCCTGCGACGACAGATATCTCGTAGTTCAGATACTGAATTAAGTTTCAAATTTAGTATTTCGTGTTGTATTTCGGGAAGTAAATTTCTTCTCAATATCTCTACAAGTATATTTTCACTTAAGGGCTCCGCTAATCTGTCAGAGATGTCTATAATGGCTTCATAAAAAGTATCAAAACTTTCATTGTACTTTTGCTTGCGGTCTCTAATCATTTCACGTAAATCAATATCAGTCCTGGAGTCTTTGTACTGCTTACGTAACGCTATACATAATTGTGGCCATTTAATTGAGGGTACAGAGTGATGGTATCTCCAAAACCAATCGTTAGCTTTGGAATCGAATAATGTGGAGATATGATCGCATAATACTTCAAAATTTCCGTTCAAGGTTTGGTTTGTTAAAGCCTCCACACGATAAAGAAAATTATCTATCGACATACCATGGGAATCACCTGAAAATCGGATTTTCCAATTATGGATAATATGCCCTATCTTATCAGGTCTGATTGAAGAGAGATTTGAATGATTACCAATACGATCAACTTGTTCTTCATTAATATTTGATGGCGGTAAACCTAGTAAACCATCAAGGCTTTGTTGGCCTATAGACAATGAAGGGTTGACAGCAGACGGATATTGATGTTCTCGTGGCATTGACCCTCTATTGTGATTAGTTGTAGATTGGGAATTAATTTGCATTCTACGAAACCCTGCTTCAATATTGGTCTCGATTAACTTTGTTAAAGTTTGACTCAAACTAGTTAGCATTTCGGCTTGTTGTGCTCCAACAGCAGCAGTTACTAAATTTCTTATATGATCACGTTGATCCTGGGGTGAACTACCAGATCTGGTCATTTTGTTCTGTTGGTTTGGATCCATACTGTCATGAAAAGGAGAAGATAGTATATCTGATCTACTACCATCGAAATTAATTGCTCTTTGAATTTGAGATCTAGTAATCATTGGTGGAGGTATATTAGTTTTACCACTTGGAGTTCCTACTGATAATCTATTGCCACATATGGGACAATTAGGTCTTGTTTTAACATTCTTCTGGTAGCAAGATTTGTGTAGGGGGTGACCACAGGGTGGTTTGTATAAATAAATATTGTCGCTAACCACGTGATTACAAATGACACAATTTGGTAGACTTATGCCTGGTTCAACACTAACCAGATCTTCGGTTTCTCCAGTAGCCATTATAAAAAGCGAATACTATCGTAAATAATAAAGTAAAATAAAAATAAAAAATTATACCACTAAAATTCAAAAATACTTCCTTTTATCGAAATTCCAACACTGTTATTATTATTGTTGTAATTGTTATTTTTTTCCAACTATATTTTAAAAAGAATGTAACAACTTTTCCCTAAAATGGAATATTCCTTCGCAAAAGATAACGTTTTTCTTTACATGTATATAATAAATTTCAATTTATTTAAACAAAAATCAAAATATTAGTATGTCAATCAAAATTCAGAAAAATTTAAATTTTATAAATGGTTCTGGTATCTTGTACATATCGTACAGCGACGGTATAAATCATAATAGGCATCTATGCAATCTAGATGAAAAACATGTTTGCATCTGAATAAAATTAGAATTTCGTGATGAGGCAATATAATACTATAGCACACTGCACACATTCGAACAGTGCTATCGGAGACCTTAATTCCCATAGGTATCTTCAAAAGAAATTAAAAAAATAAATGGTGTTTAGCCTTGATATATAAAAAAAATAATAAGAAAGAAAACGAAAAAACTTCAGGAATCAGCGAACAAATTATTATCTTACATATATGAAAGAATATTCAAAGCAAAAATTATTTAAAATAAATTTGCAACACTTTGTATACGTTTTAAGTACAAAATGATGTTTAAATTGTGGAATGTTAGAAACTAATGAAAAAAATTTTAACATATTATCTGATTTCTCAGCATACTGTTGATCAGGTTTGTTTTTGTATTAGAACGAAAATAAATTCAGAAGTAGTTGGTTTCAGAATTTGGAAAAAAAAGTGAAAAATTATATATGGCTTAGTAATAGAAAGAACATAGACATAACATACGTTTAAGGTTGGTACTAATTGGAATTTTGAACCAATAGCCATTTCCAAACCAAAAAAAACAAGTAGTTAGGGGTAAAATCATCCAGAGAGGTAGTCTAACGGTCTGAGTCTAGAACTTGTCCAAACTGCAGCAATTCCTGAAAGATTAACTCACTACATGACCAAACCGAGAAAACTTAATATGTATGTGTCAATTACATGTCGGTTGACAGCTATGTGTGGAAAACAGTCAAAGTCCTAACATAAACTCAAACAAACAAGTTACACTAACATGATAAAAGAATTTATTTATGGAACTAGGAAAACAGGAGATACTAAAAAGATTGGAAAGAAGAAGAAGAAGAGGAGCCACACCTCTAATTTTTGAATCAACTTCAAAAGATGTTATTAAACGAAAATAAATTTAACGTGTGGGCCCCACGTTGGGCACCAAAAATTATTTAGCTGTAGCATGTAACGATAGAATTTTAAGTTTAAAATGTTTTACGAGTTCCTCGTAGCTGTAGCATGCGATTAACATCCGGCTTCTATCTCGTCGGCTAATGGGTGGATTCGTTGCTACGTAACTCGATAGTTATTAGCGGAAAGTCTACAGAATTATAATTTTAAAATGCATGCTTATATGTGGATGTTTACAAAAAAAAAAAAAAAAAAAAAAAGGAAATGTGAAAGACAGAACGCTAAAACCTAATATCTATCCGAACATATTTTCATCCTGAGGTTGTGTTTGATGTGGTCACAACTAAAATTAACCCTCCCATCCATGATCATGTATGTAACTTCTATCCCTTTAACTTTTACATGATCCCAAACAAACTTTACCAGATTAAACCAGTAGCCTTAAGAAATCAAAAGAAATGAATTAGAAATTCATTGTTACAAATTTTTATTCAAATCAGAAAGGAAAAAAAATCGATAACATCTAGTTATTATTGTAGATCTAAAATCTATTTTATAGATAAATATATATCTTTTAGGCCTTTTAACTTAAACGAACTATAATTAAACATATTTTGTTTTCAAATAAACAAAACAAATATAAAAAGAATTAAATATGAAATAAATGAGAAAGCTCAAGCAAAAATCACAATTATTACACTGCTGAAATAAAATAAAAATTATTTTTGCATCCAATTCGGCTGCCAAATATATGTGTATAAAATATCAAATATATTAATTATATAAAAAAAATAATAGAAAAAAACAAATAAAAACAAAAAAATAATGTTTGCCCCGAATGGGATTCGAACCCGAGTATAAAAAAAATTTATGAACTTACACCAACGAGTGCAAATGGCAAAAAGGAAAAGAATTGTCAACGCGAATATTTATTAAAATTTACTAATTTCTTAAATAAAAAGTAAGTTGCAACTTCATTTGTTTTAATTAAAAGTAAAAAAATTAAAAGTAAAAAAAATGAAAGCGCAACCCTCTTTAAAAAGAATGTAAAGTATGAAACTATGTTAAACGAGTTACAGCGAATTCATTTATTCGTAAAGCGTGTGCTATTTTTAGAAATACCACAAACACAAAAAAAAAATACGTCGATTAAAATAATTAATTACATTTTATTCAATAAATAATCCAAATGTTAATATTTTTTTAACATATTGGTACTCAAATTGATTGTTTTTAAATTTCCGATTTAAATATTTACTCTATTTTGTATTTTGGTGAGAATAAAAAAAAATTAATCAAATATGAGTTTTACGTAACATTAAAAAAATTTAACATGATATAAAATGTTAATAACAGCGAAATGAAATGTTTAGTATTTAGAACTAATACATTTTATTTTGCTGAACACTACTTTAAAAAAAACAAGATCCCGGAAATAAAAAAATAAAGCAAAACTTACGGATATGTTATGGCTCCATCGATGAAAGATCTTTCAACAGGAACTGGGCGTAAGGTGATTAGGTAAAGGTGGATTTTGGTGGATTGTATGGATTACAGGTGATTTTTCTTTGTTTGTTTTTAAAGGTTTTACGGGGTATTATGGTTTATTTCTAGATGTAGTATACATTGCTTTTTTTTTTTTTGTGTTTTGGTTTATTTGCTTTTATTTGTTTTTTTTTCTTTGTATTAACCTATTTATTTGCACAACACTGTACTGTTAGGTGATAACGTTTAACATTTTTTTTTTTTATACCGCTGCTCCTCTCACGACCGAATTTGTTAACAATTATTTCATTTGTTTATATATTTATTCAATTTACATTTTTTTTCTTCTTTTAATAACCTTTTTTTTTCTTTTTTTTTTATTTTTGCCACTGGTTTTAATCAAATTTATTTAGTTTTCAGGAGTTATTGTGATTTTTGCTTGTGTAACATTCGTGAGAATAAGTAAAACTGGTTTAGATATTATTTAATATAAAAACAAATATAGAAAAACAATATACGTGCAAACTAACAGACAAGAGTCTCCGGCGGGAATCGAACCCACGAACCTGAGATTAAGAGTCTCATGCTCTACCGACTGAGCTAGCCGGGCGCCCAAATTTCGTTGTGATATTAATTTATGTATAATTTTTAGTTGTTTATGATTTAAATAGTGCAATATTTTAGAGTGATAGTAGTTTTTTTTTTCCTTTTTTTTTTTGCACTTTTAGGTTATTTTTAATTGGAATTTTTCTTTTTTTTTTTTTTCTAATAAATTGTTCACTGTCACTAGTGTATTTATTTTACCAAGTTTTTTTTTCTTCTTGTTACGTGGAGGATTTATGTATAGCTGCTGGTTTGCCCACAATTCTGCTCCTAGAGGGTTCTCGTGAAGAGTTTCCCTTTGAATGGATTATGCCCAATAGAATAAACGGCAGTTTTTCTTTATCTATAGAGGAACAAAACGGATGCAAATTCAGAAACTTTATAATATTTCTTTTTCTTTTTCTTTTTTTTTATGTAATTTTTTTTGTTTTTAAATACCTTTCGTTAAAATGAATATCTATGGAAAATATCCCTCAAAACTGAAATCTTCCTTCAAGGGTTGAATGATCACCACAGAATTTAAGGTTTTCTTTTCCTTTTTTTTTAAGAAATTTCTCACTTCACTTTTTGTACACAGAAAATATATAAAAAAAATTTAAACCACAAATAATTTGCCAAATAGTTCAATTAATTTCAACAGGTTTACTTACGGGTATAAGCCAAAGTTTCAGCAGCAGAAAATAATTGTAGAAAAGGAACTATTCCCTTTAAAATTTTGTCCAAGAAAGAAAGATGTCTTCCTTGGATGTGCCTTTTATACTGTTAGGATGCATACCAACATAAATTCAGCATAATTCGTTAGCTTCTAACTTCACCCTAAATACTCGTCACTGCATTATCATAAACTTATATGCATGAACAAAACGCAGAGTGGTATTTGTGCCTTTATATTTATGTTAATTAACATAAAATAAATCAAATGTAGAAATCAGTTAATTTTCCTTTGTTAGTTTCCAATTTCAACGAAATATAAAAACAAATCATTTCTTTTGCTCTTTCGATTATCCGCATATCAAAAGTATGAAATATAAGAAAATAAGTTGTATCAACGAGAGGAAAATCTATTTAATTAATATTTAAAGGGTAGAGAAAAAAAATTTGTTAAAAAAAAATGATCTAGCTACAAGCGCCACTACACACAATTAGTTAATTATTATATAAGTATCATTGTTTTTAAAAACTAATTAATTGCAAAAAGAAAGCTTTATAATAAAGATATCACATATAAAAATTAAAATTTTTTTTCAAGAATTTGATGGTTTAATTTTTATTGAACATTAAAAAACATTTGACACATATTAATAAAATTGGGAATTATAATGAAGAACCTATATCATCTAAATATGGATTATACTTCAAAAATAGTTCATGGTCCGATGTTAAAGTAAACATTTATCCTGATAGTTGTAGTTGTAGAAAGCATAAACAACTAATGCAAAATAGAGGATTTTATAAGAAGATATTTATTATCTAAACGTCTAAAATAAGTAAATTGCAATTTTGAACTTGATAAGGGTCCTGTGAATTTTGAATTTCAGAAACAATTTTAGTAAATAATTGACTATCTATCAAGAACAACATATTCAGAATAATGGATACATCCAACAACACTAAAATTCGATCAAATTATACTTCAAATAAGGGTCAAATTGAAATTCAAGAAGTCTTAATACAGCCGCTTATATTATTCCTCTTATTGCATGATTGTCGTGATAATATTCTTCTGGAAGTTTTACTAAATGTGGAAAAAGAACTTGGAATAAAAACAAAATAACATATGTTTTTCTTATTTATTTTTTTATTTTCTATAAGAACATATAAAAGTATTTAAAAAAAAAACTTAAAAGTAACATATCATTTTCATGTAAATTAAAGTAATTAAAAATGTTTAAAATTTTATTAAAACTTAAATTTTTACATCTTAAATAAATAAAAATGCAACAATAAACACCACAAAACATTGATGATTCCCTTTGAATTCGCTTTTATTGTAGACAAATGTTTTAGAATTACGGTATAAAAATGAAATAAATGGTTTTATTGGAGGTTGACCTGCAGGGCAAAAAAATTCTGCTGGTTTATTTTCAGGGAAATAAAAAGCGACTCAATGCTATCCAGGCTTATAAGATTGATCAGTGTTGGCTTTGTAAAATGATGGTTTTGTAACAGGTGTCTTGGGGAATTTATTACTGGCAAAAACTCCTTTAAATTTATATTTTGTATAATTATTTGAATTTAAAGTATCTATAATATTTATTGATTTCATAGCGTTTGAACTATTGTGCGAGACATCAATTTATATTATACGATCAAATTCACAATAAACTAAGCAGGTAATTGCCTCCGTAATTGGTTTCCCAAAACGTCCTTCTATTCAAATGGTTCCTTGATTTATTAAATCCACAATTATAATTATTATTGTGATCTGGCGTTAAATCAAAAGCTAGTAAAGAAATCCGCTATCAAAAAGTTCCTTTATATTTTAATCACCTTTATCAAAATGATGGATTTCGGTACCTTTAAATAAGGTTTAATAACCACGAGTGCTTAATATTCCTCCATTGTTACAGTTAAATTCTATTGGCTGTGTTAGAAATTGTACTCCATTAACAACCAAATTAAATCTTTGTAAATTAAAATGTTGAAAGTTGTATGGATTTTCTTTTCTAGCCCCAGTATAAGCTTTGTTAGACATCATTCCAAAAATTAAAAAAATTGGTAATTGTTTAAGTATAACATTATCTAGAGATAATGTATAACATTATCTAGAGATAATGAATGGTTTCCTGGATGTATAGTGAAGGTCTTAATTTTTACTCTCTTATTGGGTAAATTGCATTTTTGCTTTGTAATACATTATGGTGTGTCATTAATATACTACTATTGATTGTAAGATGATTTATATATAAATTAGCTTCATTTATTCCTAGATGAGATTCATTTTTATCCCCACTTTCCAAAATATGAAATTCTGGTTTCTCCAAATTTATTGTAACCTTAAAATTAACATTATTAAGCAAGTATTTTTGTTAATTAAATACATCTACATGAAGTTTTCCGAAAAGCTCCACATTTTTCCATCCTTAAATATATTTCTTTTTTATCTAAACTGGGATTTTCTTTATCGATTAATTAATTAATTTTATTCAAACACGCGATTCAAGATGGATAGATCTAGCATCATTTCCATAATTGTGCAATGTTTCCATATATGCTCTATAGTGATAGTTGGTGTCAGGTTGAGATACATTTTTATTGTTAAAATTAACTGTACAATTCCCAAATATGGAATGCAATAAGTTATTAACAGCGCCTCCAGTTCCTTTGAATTCGAGCACTAGTCTGAGATAAATACTATTAAGATCTCTACCATTCCCCAATGATACAAATACAATTGTATTAGAGTTGTCCAATGAACAAAAAACAAATGGATTATAACATATTTCTTCTCTTTTAATTACACTAGTTTGAATTGGGGGAGATACAAATAAATCCAATCCACTTTTCATACAATCTATAAATCCCGACATTTTAAATTTGCAAAAATATCGTTGAAGTTCTTTCCTCTACAACGTTTGGATTTATTATGCGGTTTTTGTTTTAAGCGTTTGAGTTTTATATGCTTCCCTTTACCTTTCTGCATTGTTTTTATTTTTTTCAATAGTAGATTCATATTTTTTCTCTCTTGATTAAATATATTATCTTTCACAGGTTTTGTTCCGATTTCTTCCAAAATTTATTTTCCAATGGCTAATGATTTTTTTTAAATAATTTAATCCTGCTCTCAAGAATTAACATTTTACTAAACATTTATTTTATATATTTTTCAAAGTGTAGAGTAAAATAAACTGGTATGAACTCATTCAAACTTCTTATTTCTCCTTCATCACTTCGAATCATTATAGATATACTATTAATGTTATAGGATTCAATAGGAAAATATTCAATTCTATTAAAATTAATATAATTTTTTAATGTAGATATTGAAAATATTTTTAAATATTTAGTTTTTTTTTTATTACATACAATTATATCAGTGTAAATAAATAAATACAATTTTATTTATTATTTTGTTTATATCTGGTGAAAAGACTTTAGTAAAATAGTTTGTCATATTATCTGAAAATTTGGATAAAGCTTTGTGCAGAATGTGGTTTGTTGATGTTAAAATGGAATTCTTTTGAACGTTTTCTAATTTATGCCTACTAGTATACGAATCAAATTCGTTGTTTTTCTTTTCTGTTGCTAAATTTGTATCATTCTTTAACTTATTTAAAGGATCTGATTTTTTATCACTTAAATTTTTTTCCTTTGGATACATGAAATATCTGAAATTTGTAAAAGTGTTTGAAGTATTTTTATAAATATCCATTGAATTATTATTTAATAAAGTAACATAAATATTTTCTTCTAGTATACCTGAAGCCATCTTTAAAAAGAATGATTAATATAGTATGTTTGTTATACATATATTATTTACTAATATCGTTCTGATGAATCCAAGAATTATATTCTTTTGCGAAACTAATCAATTTTACCAATAGTTTTTCTCTTTTTCGTTTTTAATTTTCTTTTTCTCAAAAAAAAACTTTTGGAGCTTTTGTTTTTAACAATTCTTCTTCATAAAATCTACCTTTAATTATATTTCCGTTAAAATCTACAAGTTGATAGGTTATAGGATTGGTTATGTAAATTTTGTTTTTCTTAAAAACCTCTTTATCCTTTCTCAAATTGATTTTTATATTTACTAAATCATCCTTTGAAAACCTTCAAATTACTGCATACAGTATTAAGAAGCTTTTGTTCATTTTTCTTATTAACTGAATTGGGTTTGTTTTTATAGAACGATGATATGAAAAATTATATTCTTTCAATAATTTATTTAATATATCTAAATTATCTAAATTTCACTGCATACTAAATTGTTTCCACATTTTATTTTTTAAAGTTCTATTAAAACGTTCAACTATTGATGTCTTCATAAGAGTTTTAAAATAGATATTATAAAATTCCTTTCCTTGATCAGAAAGGATATTTTTTGGGAGATTTTCCTTTGTTTAATTTTATAATATGTTGTAATGATTTCGAAATTTCTATTCCTGTTTTAGTTTTTAATGGTAATGCGTATGCATACATTCAAAATACATCAAGCCTATATTTAAAACCTGTATTAAATTTTGCATACGATATCATTTCCACTAAGTCAATCTTCCATGTATCTAAAATGCCCTTTTGAATAAATCATCGGCGCTGAGCGCTCTTTCTCGCTTGACGATGTAGTTCATTAACAATAATTCTTTTACTCATATTTTTATTTATATTTACATTTATATTTATATTTATAGAATGTTAATGCTTCATTTAAATGTCGTGTACTAAAGTGTAAACATGTTTCAACAGTTTATATATCCATTCACTATAATGATTTGTGGTCCCTCTTCCTAGAATTAACAAAGTGGAGTTTATACAAGGTATTACAGAGGATTTTGCTACTGCAGAAAATGAATCGGTTTTAATAATATTGGATGACTTAATGCTTGAATCATCTAATAAAAAAGTGTGTGAACTTTTTACTAAGGGATCTCATCATAGAAATTTAGCTGTGATTTTAGTAATTTATATTTTTCATAAAGGTGCTTATTTCAGAGATATTTCTAAATATATAGTTATGTTTAAAAATCCTAGGGATAAGTTACAATTTCAATATTTAGCTCGCCAAGTATACCCAGAAAACTCAAAAGCTCTCCTTGATGTATTTAATAACTGTACGAAAAAGGCTCATGGTTATTTATTAATTGATTTCACTCAATAAATACACAATGCTTTAATATTAAGAACGGTTATTTTCAATAAAAGTCTCTATTTAATATATGATGATGTTGTTATTAAAATAATAAATGAAATACTTTTCAATATAATTAATGAGAACCATAAAATCAGTAAATCAGTTCTTGACAAAATAAAACCATATAAAAGTACAATTCAAAAAGTTTGTTTACCAGAAACCGCAAACAAAAGAGGAAACATTTAATTCAAAAGGAGGATTTCTATCAATTATTATTTCATCCGTTTTAAGTTTAATTATTGGAAAAATTTTAGAAAATGTCAAATAATTTATCCAAATTAATAGTTCCATCAACTTACGATAAATTTAAAATTAAATATTTTGATTCTAATTTTCTACATCGAAAACTAATACCAATATATAGTTCACATACACTAAATATTTAATTGGAAGCCAAATATCATCTTCTCATCAAACTAAAAGTTCTAAATTGAGTAACTTACATGATAATAAAACTCAAACTAGGAAAATATATAAAAAAAAAAATATTGAAACTCAAACAATGCAACCAGAGCCAAGTGGTGTAGGAACACAATCTAATATAAATTTACCTAAGGAAATTTTTACTAGCAAAAATTATGAAGAAATTGATATGGATACAATAGTACAAAAACTTAATCCTACTTCTGCCTCTTCAGCAGCTAAACGATTTAAACATTTTTCAAATAATGAAACACCAAAAATAAAAATATTGTCAAAGGATTTTTGTGACAATAAAAATATTGAAGCAATCAACTTTACCATGCCAATATTCTCCTCGACTAATTAGAAATCGTAAAAAGTTAGATTACGAAATAGAAAATGTACAATGGAAAAATATTAAAAAAAAAACACATATATTACATAATAAAAGACATTATTATTGTTTCATTGTGATAACATAAATATTAGTGTCATATTCATTAAAAAATATATTTTAATAATATCTTAATGAGCTAACTCTATTCACTAGAAATAAATACATTTGAAGTTCTACTTATGTAAACTTTAAATAAAATTAAAAAATACGAAAGTATTTAAATTATTAAATGCACAACTTAAACATCTACATTCATTAAATATTCATCGTCTGATGAGTCTTTTAAAAATTCTATACACGCACTATCTATATTTAAGAAAATATCGTCATCTTTCTCTGTAAAAAGTTTTCAAAGTCACTTTGAAGTCTAAAATGTTCTCGCCCATAAGTATTTATTTGGTCAGAAGCAATAATTCTTTTATCATCCGCAAAACTCAAGACAACTTTATGTAATTTCTGTGTATACAACTGCTGAAACTTCGATCTAAATGTATGCATTGTATCAGAAATTAGTTTTCTTTAAAATAATGACCTTTTATAGTCTATTATTGATAAATTTTTTATACATGATTTTTTAACACCTTTAGAATTCTTTACTTTCCCCATGTTAACTATTTTGAATGAATACATTTTTGACCGAAGTCCCACAAATTCTTTTATAATTTTCCCGCTATTCTCGTCTTTCATAACGCCTAGAACTTTCTTATTTAATATTGGGAGTTTAAATATGTTATTGATACCTTGATGTATTAACCCTTAAGGCAATATCCTCACGAATATCACTGTAAAAATCAAGTTATTTGCATAACCTTTAACTGAACTGCAAACATGTTTTCTGAAAATTGAGTTATACTTGAAAAATTAGGCTTTGAAAATAATGCTTTAGCTCCTAAATGATTGCGCCTTGTTGTTTCCCAATCTGTAACAATTTTTATATCTTTGCGTTTATGAACATTTTCGATAGTTTTTCCATATACAGAATTATTTAATAATTAAAAAAATATATATATTTTGAAAAGCATTTTTTGTTCTTGTTCTGTGGCTTTATCAGTACAATGCGAATTATTTAAAATATTATAAAATTTTTCTTTAGCAAGAAGATTAGCTTCATTAAAGCGCTCCATCCAATCAATATAAGAATAAGGAAATACTCCTTTTCTGCTTAGTAAATCAAATTGTTGTTTTTGATTGTAAGTTTTATTTAGAATTTGAAAATCACTGTCATTTAAATTTTTGGCTAAAGATTCTAAGCTGGAGGCTATAAAACGAAGAATCTCAAAACCGAATTTCAAATCAACTGTTATAAACTGTGGTAACGATATATATATAGTTTTTTTTTTTTTATTTAGAGAAATTACCTTTATATCTCTCTCAAATTGTGAAAGTTCTTTCATAAATAAGTCACAATCATAAGAGGAAAAATTATGAAAAAATACTGGTATGAATTTGCCTATTTTATAATTAATATTACATGAGCTATGGGCTGCTCCTCTAAATTTGCCAGTTAAATAACAATGATTTCGTACTTTGTCCGCTAAAATTTGTTTACATATGTGACAAGTTGATGAGAGATTATACAAAATTGTTTCATCATTGGAGAGTGCTATCACTGGTACGACCTTATTTAAAAAGTTCCCGTAAAATTCTTTTGCATCATTAATTAAATTTTCTATAAATATAATAGGAGCATTATCAAAACAAATATTAAACTTATCTGTTATGAATAAATATAATAAGTAAGGCACAATCTATATGTTTTTGTATATTTACTTGCTCGTTATCAATTTTTCCAAATATGTCTCAAAATCAGCAGAACGTTACATCTAATTGCTTCTGATAGTTTTTAAAATATAGAATGTTATCATCATCTGGCATTTTCGGTACCACTTTTTTGTAGTTAAGATCATGGTCTTGCATTATCTTCTCATTTGAAGAGTACTGAGGACATGCATTACAAATGTAAACTCTTCCATGGTGGGAAGTTAAACTTGATCTCACTAATCTAAAATATTTGAATAACAATAATTTAATTTATAAAATATATAATTTAATTTTTTATTTAAATTACCTTCCGATATCTTTAATAAAAACATAGTGACACCATTCTTCCATTCATAAGAAGAAGAAGATTTATGTGATGATTTTTTACCGTAGATGTAAGGTAATATGGTTCAAATACATTAATGTTAATGTTTTCATTTTTAGTTTCAAATATTTTTACGTCTTTTAATTTCATTTTAAATTCTAGTTTTTTCAAAATTTAACAGTTGATAAAAAATAATGATATTTCAAAAATATCATGGCTTACTTCTCTAAAAACTCTTAAGGATGTAGAATTTCCTCTTTTTGGTTTCTGTAGAGGTATGTCAGAATTCTTTTTTTGGGAGCACTTTTAATGCAAGTAAATTTATTAGAAGCTGAAGGCTCAGTTTTACCACTGACATGGGATGGCATATTGTTTAAAATTAACGTGTAATCACTTTTAATTAGGTCAACAGACTAATGAAAAAATATATTTAAATATTGATCAAAGGTTTCACATTTTTATACACTTATGTATGCTTATTCCTATCATAAGGTTTTTATTTTTTTAACGAAAAACTTTTAATTTACTAGTTACTAAATTATTAAATTCTTAATGTAGAGGTGTATTAATAAAGTAATTTTTAATTAAAAATTACTTCACACATGGACAGACAGAAGCTTACAAAGTGAATTTTGTGTTAGTGAGACCTTTTCCACAAAGTGGAATAAAAAAGGTATTTTATGAAACAACATAATTCCATAAAAATAAAGCGAAAGATTTTTCAAACTATTTGGAGCCTGTAGCTCCTTCAGGAGGCACAACATTGAATTTAGTTCCGGAGTATAAGGAACTAATGGAAGAAGATGAGAATCTTTTACTATACCTGGATGTCACAGCATACTCAGTACCAGAAGAAAAAAATAATGGGCGAAGACGAGGATTTTCTTCTCAATTTAGATATAGAATAATTTTTAAGTATAATGTAAATAAAATAATAATAAACAGTATATAAGTTTAATATGTTTTTATTAAATAAATAAAAATAAAAAACTGTTTTATTTATTAAATTTTAGCTATAACTAGTTCAAATATTGCAAGCTCATTTGAAGATTGATGACCCTTGTAAATAATAGTCCAGTTTTTATCATTCAATTGTGTTAAATAAGAATCTTCCTTGTTTAAAAGTTTCACGAATCGTTGCGGAAGATAAAACAATTTACTGCTATTTAAATATGTGATAACTTTTAATCCATATTGTGTTTCTTTCTACTCAAATTTTAAAATTTTAAATGGCTGATGTAAGGGAATATCATCAATTTTTGTATAATCCGCCTTAATGCCAACAGCCAATTTAATAATTTCTTCATACATCTAAAAAATAAATATAAGAAATTTATAAATACATGAAAACTTAAATGTATTTTCCAATAGTGATAGCTTACTATTCTGTTAACTATACTTTGAAGTAATCCTCAAATCAATAGTAACGAATATGATGTGATTCCTCTATTTATACAAATTTAAAAAAATACTCCTTTAAATTCAAATAAGTAAACTTTGAGCATTTCTCTTTAATATTTCAAATAGAGAAAAATATTAATTTAGGTTTCACATAGAAATATTGAGTTATATACTAATTATGTAAATAAAATATATTCCCTTTTAATTTATTATTAGAATATTCATTCTCAACAACATAAAATATATCTTCATTAATGTCAAAAACCTTACACAAGGTTAATTTTCCATATAAGCAAAACAAACAAAATAAACCATATAAAAATATGTAGATGAATGAACCAAAAATAATCAAACGCTATTTATGCAAGTCATCAGTTTTAATTTCCTTACAATTAAATGCGCAAAAAAATTTTCTACCTGTTGAATTGTTTGTATGTACTTTTAACATTTTTCTTCCAATTAATGCATATACAAGAAAAAATTATAAAAACAAATTCATTGGTTTTCAATTTCATACAAACAATTTCCTCTTTAAAATTGCTTTTGAATATTACTCCTCATTAAAAACAAAAACAGCTATTGCCTTCCCATTTCCCTACTACTCGAGTGGACATATTCAAATAAAATTTTGACACAATATATATAGACTTACCTTAAAATCAGGGAATTAAAATCACACCCACTGTTTTATACAAAAATACCAACCCGGAGAAAACGTGTTTTAAAATTGACTTTTTTCATTCAAATGGCCACACATCCGTTATTAGAGGCGTCCGTGGACTTATTTAATTAACATAATTTTTGTTTGATCCCAGTTTTGCAATTTGAGAATTTTACAAATTAAAAAAAATTGTGCAAAATTAATAAAGTTTGGATAGGGAGATCGTTGCCCCTTTATGTAGGCTAGAACAAAAACTGATTTTATAAGTAAAAAAAAATATTGCCATCTTTTTTAAAAAAAAACCAAAATATATATATCCAAATTTTATCCAAAATTTGTATATACATATTTTTCACATTTACCTACGTTCAACAACTTTTTGTCAAAAAAGCCAAGTTTACTTAAATTTGAACAAATATCTAGTTTAAATGAATGTAATTTTAAAAGAACGAAAAGTAGATGCATAATAAATGTGTGTCATACGGCTGTGTGATGAGAAAAGAATAGAATAGAAGATATTACGATTTGAAATCGCATAGATGTGATGTGTTTCATAATCGCAAGAAGTTATGCGATTTTAAATCGCATGCTTATACCGAAGTGAAGTTGTCTATTTTGTTATTTTTTGTTAATTTTTGTATGTTCGGCTTAAGTTCATTGAATAATTGTAGAAGAATACAGTGTAAAAATTTTATTGTACACTCGGCAGAATTGAATGCTTTTTCTGGTCCGCCACGACCTTCATCAGCACTCTTCATCTATTTAACTATACAACTTTTTGGGAAATAGAATCTGTAACTTATTTTTCCCTATTTGTTATTAAGTAAGACGAATGGTTTACGATAAAGCTTTTTACAATTATTTTGTATTCTCGTTTTTCAATTATTATTGCTTATATGCTTAAAGCTACCAGTTTTTAGGTAATAAATCAGCAATTTATGATTTGTTATTGTTTAGCCACTTATTAAGTAGCAATGAACAATGTTGTTTTCTATATTTTTTAGAAATACTTAACATGGGCAGTCATCAAGTAACACTTTACACCGTGTCTTGTGTTTAAGGTTAATTAGTTTATAGTTTTTTTTTAACTTTTTCGTATAATTAGTTATTTATAGAATTTTTGCATGTTCGACTTAAGTTCACTGAATAATTGTAGAAGAATCAGTGTAATAGTTTTATTTGACACTCGGAAGAATAGAATGCATTCTTTGGTCCGAAACGACCTTCGTCATCACTCTTCAGCTGTAAACATCGTCTATTTAACTTACAACTTTTTGGGAAATGGAATCTGTAACTTATTTTTCCCTATATGTTATTAAGTAAGACTAATTTTTACAATTATTTTGTATTCTCCTTTTTCAATTATTATAAACAATAATAATTAAAAATTTCAATTATTATTTTTCAATTATTATAAACAATAATAATTGAAAAGGGATGTCTATTTTGTTAAACAAAATTTAAAAAATAAAATAAAATGGAGAACAAATAAAATGTAATGTTTTCTTTTCATTTTGATAAGAACCAGTAAAATTTTCAAACAATTTTAAGTAAAAAATTTTAAATTTGATCCATTATTCTCTTTCATATTTCACATCTCATACCTTAGCGATTTAAATGTATGTCAAAAAATTATACTATTTGCCCCTTTTCTATGAAGTAGGGTTCACTAGAAAAGGAGCAAATAGTTGATTTAATTTTTCGCCGATTTTATTTAATTTTGTTCCAATAACTGAGTAACTGATTTTTGTAAAAATAAATATATATATATATATATATATATAAACGTTTTACTTAAAATGTTTAGAAAAACCAGTATTTCTGTTATAATTTCGGCATTTTTTCAACAGAAAGCAAGTTTGTCATTTGAAAATTCTTCTATTTCAATTGAATCTCAGCAATTTGGGTTAGAAACCGATACCGTTATAAATACCGATACCGATTAAATACCGTTTAAAATGGGTTACCGTAACCGATACCGTTTCCATAACCGATATTGTTTCCCTCAATACCGGTATTTTAGTTTCGGTAATTTAAAATATACTTTTTCTTATACATATAATTTACATGCTTTAAGATGAAATTATTTTTAATAATGTAATGTTTAAAGTCCTTTTATTGTTTCTTTGTTCCAATAGATTTTTAAAAACGATTCACATGATAAGGTTAATACAAGAAGAATATTAAAACAATACAAATTAGTCGCGGTATTATATTGCTCACTTAGTGGCAAGATCATACTTAAATTCTTAAAATTGTTTTATGATTAAAAACTTAAGTATAGTTTTTCGTAAGTTTGAATATTGTTTGAAGTCTAAAAAAATATTTATTGAAAATAAACAAAAATAAATAAAAATACAAAAGCGAATAAAATTATTTTAAAGATTTCAAAATACGCTCTAAATTTATTTATTTATTTATTTTTTTTTTGGTTGTATATTTTGCACCAACACCTTTTTAATTTTACAGCACATAAGTTTAAGATTTCTTTCCATCTTTCAAGTTATTTCAAATTTGTTTAAATTGTTATTTTTTTATTTTTGGTGCTACATTGCGGTGGCATCAAAAAATATTTTGCTCAAAAAAGTAATTTCGATATTTATAAAGATTCTTGGCAATATCATAAGCAAATAGCAATCTAAATTAAAAGATATTCAATAAAAAATAACATAACTAGGATAAACCAATTTAAGATAAATGAAATATATCTATGATTTTTAGTTAAAGAAAATTTATTGGAAAGTTGAGACCACTCTATTGTAAATACATAAAAACTTAAAGCTTTTTGTTTATTTTCTTATCTACTTATAAACTATGAAACGAAACATTCCTTAGGTGTGAGCTTTAACTTAAACATTTCTTAACTAAGTTTGCACTTAAGTATATACTAAGGGAACAATATAAAACCAGGCCTTAATCCTCAGCTCTCTACAAGTTATTAAAAGTGAAACGCTTATATTTCGTCAAAAAGATGTTTAGGTTTTTTGTTGTAAATAGGTTTTTAAAAATTTTTAACACAAGTGAACAAAATGGTAGAGAAAATTTTATCACAAATAATTTTACGTAATTTACATCAATTGTGATAGATATTGTAGGTGTGTTCGACAAACTTACCAAGTTACTTAATCTTGTCCAAAGTTACCCAAACGCTTTTCACTGCACAAAATTTGTGTAAGTGAAAGTGCTCAAAAAATAAAATCCGCACCCTGATTTTTTTTGCCACAAATTTGGTTTTTTGCGTTCCCCTTCTTTTGAAAACTTTTTATAATTTCTTGAGAGTGTATTTGTGAATACTCTCTTTTGTCCGAACTTTCCTAAAAGTTTGTCAAACACACCGATTGTATAGAATTAGATAAAAAAATGTCCATGACGTCACTGTATTAGGTGACACCAACCTTTGAATTTCATCTTTTTCAACAACTTTTATGCGTAAGTTTTAACAACTTGCATTAGGCTTAAAAGCTATTACGATATTTAGGCTTTTTTCCCCATATAATTTAATGTTGAAATTAATAATAGGCTATAAAACGAAGAATCTCAAAACCGAATTTCAAATCAACTGTTATAAACTGTGGTAACGATATATATATAGTTTTTTTTTTTATTTAGAGAAATTACCTTTATATCTCTCTCAAATTGTGAAAGTTCTTTCATAAATAAGTCACAATCATAAGAGGAAAAATTATGAAAAAATACTGGTATGAATTTGCCTATTTTATAATTAATATTACATGAGCTATGGGCTGCTCCTCTAAATTTGCCAGTTAAATAACAATGATTTCGTACTTTGTCCGCTAAAATTTGTTTACATATGTGACAAGTTGATGAGAGATTATACAAAATTGTTTCATCATTGGAGAGTGCTATCACTGGTACGACCTTATTTAAAAAGTTCCCGTAAAATTCTTTTGCATCATTAATTAAATTTTCTATAAATATAATAGGAGCATTATCAAAACAAATATTAAACTTATCTGTTATGATTAAATATAATAAGTAAGGCACAAGCTATATGTTTTTGTATATTTACTTGCTCGTTATCAATTTTTCCAAATATGTCTCAAAATCAGCAGAACGTTACATCTAATTGCTTCTGATAGTTTTTAAAATATAGAATGTTATCATCATCTGGCATTTTCGGTACCACTTTTTTGTAGTTAAGATCATGGTCTTGCATTATCTTCTCATTTGAAGAGTACTGAGGACATGCATTACAAATGTAAACTCTTCCATGGTGGGAAGTTAAACTTGATCTCACTAATCTAAAATATTTGAATAACAATAATTTAATTTATAAAATATATAATTTAATTTTTTATTTAAATTACCTTCCGATATCTTTAATAAAAACATAGTGACACCATTCTTCCATTCATAAGAAGAAGAAGATTTATGTGATGATTTTTTACCGTAGATGTAAGGTAATATGGTTCAAATACATTAATGTTAATGTTTTCATTTTTAGTTTCAAATATTTTTACGTCTTTTAATTTCATTTTAAATTCTAGTTTTTTCAAAATTTAACAGTTGATAAAAAATAATGATATTTCAAAAATATCATGGCTTACTTCTCTAAAAACTCTTAAGGATGTAGAATTTCCTCTTTTTGGTTTCTGTAGAGGTATGTCAGAATTCTTTTTTTGGGAGCACTTTTAATGCAAGTAAATTTATTAGAAGCTGAAGGCTCAGTTTTACCACTGACATGGGATGGCATATTGTTTAAAATTAACGTGTAATCACTTTTAATTAGGTCAACAGACTAATGAAAAAATATATTTAAATATTGATCAAAGGTTTCACATTTTTATACACTTACACATACAGATACACACTTATGTATGCTCATAAGGTTTTTGTTTTTTTAACGAAAAACTTTTAATTTACTAGTTACTAAATTATTAAATTCTTAATGTAGAGGTGTATTAATAAAGTAATTTTTAATTAAAAATTACTTCACACATGGACAGACAGAAGCTTACAAAGTGAATTTTGTGTTAGTGAGACCTTTTCCACAAAGTGGAATAAAAAAGGTATTTTATGAAACAACATAATTTCCATAAAAATAAAGCGAAAGATTTTTCAAACTATTTGGAGCCTGTAGCTCCTTCAGGAGGCACAACATTGAATTTAGTTCCGGAGTATAAGGAACTAATGGAAGAAGATGAGAATCTTTTACTATACCTGGATGTCACAGCATACTCAGTACCAGAAGAAAAAAATAATGGGCGAAGACGAGGATTTTCTTCTCAATTTAGATATAGAATAATTTTTAAGTATAATGTAAATAAAATAATAATAAACAGTATATAAGTTTAATATGTTTTCATTAAATAAATAAAAATAAAAAACTGTTTTATTTATTAAATTTTAGCTATAACTAGTTCAAATATTGCAAGCTCATTTGAAGATTGATGACCCTTGTAAATAATAGTCCAGTTTTTATCATTCAATTGTGTTAAATAAGAATCTTCCTTGTTTAAAAGTTTCACGAATCGTTGCGGAAGATAAAACAATTTACTGCTATTTAAATATGTGATAACTTTTAATCCATATTGTGTTTCTTTCTACTCAAATTTTAAAATTTTAAATGGCTGATGTAAGGGAATATCATCAATTTTTGTATAATCCGCCTTAATGCCAACAGCCAATTTAATAATTTCTTCATACATCTAAAAAATAAATATAAGAAATTTATAAATACATAAAAACTTAAATGTATTTTCCAATAGTGATAGCTTACTATTCTGTTAACTATACTTTGAAGTAATCCTCAAATCAATAGTAACGAATATGATGTGATTCCTCTATTTATACAAATTTAAAAAAATACTCCTTTAAATTCAAATAAGTAAACTTTGAGCATTTCTCTTTAATATTTCAAATAGAGAAAAATATTAATTTAGGTTTCACATAGAAATATTGAGTTATATACTAATTATGTAAATAAAATATATTCCCTTTTAATTTATTATTAGAATATTCATTCTCAACAACATAAAATATATCTTCATTAATGTCAAAAACCTTACACAAGGTTAATTTTCCATATAAGCAAAACAAACAAAATAAACCATATAAAAATATGTAGATGAATGAACCAAAAATAATCAAACGCTATTTATGCAAGTCATCAGTTTTAATTTCCTTACAATTAAATGCGCAAAAAAATTTTCTACCTGTTGAATTGTTTGTATGTACTTTTAACATTTTTCTTCCAATTAATGCATATACAAGAAAAAATTATAAAAACAAATTCATTGGTTTTCAATTTCATACAAACAATTTCCTCTTTAAAATTGCTTTTGAATATTACTCCTCATTAAAAACAAAAACAGCTATTGCCTTCCCATTTCCCTACTACTCGAGTGGACATATTCAAATAAAATTTTGACACAATATATATAGACTTACCTTAAAATCAGGGAATTAAAATCACACCCACTGTTTTATACAAAAATACCAACCCGGAGAAAACGTGTTTTAAAATTGACTTTTTTCATTCAAATGGCCACACATCCGTTATTAGAGGCGTCCGTGGACTTATTTAATTAACATAATTTTTGTTTGATCCCAGTTTTGCAATTTGAGAATTTTACAAATTAAAAAAAATTGTGCAAAATTAATAAAGTTTGGATAGGGAGATCGTTGCCCCTTTATGTAGGCTAGAACAAAAACTGATTTTATAAGTAAAAAAAAATATTGCCATCTTTTTTAAAAAAAAACCAAAATATATATATCCAAATTTTATCCAAAATTTGTATATACATATTTTTCACATTTACCTACGTTCAACAACTTTTTGTCAAAAAAGCCAAGTTTACTTAAATTTGAACAAATATCTAGTTTAAATGAATGTAATTTTAAAAGAACGAAAAGTAGATGCATAATAAATGTGTGTCATACGGCTGTGTGATGAGAAAAGAATAGAATAGAAGATATTACGATTTGAAATCGCATAGATGTGATGTGTTTCATAATCGCAAGAAGTTATGCGATTTTAAATCGCATGCTTATACCGAAGTGAAGTTGTCTATTTTGTTATTTTTTGTTAATTTTTGTATGTTCGGCTTAAGTTCATTGAATAATTGTAGAAGAATACAGTGTAAAAATTTTATTGTACACTCGGCAGAATTGAATGCTTTTTCTGGTCCGCCACGACCTTCATCAGCACTCTTCATCTATTTAACTATACAACTTTTTGGGAAATAGAATCTGTAACTTATTTTTCCCTATTTGTTATTAAGTAAGACGAATGGTTTACGATAAAGCTTTTTACAATTATTTTGTATTCTCGTTTTTCAATTATTATTGCTTATATGCTTAAAGCTACCAGTTTTTAGGTAATAAATCAGCAATTTATGATTTGTTATTGTTTAGCCACTTATTAAGTAGCAATGAACAATGTTGTTTTCTATATTTTTTAGAAATACTTAACATGGGCAGTCATCAAGTAACACTTTACACCGTGTCTTGTGTTTAAGGTTAATTAGTTTATAGTTTTTTTTTAACTTTTTCGTATAATTAGTTATTTATAGAATTTTTGCATGTTCGACTTAAGTTCACTGAATAATTGTAGAAGAATCAGTGTAATAGTTTTATTTGACACTCGGAAGAATAGAATGCATTCTTTGGTCCGAAACGACCTTCGTCATCACTCTTCAGCTGTAAACATCGTCTATTTAACTTACAACTTTTTGGGAAATGGAATCTGTAACTTATTTTTCCCTATATGTTATTAAGTAAGACTAATTTTTACAATTATTTTGTATTCTCCTTTTTCAATTATTATAAACAATAATAATTGAAAATTTCAATTATTATTTTTCAATTATTATAAACAATAATAATTGAAAAGGGATGTCTATTTTGTTAAACAAAATTTAAAAAATAAAATAAAATGGAGAACAAATAAAATGTAATGTTTTCTTTTCATTTTGATAAGAACCAGTAAAATTTTCAAACAATTTTAAGTAAAAAATTTTAAATTTGATCCATTATTCTCTTTCATATTTCACATCTCATACCTTAGCGATTTAATAGAAACAGCTGATCAAATTGAGTGTAGCCGAACAAGCAAAATGCGTGAATTGCAGCACATGCTGAAGTAAATTTGGCGATTTTCAAACCGCATGTAAAATGACAATCGCGTGATTTCCATCACATAGGCTATAACATTTATGTTGTTTTTTCATTATTTTAAATGTATGTCAAAAAAATTATACTATTTGCCCCTTTTCTATGAAGTAGGGTTCACTAGAAAAGGAGCAAATAGTTGATTTAATTTTTCGCCGATTTTATTTAATTTTGTTCCAATAACTGAGTAACTGATTTTTGTAAAAATAAATATATATATATATATATATATATATATATATAAACGTTTTACTTAAAATGTTTAGAAAAACCAGTATTTCTGTTATAATTTCGGCATTTTTTCAACAGAAAGCAAGTTTGTCATTTGAAAATTCTTCTATTTCAATTGAATCTCAGCAATTTGGGTTAGAAACCGATACCGTTATAAATACCGATACCGATTAAATACCGTTTAAAATGGGTTACCGTAACCGATACCGTTTCCATAACCGATATTGTTTCCCTCAATACCGGTATTTTAGTTTCGGTAATTTAAAATATACTTTTTCTTATACATATAATTTACATGCTTTAAGATGAAATTATTTTTAATAATGTAATGTTTAAAGTCCTTTTATTGTTTCTTTGTTCCAATAGATTTTTTAAAACGATTCACATGATAAGGTTAATACAAGAAGAATATTAAAACAATACAAATTAGTCGCGGTATTATATTGCTCACTTAGTGGCAAGATCATACTTAAATTCTTAAAATTGTTTTATGATTAAAAACTTAAGTATAGTTTTTCGTAAGTTTGAATATTGTTTGAAGTCTAAAAAAATATTTATTGAAAATAAACAAAAATAAATAAAAATACAAAAGCGAATAAAATTATTTTAAAGATTTCAAAATACGCTCTAAATTTATTTATTTATTTTTTTTTTTTTTTTTTTTGGTTGTATATTTTGCACCAACACCTTTTTAATTTTACAGCACATAAGTTTAAGATTTCTTTCCATCTTTCAAGTTATTTCAAATTTGTTTAAATTGTTATTTTTTTTATTTTTGGTGCTACATTGCGGTGGCATCAAAAAATATTTTGCTCAAAAAAGTAATTTCGATATTTATAAAGATTCTTGGCAATATCATAAGCAAATAGCAATCTAAATTAAAAGATATTCAATAAAAAATAACATAACTAGGATAAACCAATTTAAGATAAATGAAATATATCTATGATTTTTAGTTAAAGAAAATTTATTGGAAAGTTGAGACCACTCTATTGTAAATACATAAAAACTTAAAGCTTTTTGTTTATTTTCTTATCTACTTATAAACTATGAAACGAAACATTCCTTAGGTGTGAGCTTTAACTTAAACATTTCTTAACTAAGTTTGCACTTAAGTATATACTAAGGGAACAATATAAAACCAGGCCTTAATCCTCAGCTCTCTACAAGTTATTAAAAGTGAAACGCTTATATTTCGTCAAAAAGATGTTTAGGTTTTTTGTTGTAAATAGGTTTTTAAAAATTTTTAACACAAGTGAACAAAATGGTAGAGAAAATTTTATCACAAATAATTTTACGTAATTTACATCAATTGTGATAGATATTGTAGGTGTGTTCGACAAACTTACCAAGTTACTTAATCTTGTCCAAAGTTACCCAAACGCTTTTCACTGCACAAAATTTGTGTAAGTGAAAGTGCTCAAAAAATAAAATCCGCACCCTGATTTTTTTTGCCACAAATTTGGTTTTTTGCGTTCCCCTTCTTTTGAAAACTTTTTATAATTTCTTGAGAGTGTATTTGTGAATACTCTCTTTTGTCCGAACTTTCCTAAAAGTTTGTCAAACACACCGATTGTATAGAATTAGATAAAAAATGTCCATGACGTCACTGTATTAGGTGACACCAACCTTTGAATTTCATCTTTTTCAACAACTTTTATGCGTAAGTTTTAACAACTTGCATTAGGCTTAAAAGCTATTACGATATTTAGGCTTTTTTCCCCATATAATTTAATGTTGAAATTAATAATAGGTTCTCTGTTTAATACGTATTTTGTTCTTTTCTTAATATTCTCTGAAAAATTTTGTTCAGAAAGTTAGATCCAAAAAGGATTTAAATATATTCTTCAACTGTGGACGTTAATTTTTTTATAACATTACCCTGGACGTGGGGTATCAAAAATTTTAATAAAAAATTCTCCTGCCATATAATACGACCATAATAGAGCCTTATGCCTAAAATTTTTATTTGTTTTAAATAATACTATTTAGACATTTTTGGTAGTATAATTCTGATTGTTTTATAATTTTTGTGGCCTACACTCATACATAGTCTTTTAAAAGGAAAATTTTTGATATTTTCAAGACGTCTAGTGAGTAAATGGGGCAAGTTTGGGACATAATTGATGTTACATTTTTTAGCACTATTTACCCTCTACAATTTTAATTGGCATATTTACTCTCTTACCTAAACAGTTATATAACCTGAAATCTTATTGGGGAAATATATTTTCAGTTGGTTAAATTTGAAACGAGGTGTTTTCCGGTGATTGGAATGAGTGACTTTTTATACGAGTAGCACCACAAACATCGATAATGATATCCCGTTGGAGCATTTCGCACAATATTTGAGAACGACTATCGTTGGCGATCCAAATATGAATTCCTTGCGCTCACCTGTTTCTCACCTTGCGGCAGCAAATCTTTCAATATTGAATGTTCATCTATTGTATTAAAACCTTTAGCGATATCAATAGCGAAACGGAAAAATATTCGTTAGTGATTCGTTTACGATATCAAAAATTCTGAAAATTATACGATATTGATATTACTAAAAACTTGTACTTATTATCAATGACAATACTTCGAAAATCATATTTTTTTCTATTTTGTTTCATATCCATTTTGTTTTAGTTCAACTTAACTCTCTGTTTTTCAAAAACCGGCAGTTATTCGCGAGAAGAGAAGCCGAACAGAAATACAAATTTTGAAGTTCTAACTCTAGCTCCAGCTCAACGTCACTCATCTCTACCTTTACTTTTTGATCGTTCTTTAATAAACACAAACTCGCTAAACTAAATAATAAGTGTTGTGTAAATTTTATTTAAGAGCTGTCAAAACTTTTAATTCGGCTGCAATAACAATTCTTCAAAATTTGTACATTAAATCTGGTTGGGAGCAATTCCTGGAAGATAGAAATCAAGTTTTCGGGGTAACTCAATTCGGCTGCGATAACAATTCTTCAACATTTGTACATTAAGTCTGGTTGGGAGCAATTCCTGGAAGATAGAAATCAAGTTTCCGGGACAACTCGTATGTACAAAACATGTCTGGAATAATGGGAAAGAAGACGTTTGGCTGCACAATGTGCCAAAAGGCGGATAGTAGCAGAATGGTTCAATCCGACATTTAGTGCCACTTTGTTTGCGCGAAGTGAATAAACTGGACTGGAACTGTGCATCATGCACCGAGGCACGGAGAAATGCATAGAGTCAATCTTTGAATACCCCCGAGAGTATATTATCCCCAATGGCAGTCCACAATACACCACCAAAAGAGCAGGTGGAGATGCAATAAGGTGTTGGATAATTGAATATGGCTACAATGTCATCAAATGCGGCAGCCAGGATAGGTTCCATTAATGGCCCAAATACTATATTCCAATAAACGACGTATTAACAGACGGTTTCCCATTGTGTAAGTCAGCGGCACATTATACATTACATTATATTCGTTAGCTGTAACAACATCCTGCAGTAATCAAGTTTTACAGCGTAAATAGACAGGCGACTGCATGCACAAAAGCGTTATTTATTGAGAAAATATGAAATCTTACAACAGTTTAGTGATACCCCAAACAATTATCGAAGTAGTAACGTTGGCATTATTGATGCTACCGTAAATAATCCCACTCAACAGCTTTGTTTAATTGAAGCATCTGTAAGTTTCCCAACTGTACAACAACTGGCGACAAAACAAGTACTTCCGAAAGACTTGCCAGCCTTTTACGGCGATCCGAAAGAGTGATTCATATTTGTGAGCAGCTACGAAAACAGCAGTTGGTGGATACTCTAACGGAGAGAACATTATTCATTAACATCAATATTTGAAAGGTAAGAATAGATAGAGAAATTGCAATAACTTGGTGCTTTCCGATATGGTATTTTGGTCGTAATGAGTTAATTCTGGAATGCATGATCGATAAAGCTAGGCAAATGCCACCACCAAGGGACAGGCTAGAAGGAATTATAGATTTTGCAATGTGTGTGAGAAATATTTGTTGTACGATTGAAGCATGAATGAACATCTCAATAATCAGATGATTTTCAAGGACAAATTATCAAATAACTATAAATTATAATTGGCATTGCATCCAAAGGCAAATGATGTTCTCACTTTGAAATTAAAGACGCTGCATCGCAAGTAGCATCGCCTATGTTTTCAAAGAAGAGTTACTTTATCAATGCTCATACAGAAATAGATGGTGACAAACAACCAGAAAGATTTGTACGTGTTAACACTGACCATAAACTGTCAAATTGTACCTTATTTTCCAAACTACCAATAGATAAAAAGTGGTCCATTATTCATGAGAAGCACGTTTACAAGAAATGTTTGGGAATAAATCGTATTAAATGTTTCATGAATAGAGATTGTGGGGTTGAGGGTTGCAAAGCCAAACACCGCCCATTATTACATGATGCTAACTCTACGAAAATTAATTAAATCAAAACGAAAGAGCCCAACGATACTGCCAATGTAAACTCTTATCACAACACGGAAAATAATACGCTTTTCAGAATAATACCATTACGTCTTCACGCAGGTAACAAATATGTTGATACATATGCATTTTTGGACGAAGTGTCATCTATTACGCTGGTAGAAGAAGACACATTCAAAACTCTGGGTGCGCTTAGAACGAAAGAGCCATGATGGGCTAGTGATATTACAAGAATGGAAGAATCATTTAAAATATCCAGCACAGAAAATAAATCGATATACAAGCTGCAAAATGCTCGTACCGTTAAAAATCCGTCTCTTTCAAAGCAGACAATTGACGTAGCAGCTATTAAATCTAATTATCCATATTTAGCAGCTATTCCAATTCAGTCATACGAGAACGCGATGCCTGCAACTTGAATTGGAAGCGACAATTGCATGGAACCAATCAATAGCCACAAAGAATCCTTAGGTATGGACCATTCAAGGAAGAGCGCCTGAAAGCAGCCGTAGTCATTAGGTAAATATCCATTTATATGATATTGAAGAAAAATTAGAGGAAATTCACCAATTCGTCAGACAAATGGTTGCTCTTGAGTCGTCCGCTGTGAAGACAATTCAATCTGAAGAAGACGACAAAGCAATTGCCATCCTTGGTGCAACATGTAAGTATACGAATGGTCGTTATGATATTGGATTACCGTGGCGAAATGGAAAACGGAATTTTCCGGATAGCTATAATAAGCGTTCGGTATGTCTTCAAAGGAAAGTGAGAAAATACGTTGACGTAAAGATGAAAATTGAAAGGGAAAAATCCAACCTGGTAAATAAAGGCTACACTAGAAAATCAACCCTAAGTGAAAGGTCTGCCAAAATAGAGACAATGTAGTATCTACCAATTTTCATCATCACTAACTCAAATAAACATAGTAGAACCAGACTTTTACGGGATACCGCCGCGAAGCAAATGTATTTTCAGTAAATGCTTTTCTACTAAGCGGACCCGATTTGCTGTCTTCCCTAAACGACATTCTTTTGACATTTAGAATTGGTCGAGTTGTAGTATGCGGCGACATTGCAGAAATGAAATGTAAGGGAAGACGACATTCACACACAGAGATTCTTTGGTGGAACGATGTTGATTTAGACATTCCCAACGTTTTTGTAATGAATGCTCTAACATTCGTCCTTAATTGTGCGCCATTTTGTACACAATAACGCAGATCGTTTTAGTTGACATGGTTGATAGCGTAGACAGCGAAGAGAATGCTATAAGTTTGGTACGGCAGGTAACGGAAATATACAACTCAGGCAGTTTTTCAATACGTAATTGGACGTCAAACTATGCAGCCGTTTTGAATCAGATAAAAATATTCAACAAATACCTAAAGAATTGGGCTTAGCGGAGAAAGTCTTAGGTATACGCTGGGACCCCTTTAAAGATGTTTTAAAGTTTCTTTACAAATTTCCTCATCTTCAACGTAATACTTTGTATTAGCAGATAACACCTACCAAGCGAGAGGTATTGAAAGTGTTAATGTCTATCTCGATCGACCAGTCATCAATTCTTACGATGAACTACCTAAAGATCTGGTTGTGAAATGGCGACAATGGAAAAAAAATTTACAACTCATTACTTCAATGGAAGACTCTTACATATAGAATTAGAACATAGCTTAAATACAGGTTCTTGCATGAGTTTGAGAAATTTTTTTGACGCCGTAGATATCCGAGAGAAATATATACAGATAACGATAACAATTTCAAGACTTAGGAAAGAATTTTGATCGAGGAATTCCACAATTCCGTTCTGGCAAAGACATTTGACGAGATAAAATGGTTTTTCAACCTGCCAACGGCCCCACATATGGGCGGAGCTTGGGACAGGTTAGTTTGATCCTTAAAGACGGTTATATACAATGCAGTTCTATTCAATAACGAAACATTGAGAAGCGCATTAATCGAAGTAGAATTTATTGTGAACTCCAGACCATCGACGTTTGTGTCATTAAAGACCTGTGATGACGAATCCCAATCACCTGCTACTTGGTTCCTCAGCAGGCTACAATTCTATATGTTTCTATATGAAAGATTAAATAAAAGGAAAAGGTGGTATCAGACGCAGTCGTTTGCCGATCAGTTTTGGCGCAGGTGGTTGAGGGAATATGCCCCTATAATAACAAAAAGTAAGTGATTAAAAAACAACCTCAAGGTGGGACCGTAGGGAATCTAGTACTGATCGTAGACGAAAACATGTCCAGGAACTGTTGGTTAAAAGGTTATTATCGAAACTATTTATTTATTTAGTCTATGGACAATATCCTTACAGACAGAAAATATAAAATGTTTACAAATTATATATTACATTAATTATTTAGGAGCAAAATTAAATTACGTATAATTAAATTTACATTGAGTGACATATCAATAGCTTAATAACGAAAATTATATTTAACATATTTCTTCGACTTTTGAGACTTGGTAATTTCATTTGTATTCCTTGTATGATGGCAAATTGTATATCGAATCCGGATAAGAATTTCTTATTATAAAAAGTACGAACTGCTTTTGTATAGATTCAATACGGTCAATATGAATGTTATAAAAGGAGTCCCAGACAAAATAGCAGTATTCCAGAATTGGTCTAACTAAAGAAATATATAGCTGTCTTGTTATAATAGCATCATTAAATTATTTAGCCCAACGTTTAATAAACCCAAGGATGCCACGAGCCTTATTTGTACACATGTTAATGTGTTTATTAAATATAAGCTTTGGATCGAATAGTACGCCAAGATCCAGGAATTCGTTTACGGACTCAAATTCGTATTCCCCAAGATGGAAACATCCATAAGAACCAGGTTTTCTCGAGTAGTGCGTATGTTTGCATTTTTTGATATTAAGATCCATTAAGTTCACTTTTTACTATATAAAAAAAATATAAATAGACTACTTGAGCTTATAAAAATTTTAACGTCGTCTACATACATTAGCATGTTGCAAAATTGGTGGGAGGTCGTTTATAAACAGTAAAAAGAAAATCGGCCCAAGATGACTGCCTCGCGGTACACCAGATTTAATATATATGATTTTAAATAGGGCATTACTAAAACGAATGCGTTGTTGTCGACTTGTCAAATATGATTTTATCCAATTTAAGGATAATTTTCTTAATAGTAGGTCGTGATTAACTCTATCGAACGCTTTGCAGAAGTCATTATATTGTCTTTTCGTGAAACCATAATTTAACAATGTGGTAAGTTTTAATAAATTGGTTGCTGTTGAGTGTCCTTTCCGAAACCCATGTTCGTAGGGAGTAAGTGTTAATGAAATTTGATGGCAAAGAGGTTCAGCTAGACATTTCTGAAAGAGTTTCGGGATAGCACTTAATTTAGCTTATGTTTGACTTGTTTCCTGATTTAAATAATGGTATGATATATGACTATTTCCATATTTTGGGAAAGTAACCAATTTCGATTAAATATTGTAAGTGGGAAGGATAAAGCTTGAACACAGTTCATTAAAATGCATGAAGATGACTTGAGTTATTTGAGAAATAGTAAATTGAAATCGCTGAAGACGAAAATAGTATCATTCGCATTTGAAGATTGAATAATAGCTTTTATAACCGTTAATGATAAATTATTTTTTATTATCGTTGATGGTAAATTATCTGATCTGAGTTTTGTGGAATATAAGAACAGTTAATAAGGATTTGGTTTATATTTATTTTAACTCCAATAAATTCTATATTGTATAATGAAGGAATATTAATTTCTTTAGCAGGTATGTAATTTGAAACAGAATATTATTGTTAAAGATGGTCAAGTAAGACCACCTAAACGAAAAATGGTAGAATACCAACGACCGGTAAGCAAACCAGCTGTCTTGGACGTCGGTACTTCTAAGGGTAAGCTTGAGGAGACTCCACCCGCTTACGGAGGGGGGGAATGTTACCATCGTTACAGTAGAATGCGGCGTATTTTTCGTAAATCAACTTAGTACCCAAAACGTCAAATGAATAATATGTTTTTCAAAAATCGCGAGAAGAGAAGTCGAACAGAAATACAAATTTTGACACTAACTCTAGCCTATAGATCCAGCTCAATGCCACTCAACTTTACTTTTTTATCGTTCTTTAATATACACAAACTTATATAACTCTAACGTATTTTATTAAATTAACTAAATTATAAAACTTGAATTAAACTTTAATACAGAGAGTGTTGGTAACCTTTACAATTCTACTACAATCCAAATGTCAATCACACTGTTGTATTTCTATGTTTTTATAACTGTCATTTCTTGCGATAATTTTTTTATTAATTCCTTTTTCAATCTTGCTTTGAACAAGAACATTTACCATTTATATATTTTATATTGGAATTATAAATGTAATAAAATTAAATTTGAAGATTTTACTTTTACATAATTGATTCGATCTGAGGCTGTTAGATTTTGTGTTAAAGTTTATACCAAAAAAGTTTATGGGCCCAGAACGCAGAATACAATAAATCTGTATATGTAAATTGTTAAATAAAGTAAAAGTGAGGCTATATTCGTTTTGGTTTAAATTATTTTATCCGGTTTTAAAAAAACAAAGAAAATGGCATCTGCAGTAGCAAGTATAGATAAACTAAACTGTGGTGCATTCAAGTACGGAACTTACTTATTACAATGGATTTGTGGCAAATCATATTAGAAGAGTGTCCTAAGGAAGATGCACTCAAATGGCTTGCAATTGATAGCAAAGCTCTGGCCACAATTACCTTGAGTGTAAAATCAAGTGAATTGATTTATATAAAAAATTGTGTTACAGCTAAAGATGCTTCGAATATGCTGAGTTCAATTTATAAAGCAGACACTGCAACGAGAAAGGTAAACTTGCTCAAAAAGTTAGTCGTTTTACATTGAACTCGAATGAAAAATTTTCACCACAAGTAAATGAATTTATTTCTACAATTGACGGATTAAAAGAAATTAGAATCTCTCTAAACAACGGTTTGTTATCAGTGTTATTATTGTGCAGCCCTCCTGAAGAAATGGACGATTTTGTAATTGCTATAGAAAGTCAAGATGAATTAGCCTGCTGTGAAAAATTAATTGCAAAAATTCTAAAGGAAGAGATGAGATAAAACAATAAAATTGATGTGCCAAATGAAACTGAGAAACTAAGAAGAAATAATAATGTTAAAGAAATGTATCAAAAATCTAATCGTCAAAATGAAGAGAAAAAAACAGAATTAAATGAATACAACAATATCAAATGTTTTCGCAGTGGTAAAAAGGGGCATATAAAATCTCAATGCAAAAAATATAATGAGAAAAGAGAAAATGATTATGCGTGCTCTTTAAGTGAAAACCAACTTAATTTAAGAGTTGTGAATCTTGGATAGTGGCGCTTCGTCACATATGGTTTACAATAAAGAGTATTTCGAAACAATAACAGAAACTAAACAAAAAATCATTTTAACATCTGGTGAGAATATTTATACAGAAGGAATTGGAAAAGTAAAAGTAAAAACCAATTTTTGTGAACTCACATTAAACAATGTTTAGTATGTTCCACAATTACATTCTAATTTTATGTCAACAAATAAAATACTTAAAGTTGGACAAAGCAACAATGAAAAGTAAACAAAACAAAGAAATTCTAACAGCTGATTTAATAAATGATTTGTTTGTTATTAATTTGGAAATAATAAAAGTGAGAAACAAAATATGGTAAAAAGATTTGATATAAAAATACCAAATACAATAAAATATATCACTTATGCTGTAAATAAAATTGCTGCAACTCCGTATAAGAATTATACAAGTGTGCAAACAAGTGATGTTTTGGAACTGGTTCATACCGATTTATGCGCTCCGATTGGTGTAAAATCTGTTGGTATTTTATAACCTACATCGACGACTATTCTCGACACAAGACAAGTAGAAATTGCTTGTGATGTAACGTTTTTTGAACAATCCTTTGAAAAAACTCCAAATATTGAAAATTAAATATTCGTGGCGTTTGATGTTGATTTATTTAAAAATATCATTAATATTTGTGGTGCTAATGGCGATGCGAGCGGTAATAGTGTACAGGCCAGCGATAATGAAAAACAACATGATGACAGTGATCTAAATGAATATGATGCCGAAAGAGAAGAAACCCTGGTTGTTAACAACAAACGCAAACGTGGAAGACCTAAAGTGATGAGATGGAGGTAAACAATTTATTGCACGGAAGTTGAAGCAGAAATTATAAATTCAGTGATTGAAAATTCGAATACGGTAGCAGAAGTACTTAATTCAAAAAATTCGAACAAATGGTTAGAGGCTATGCAAACTGAATATAATTCTCTAGTAAAAAATAATAAATGGCAGTTGGTAGATAAGCCAAGCGCTAAAAACATCATTGGTTACAAATGGGTTTTTGCAGTTAAGCGATGGATGGATGGATCCGGATGGTCATATAGAAAAGTTTAAATCTCGTTTAGTAGCTCAAGGTTGTTCACAAAAGTATAACGTCAAGAAACTTTTGCAGCGGTGGTAAAGCATTCGACAATAAGATAATATAAATTGCATGTGAATCATGTTGACATATAGTGGCAGCATATATGAACGACAATTTAGAGAAAGATGCTTACATGACTCAACCTCCAATGTTTGAAAACAAGAATTATCCAAAGTATGCAAATTAAATAAAGCATTGCACAGTGAGACAGAATCGAAATTTTTTGGAAATAAATCTGTAACTTCTGATCGGCTGGTTGGATTTTCATGAAATTTGGTATAGGCGTAGCAGAGAAGTGTAAAATGTTAAGTTTGAAAGGGCGGCACAACAAACCCCTCAGGGGGGGAACTAAGGGGCTCAAAGTAAGGACCTCTGACATAAAAAATTTTTAATCGCTTGCCAAATTTTTGTCCGATATTTTTATATATTGTTGTAGGCCCTGATAAGATCTATAAAAAACATGCTTACGTGTCCTATTTATCTTTTATAGTTTTCGAGTTATTTGCGTTTGAATTTTTAAGCACCATAATTTTGCATGTTCCTGGTCCATTTTTTTTTTCATATATAAAAATTTGAAGTCGATACCTTTACCGAGTTCTAAAATAAACGATTCTGAATTTGAAAATTGCAAAAAAGACGACTTTTTGTGTTTTTTTATCCGAAAAAGTATCTGCACTCTTTTTTTATCTAAAATAAAATTTTCTTTAGCAACATATAATAATTTTGCTGTTTTCTGAGATGACTTTAAGATAAAAAACAATCCCAATAACTCAATTGGTCATGGTACATACCCTCCTGAATTCGATCCATTTTATATGAAAGTTTTGATTTTGGACCATATTTTCTCAAATCCCAAAGCACGAATCGACAAGCGGAATATATTTTAAGAATCTTCAATATGTTGTTAAAAGTTTTAAATCAAAATCTACGGGACTTCGGAAAAATGTGAATTCTATAGCCAAAAATTTAAAAAATCCCATTTTTGGGAATTTTCATTAGTTTTTTTGGGAATTCAGGAAAACCCTATCTCTGATTGAAATTTGGTTAATGCGCTTTTATTTATATTAATAAGATCCACATTTCCTGCAAATTTCATTAAGATATCTTTATAAACAAATATGTTATTACAATTAAAAAATTTGTATTTTCTCCAAAAACCCCAAATTGAACCTTTTGTTTGGTTTATTTCTAAATAGCGAAAGAAATTTTAAAAATATGTATTCAATATCATGCCTCATTTCAGAAATATGCGCCTTTAAACTTTTATATTTCCAATTTATTGTATATATGACTATATTTTTACAAACTTACAACTTTTGCCTTTAGCTTTGCGTGAATAATTACTTAGAAAATTATGAATATTTCTGTATACTTTCAATAATATCTATACAGAAAATATTTTTATAAAAATAATTAATAAATATTTTTTATTTTTACTAGGGTTGCCACATTTCCCAAATTTAAATAAATCTTTATCCTTTTCTAACATTCATATATTACTATTAATGAATTTAAAATAACAAAACAAACAAAAAATGTCTATTTCAACTTAATTAATAAGTATTTTATTAGTTTACATTTATGGTGTTTACCTAAATTTAACAAATGTATGCTTAAAAATTTATATATTTTAAGATCTAGTGGCAATGTACTGATATCCTTTCCGGGGATACCTAGCTGCAGCATTTATCTATTACTGATGGTTCAAAATCTATATTTTTATGAGCTAGTGACAATGCACAGGTAATATCCTTTCTGGTGATACCTATCAGCAACATACATATAGTATCAATGAATTCAGTATTGGTACTCTTCCAAATTGACTCTTTCAGATATTTTACCTAATGAAAATTCACAGAATACCTGTAAATATATATACCTGTGCGATATATCTAATAGATATATACAAATGCGCAGCTACTCATTATCAACATCATAACGAAGTTGATTACCATGGTGATTACATTGAAATATGAACAATCGTGTTGTGTTCTATGAAGTTTATCTAAAAATGATCTTAATCGTTTAGAAGCTATGGTGGAATTCATAAAAACTACATATCATGCAAAAGTCGACGTCATTGGTAAATCTCAGATATAGAGCTTTTCAAAGTTGTATGACATAAAAATGAAGTCCTTGAATCAGCGTACTAACAGATTAAAAATTAAACATTCCGATTGGATGGATACTGATATAGAAATATCGTCGTGCAAAATATCAACTGGAGCACCCTGCAAGACATATGATGATTTAAGTGCAAGATCTAAGAAGAAAAGACTGTCACATAAGCTTTCTATAATTTCGAATGAAGAAGATTCTGATACATTCAAAGCAATGTTAAAATAGGAGAAGCAACCTAAGAGTGCAATTAATATTGCTGAAATACTGCCAACTGCATCACCAAAACGTCTTAAACGGATTGCCGAAAGTGCACCTACTCCAACATCACAATCCAATTTTATAAAGGAAGAAGCAATTGCTTTAATGCTTGAACTGGACCTCAGCCGAAACAAATATCAAATTTTAAGAAAAGCTCGGCTTGAAAAGGGACACTCAATTCATGAAAACACAGCAAGAGGGTTTCTTGGAAATTTCGAAGCTACATCAAAAATAACTGGTATTAATAAAGAGTTACTTGAAATGACTAACATACTATTAATAATATGCAACAGAAATATCTAAACGACTTGTTTCTCTATATCCATGGAAAGAAATGACACCAATAGTACATAAAGTATTGTGCCATGGCGAAATTATAATTGAACGAAATATTCTTCCACTTGGAGAGCTTACAGAAGAAGCTCATGAAGAAAGAAACAGAGATTTTAAGCACTTTGAATTATTTAGCTCCAGGAAATGCTCCAGAACGTTACAGAACGAGGATATTTTTAATAGTTGAGCTGCGATCATCAGACCCTGTACTATCATTAATGAGAAAACGTTGGATTCATTATGAGCCTTTATCAACTTAAAATACTGAAGACTTGAAGGACCTTTATTATCTTTTAGACATGTATACAGATAAAATAGATTATTTTATAGAAAATAAGTAGTATAAAGTTTAAAATATTAGAAAAATTGTCTACATAAATTTAATGTAAATAAGTAATAAAAAAATCGTATTAGAAATAGAATATTTATTAAGGAAGATGATCCCCACCTGGATAACAATCTTGACGCGATGTGGCGGCTTAAATGTAGGCTGTGGTCTCTTTCTTGAAGCTTCAGTTGTCCTCCTGGAGTATACTGAGTAATCAAGGTCTAGACTCTAAAGGCCTTCATAACCAAAGGTTATCCATTGTCCACTCTACCACTGGTTGGTAGTAGTGCCGAGAACCTGAATGGCTAGTCAGTGGTTAAAGAAGACTAGTCGCTAACAGCTCCCCTCTGGCGCCAGGACACGGGCCAGTTGTAAATTTTCTTTGTCTAGTCCATGTACGCCGTCCCTGCATGGATGGTCCATCCCCTTACGTGCCTACACGTGGGAACCAAATGGAAAATTTAAATAAACAAAAAAAACAAAAACAACAACAACAACAAAAAAGTGGAGATGGGTATCTCCTCGGAAGACGACCTTTTGGCCTCTAGTCAAGAGACCTTGGTCGAACAACCTGGCAGCAGGGGAGAAAGTCACAGCACTCCGATGTCACAAAACACAATGGCTCCTCGACAGGATGTCAAGTCTGACGACCAGTCGAAGGAGAAACGAAAGAAAAAGAAAAGCCAGAAAGAGATTCTGAGACAACGCTATGTCAAAGATCTCTTTATACTGGAAAAAATTGTCAAGAATAAGGCAAATGGCACTCCTCATGAACGCGATAAGGAAGATCGTGTCAAATACCAATCGGTGGTTGACGAGTATCTTAATTTTAAGGACTCTCAACCATCCACATCCCAGGCAGCGCAGGAAAGAGCGAAGCGAAACCGCTCTCAAGCTGAGGGTAGCAATTCGCCGAAGAGGAGAAAGGTCCAAGATAAATCGACCGCTCCGGCTCCTTCCACAATAACGTCAGCAAGAAGGCCGTTTAACGAGGCGGCTATCTAACTCCTGTGGTAGCAGAATGGGGTGCTATAGAGTCTAAATTGGCTGAACTCTTGATGGAACACGTACTCACCAATAAAGACTCTACAGTTCCTCGTTTTGACTCTGGTGAGATACACCGGGACTACAGGATAATCAAATGCTTGGACGTGTTCTCTAAAGAATTCCTTAGCAAATGCATCGCAAAGATGCATGGGAAGGCTTAAGCCTTAAGTTTATCCCAGCGGGGGAAATCCCTATGAGACCCCGGGCAAAGGTTTGGTTACCAAAGTTGAGCTGCAACAACCAAAAAATACTGGAGTGTCTGAAGCTGCAGAACCCCAGTATCCCCATGGGTGACTGGACAGTCATCCGTTCAGAAGATCATGGGGACAACAACAAGTGTATTATATTCGCCGTCTCAGAAAATAGCGCAATTGAGCTAGAGAAGGCGGGGCTAAAACTGTACTTTGGGGTTAGCAACGCTAAGGTTAAGGTATTCCGTCCAACAGGTCCCGGAGCTGGCGAGGCAGACGAATTGGAGGTAGCCAATAATCTGCTGACAGGCATGCAGCTAAATGAACCTGCACAAAACCCCACAACCGACAATGAAAATCGTGCAAATTAATCTGCAGAATTCAAAATGTGCTACAGACAATCTGAGGCTTCTTTTAGCGGAAAAGGATCTCTACATTGCTATAGTCCAGAAACCCTGGGTTTCAAACTCCCAAGTCAAAGGGTTCCCGACTTCAACATATAAAACACTATATGTAAAAGATAAAGGTAAGCCAAGATCTTGTCTTATTGCTAAAAAACACATAAGTATATTTCTCTGCTCACAGTATAGCTCAGCAGACCTGAGAGTCGCAAGGGTCGAATTAGTGCGAAACAGGAGTTTCCTGATCGCCTCCAGCTATATGGCACATGACAGTCCAGCCCCGCCAGACAAAGTGAAGGAGTTTCTGGCCTCTATAGAGGCTCAAGACGACATTATCCTTGGCTGTGATGCAAAATCAAGACACAATATGGGGTGGCACTAAAATCAACGACAGAGGTGAGTGTCTATTTGATTTCATTAATACTAACCACCTGACCATATGCAACTCTGGCAACGACCCCACATTCGTTTTTCCGAGCTCGGTGAACCGTAATGGATGGGAAGAGGTGCTAGAGATTACACTTACGAAAGACAGATCTAATTTATCAGTTGATAGGTGCAGAGTATACAAAGAGAAATCCTTTTCGGATCATTGCTGGATACTTTTCGACATTGGACTCGTCTGCAAAGAAACAGCGTCAACTTTCAGAAACCCAAGACGAACGAACTGGACTAAGTTCAATGGGATTCTCATGCACAAACTGAAAAAAATACCTCCAGTCGAAGCAACGACTGAGGGTCTTGACCAAATTGAGAGCACATTAAGCAAGGAAATTGTTAAAGCTTTTAATATATCCTGTCCAATGACGATGGCTAAAAAGGGTTTCCCTCCTTGGTGGAACAAGGAACTCTCGAAGCTACGCAAGGAGGCACGCAATGCTTTCAATATTGGCTACAGAACAAAATCGTGGCAGTTGTATCACGATAAGCGTAGGGAATATAAGAAAGCAATAAAGATCGCAAAAAGAGATTCATGGAAAGGCTTCTGCGAATCTATCGACAATACCAAGGAATCTGCTAGGCTCAGTAAGGTTTTGGAAAATGGTCACAATAATCCATCCTATATTAAAAGGATGGATGGCTCATGGTCAGAATCGTCGGCGGAATCTTTGGACATTTTACTTATTACTCATTTTCCTGGCTGTACAGATGTTACAGACCAGGAGATGGGGCATATTAAATCCTCGCAAGGAATCGAGGATGACATAATATCCGTTGAAAAAATTTCATGGGCAATGGATGGCTTCTCTCCGTACAAATCTGCAGGGCCTGATGGTATTATACCACGGATGCTCTCTGCCTAACCCTCAACTATGTTCCCCGGAATTGGAGGAGAGTGAAGGCAGTGTTCATTCCAAAAACCAGAAAAAGAAGTCATGAGAATGCAAAGGACTTCCGTCCGATTAGTCTCTCATCTTTTCAGCTGAAAACTCTGGAGAGACTCATTGATTTACATATAAGGCAGCGTCTAGAGGGTACAACTCGACTCTCAGGAAGTCAACATTCCTACATTAAAGGTCGCTCCACGGAGACGGCTCTTCATGAGCTCGTAAGGGTCATTGAGCGATCCATTGAATTTAAACAATATGCTATGTCTGCCTTTCTGGACATAGAAGGCGCCTTTAACAATGTCACGACTATGGCGATACAGAGAGCTCTGCACGAACTAGGAGTTGAGGATTATATCATCAACTGGCTGATGTCAATGCTAGAGACAAGAATCGTCATTGCGAATTTAGGCAACAGTGTTAAGACAAAACAAGTTATGCGTGGAACTCCACAAGGAGGTGTGATTTCTCCACTGTTGTGGCTTATTGTCATTAATACCATCCTGTGTGAATTGGAAGACAAGGGAGTGAAAATCGTGGCTTAAGAGGACGATGTGGTGATACTAGTATCAGGACTGTTTCTGAACGTGATAAGTGATATCATGTCAACTGCTCTGACTACACTCAGTGACTGGGCCAAAGAATGTGGACTAGGAGTGTGGTGGACCGCTACTAGTAAGAGATATGTGGTGGATCAACTTTACAGGATACAAAGATCCGCTTTCATAGGCATTGCAGGTGCATTACGTACTAGTCCATCAGAAGCTCTGAACACTATATTGCACCTAACACCTATAGACCTATACATAATTGAATATAGTGCGATAAGATTATCTGCAACGGAAAGCTGGAGATCAAAAACGTATGGGCGATATTAAGTTTAATACTCCCGCAATTCAATCAATTTACCGACTATATGATTCCCCAGATGGACTTCGGAAATACTATTAAAGTCCTATTCCCCACCAGTAGTGAATGGAGAAGGGGAAATCTTCTTGAACAATTTGGAACTAGGATATACACTGACGGCTCAAAGATGAACTACGGTGTCGACTCTGGTGTCTTCTCTAATGATCTTGGAATTAGACACTCATGTAGACTTCCTGAAGAGGTAAGCGTATTCCAAGCGGAAATACTAGCGGTCAGGGAAGCGTGTAAACTAATTCGCGATAGAAATATTCAAGGGAATATTGGTTTATTTGTCGACAGTCAAGCGGCAATACTATCGCTCAAATCACCGAAAACTACCACTATTCTAGGCAGACAGTGTAAAGAGGAACTGCTAGGACTAAGTCGACTGTATGACATTACTATAGTCTGGGTTCCTGCGCATAGGGACTACTATGGCAATGAACAGGCAGACGAATTAGCCCGGGCAGGCTCTGCTATGAATGCCTCCTTATCGCCAAAAAATAGATGGCGAAATCTGGACAAATGTAGAGTCGCGAAAGAAACGTGGCCTACCTACAACGAAAAACGCTCAATGCAACTCATTGGCTACAAACGCAAAGACATCTCGAGACTAATAGCATTGTTTACAGGTCACTGGATGATCGGAAAACATGCAAGCAGACTTAATCTCCCTTACAATGAATATTGTCGTAGTTGTGGCAATCGCGGGAAGGAAGAGACAGTATTTCATCTTCCATGTGAATGCCCAGCCTTGAACGAAAGAAGACATAAATTTCTGGGAGGGTACCAATTAGACAACCTCTGTGAGATATCTGACACTAGACTCATTGACATCATTAAATATCTCAATGCTACAGGCTGGATCTAATTAATTTATGTTCTCATTGTTCTTCCCTACACTTCTATCTCATTACAGAATCAATACAACTCTTTCACCTGGCGAGTAGTGTGGTTCCATCACACGGATTCTAACCAGTCTAACCTTACGGGCTACCACGTAAACCAACCAATCAACTAAGGAAGATGATAAATACCAAAAATAATAATATTGATTAAGTTAAAATAGACATTTTTTGCTTGTTTTGTTATTTTAAATTCATTAATAGAAATATATGAATGCTTAGAAAAGGATAAAGATTTATTTAAATTTAGGAAATGTGGCAACCCTATTAAAAATAAAAAATATTTATTAATTATTTTTATAAAACTATTTTGTGTATAGATATTATTAAAAGTATACAGAAATATTCATAATTTTCTAAGTAATTATTCACGCAAAGCTAAATGCAAAAGTTGCAAGTTTGTAAAAATATAGTCATATATACAATAAATTGGAAATATAAAAGTTTAAAGGCGCATATTTCTGAAATGAGGCATGATATTGACTTGAATCTTTTTGCAAAAGATCGTAAATTATATATGATAAAGGATATGCTTAATTTGGAATACATATTTTTAAAATTTCTTTCGCTATTTAGAAATAAACCATACAAAAGGCCCAATTTGGGGTTTTTGGAGAAAATACAAATTTTTAATTGTAATAACATATTTGTTTGTAAAGATATCTTAATAAAATTTTCAGGAAATATGGATCTTATTAATATAAATAAAAGCGCGTTAACCAAATTTCAATCAGGGGTAGGGTTTTCCTGAATTCCCAAAAAAAGTAATGAAAATTCCCAAAAATGGGATTTTTACATTTTTGGCTATAGAATCCACATTTTTCCGAAGTCCCGTAGATTTTGATTTAAAACTTTTAACAACATATTGAAGATTCTTAAAATATATTCCGCTTGTCGATTGGTGCTTTGGGATTTGAGAAAATATGGTCTAAAATCAAAACTCATATCAAATGGGTCGAATTCAGGAGGATGTGTACTATGACCAATTGAGTTATTTTGCATGTTTTTTATCTTAAAGTCATCTCTGTGAAGTTACCTTTCAGAAAAGTGCAAAATTATTATATACTACTAAAGAAAATTTTATTTTAGATAAAAAAGAGTGTAGATACTTCTTCGGCTAAAAAACACAAAAAGTCGTCTTTTTGCAATTTTCAAATTCAAAATCGTTTATTTTAGTACTCGGTAAAGGTTTTTTTATTCGATAGATAATTTTGTTCTTTAACTAGTTAAGAAAAAAACTAATAAAATCGGTCGGAAATACTAGGATATATATGAAAAAAACTGGACCAAGGACATGCAAAATTATGGTGCTTAAAAATTCAAACGCTAATAACTCGAAAACTATAAGAGATAAATAGGACACGTAAGCATGTTTTTTATAGGTCTAATCAGGACCTACAACAATATATAAAAATATTTGAAATTGGACGAGAAACAAAAATTTGGCAAGCGATTAACATTTTTTTTTTGCCAGAGGTACCTAACTTTGAGCCCCTTAGTTCCGCCCCTTAGGGGTTTGTAGTGCCCCCCTTCCAAACTTAACAATATATACTCCTCTGCTACGCCTATACCAAATTTCAACCAGCCGATCAGAAGTTACAGATTTATTTTCAGAAATTATCGATTCTGTGCCACTGTGCGGTATAAGGCAGTGAACATGTCACGAAACGTTGGCTATGACTGATAGTCGCCATGAAATACCTCGGTGTCACCAGAGGTAACGAAATATTGGCGGTATTGTCGATTATAGCCGTTGGAAGGGGGCTGGTAGCGGTACCAGGACTTGTTTGCTCGCAAAGACCGTCTAAAAGTTCGTTTGATTTCGACAAAACTTTAATATGAGCTTCAAAAGTAGAATAAAATTGCGATTTTAGCGTTTCGATTTCCACGTCTTCTTCAAGCTCGTCAAATTTATTCAAAATGTCGTAATAGCATGCCCTAAATCTGCCCAGAGATGGACCATTTCATCTTTTTGTACCTCTAGAGTATGAAGTGTGTGACCTTCGGCAGGAAGGTCCACAAAATAAGCTTGAAATTCGACGACGCGGTCAGAAGCACGAATAAAGTAAAAGTAAGGACATGGCGAATGTGAACAAATTAAAGGTAAAAAAAATAAATAACTCCAAAATAACGCTCTTTTAACGATCGAGTGATAATCCGAATTCCTAACCACAGTTTTCAAACCCAAAATGTCTTACGAAGAGAAGACCGCAATAACAACGCGATATTAAAAAAAAACGCAAAAAATTATTTAAATAGATATTCAACACGTGGTATCTGGGCTTATTTAAAAAACGTATAATCTCAAACAAAGAGTAAATGGTATAAAATGATTGTATAAATATTTTATTGAGGGAACACATTTTAAAGTGCAGATATGATAAATACTTGTATACTGTTATTTGTTTAAATCGTTTAAATTTTAATTTATATCAATTTTAAATAAATTTTTTATTTATTTAAATATATTTGGTTTTACTTCAATTTGTTTTAAAAATGTTTAAGTATCAATTTTATTTCCAATGAAAAAATGTTTGCTGGGATATCAATGATAACGGAAACAATTTTTTTAATAAATCTCAGAATCTTTCACTGTGAATAGATACAAAAAAGTAAATAAAAATAAAAAACGCTTGTTTTGTTTACGTTCACCAATGTTATTTATCATATGTAACAGCTATTAAACTCTTTTTGTTTTTTCTCTAATATTACTTTATATTTACATTGGTTAACAAGTTCGAGTCGAGTTTATTATTTTGATTTATTAAATGCTTTCTGTTACTGACTCTCTTGTGTATGTTACCTATACAGTTGGGCTGTTTTTTATTATAGGTTTTTTTGAGATTTGTCATGTAAACAACATGACAAATATATAACTTGTGTATGATGAAAAGTATATAGAGTTTAACAGATTTGATTAAATTTAGTTAAGACCGATATTAATAGATTTTTTAGAACAATAAAGATGATTTGAACTTTTGATGAAATCATTTCAATTGACAAGAGGAGAATTTTTGTTTCACAAAATGATAACTGTAAGGACAAGTTTTTTTTTTATATGCACTTTATTTTTGCGTTGATTTGTTTTTGTTTTTTTATTTTTTGTAATATATATGGAACAAAAAATAAGTACCTATGGAAAAAATCACTTACATTGTTCTTGAAAATGTTGAGTATAAATTTGATGACGTTGACGATAGTCCTTTAGTAGATAGGATTTAATATTTTCAATCCAATAGCACGGAACCGATAAGAAGGTAAAGAATAAGGTGATGTTTCCAAGAGGGGTTGCTTAGAGTATATTCTGCTGGTGATGTCCACGACGGCTGAGAATATGCTCTGAAATTATAAATATTTGTCAAAATATCCAAACCAATATTTGCATCCGGCTCGATTCGGACCAGAAATGTGGGGGATGAAGTAAAGATATTTTGAAATTTTTCGAAAATAATAGGTACACGATTAGTGTTTGAGTTAAATAAAAGTATTTATTTTATTTTGCTTACGTACTTTATTATCCGGGGTTGATGTTATTTGATTGGATTCCCTTTTAATAATAATCTTTTTTTTACATATGTCTCACATTAATAAGCACTAAAGATAAAACATCTTGTGAGAAACTACGTTTTTTTTAATATAAGAGAAAAAATTTAATACAGTTTATGTTCTTATTATTACATCTTAACAGTTCTAATAATGAAAATTTTGAATGTTTTACAGACTCAGACTGGGGTAGTGAAGTTAATGATAGGAAATCATACTCCGGTCATATGGTGTTTCTGGCAGGGGAACCTATTACGTGTGAGTCTCCTAAACAACCAGTTGTGGAGGCCGAATATATTGCTATATACCAGGGAAACAAAAGAAATCCCATTTCTTCGAGGCGTTTTAAAGGAAATGAGCTTTGAACCACTCATTCGTGAACCAAATCCTATTCTATGTGATAACTAATGTGCAACGTTTATGGTCAAAAATCCAACTGTTCAAAAGAAAAGTAAGCATATAGATATCAGTATATAAGAGAAAAATATTTAGAAAAAGACATAGACATACATTATGTTACGTACGAAAAAAATGCGGCTGATATACTTACAAAGGTGTTGGTTAAGCAGAAACATATAAATAGTTGTAATTTATTAAAAATTAAATATTAATGTTTGCTTATTATTATTAATATTTTTTATAATTGACTTTGATTTGTGGGGATATTGTTGGTACCTTTACAATTCTACTATGTTTTTATAACTGTCATTTCTTGCGCTAAATGTTTTTTTTTTTTTTTTTTTTTTTATTCATTTCTTTTTCAATCTTGCTTTAAACAAGAATATTTACTTTTATATATTTTATATTGGAATTATAAATCAAATAAAATTGAATTAAATTTGAGGATTATTGCGTTTCACTTTTACATAATCAATTCGATTTGAGGCTGTTAGATTGGCTGTACTTTTGAATATTAAATAGTAGCCAGCGTTGACACAAAGAAAATATTTTCCTACCAAAATTTTCTTTAAAAACTACGAAGGTACCAACATTTAAAATTAACTTTTTTCGCAAAATTATATTTGAAATTAGTGTAAGCAAAACGTCCAATAATCAAGATTAAAGATTGTGGACAAATAACTCCCTGTAAAATATGAATAAGTATGTATGTACTTTTCATAAAATTAATTTTTTCACCACTTCGAAGATACCTTTTTAAAAAGTTAAAGTAGATAATTTCAGTTTTTAACACTTTCGGGAAACTATAGTACTAAACTTTTTTAAAATATATATGTATATTTTTATAAAGGTTTAGCTCTTTCACTCGTGTGGAGTTGACAGACCTTCCATCGAGAACGGTCCCAGGTGGCGGATAACATACATGCTCACAAATGTGGTGTGTGTAAACTTGGTATTGGAAGCCAGTCAAGTACTTTATGTGATATTTGCTCTTTATGGGTACATGCCTCCTTTGCCGGCATCTCTGATAATGACATGACTAAAATTAATGAACTTTCATCTATGTTTTTCATCTGTGCCCCATGTAAAGGCAACATTTCTCCTGGCGGTATTCGTGGTGAAATTTCTAGTTTGAACTCCAAATTTGACGAACTGAGTGCTAAAATGGATGAATTTATCACTAAAGGGGATGATGACCGCAACTTTATAAGCCAATCGTTTAATAATGCTGTTTTGGAATTCGAGAAAGAATTAACTTTCTGCGTTAAAGAATTGAAAAGTGATATTGGTGGCTGCAATAAATTAATCAAGCAAGTTGAATCTGAAACTAATGCTAAAATAATAGTTCTTGAAGCTGAAAAAAATAATGCTTTATATAAAAAGTTTATCCGGTCCGACATAATTATTGGTGGTTTGACTGATTGTATAAAAACGTTGTAAAAACGTTATTGATTTGGCATCGTTTTATGGTATTCAAATTACGTCCAGTGATATTTATCAGGCTTGTTATATTAACAAGAAAAAATCCATACTTATCAAATTTAATAATATTACAGTGCGGGACAAGATTATGGACGAATATTTCAAGACTATTAAAACACAGCCTCTCAAAGCTTCGGATTTTGTGACTGATCCAAGGATACCTGATAATTTACTAAATGCTTATAATGCTTAATAAGCATTACCCTTCAGCAGCGGGAAAACTGAACACCTTATGTTTAAAATTACGCAAGAGTAAAATAATTAATAAATACAAACTATTTAATGCTGTTAAGCCTGTCGCTGTTATTACGATTGCTGATAATACTTCCAGGGAATATGATGCTAAAGGCTGCGTTGAATTACTAAAAAGTGGAACTTTATATGCTATACTGGATTGATAGTGTAATATATTTAAATTTATTATATTGTTAACCCTATAGTTTTATTTATCTATTTTTTTCCTAGTAGCCTAGTTTTTACTAATTATTTTTTTTTACTCCCCGGTGTAGGCTTTTTAAATATCTTTGATGTCTTCTAATGGCAATATGAGTCCAATAGTAAGCGGTAATTCTTATGCGATAACTGTACTTCAAAGGGATTGTGATAAGTTTAAAGCTGGTCATTTAAATTGCCGCAGTCTAAGACCGTCAATACATTCAACTAAACTTAATGAAATTTCCACTATGCTAAAAGAAGTCACCTTTGACGTGTTTGCGGTTTCTGAGACTTGGCTTAATGAGAATGTTCCTCTTCGTGCTGTTAATATTTCTGGCTATGTTTTCTGTCGTAATGATCGTCCGTCTAGAGGTGGTGGTGTGGGTTGAAGAAACTTAAGTTCAAATCAGTTTTTAGGAAGTGTGCTGCTGGTCAGTGTGAGCCATTATTCATTGAAATTTATTTTGGACATGTTAAAGTTTTATTTGGTGTGGTATACCTACCTAATGATAACTTGCAAATGTTTGAGGATACCCGAATATACCTGTTGTAGGTCATTATGTTTATGTTTAAGACTGAATTTATCAATTGTTCATAATTCTAGGCCAACGCACTATGATATAGCTAATGACTCTACGTCTTTACTTGACTATTTTTTATAGTAAGTGCTCAGTCTATTATAAAATTTTCTGATCAGTTTTATCGTCCGTCATTATCTGATCATGCACTGGTTTTTGCTTGCTTTGCTTTTGACACTATTCAAATGCATGATTTTGTAGAATATCTTGATTACAATAATATAGATTAGAATAATTTTTTTTTTTTGCTTATTTGTCGAGTTTTAATTATGACGTTTTTCTTAATACTACTGATGTTAATGATAAAGTTACTATTTTTCCTCCCTTCTATATTGTTTGTTTCAATATGTTCCTATTGTTAGGGAAAGAGTAAGTGTGAATAGTAATACCTGGATGGATTCAAGAGAAATTTCGTTTGCGAGGTCGTTAAGGGATATGGCTTATTCTGAATATCAGAGAAATCGTTGTGTAGAAAATTGGCAGTTATATTGTAAGCTTCGTAATAAAGCCAAGAGTGTGATGCCAAGAGAGAAAAGGAAGTTTTTTTTCTAGACTTTTTTGGTGATTTATACGTCAAGTTTATGGAAGGTTTTACGAAATTCTGGATGTGCTAAAGAAGGGAATGATTTTACTTGGGATGGTGATGTAGATGTTTTAAACAATTTTTTTTTTTTTGTAGGTGATACAGTTTCTGATAATATCCTTGATATTGAGGCTAATAACATATCACTTTCTTCAAATTGTTTCTCTTTTCGCTGTATTGACGAGATTGAGTTACTTGAAGCGTTGAACAAAGTTAAGTCAGGATCAGTTGGTGTTGATAACATTCTTATCAAGTTCATTAAACTTATTTTTCCTCTTATTGCACAGGTATTTTTGAACTTAATAAATTCTGTTTTAATGACTTCGGTTTTCGGAAAACTGCCCGAATTGTACCAATTCCAAAATCAAAAAGTGTTTATGATATGGAAGATCTTAGGCCCATTTCGATTTTACCCTAGCAATTTCAAAAATTGTTGAGCACATTATTAAGGCTCAGATACTTCAGTCTTGAATAGTAAGATCTATAAGTCCCAGTACGCTTTTAGCAAGGGTTACAGCACTACATCACTGTTGCTTAGTCTAACTGATTCTATTAGGGAGAATGTTAATCTTGGCAAGTTAAGTGCATTGATTTCTCTTCACTTGTTTAGAGCTTTTAATACTATTTGTCATTCGAAAATTATCAGTAAACTAAAAAAACAATTTCGTTTTTCAATTTCGTGTATAAATTGATAATGTCGTATTTGCTTGGAAGGTCGCAGTTTGTCGAGTTTAAAGGAAAAAAATCAAGTTTGCTTTATCTTTATACTACTGTCCCTCACGGTTCTGTATTGTGGCCTCTTTTATTTATTCTTTATGTGGATGAACTATATATAAATACCAATTCGGATACTTGTGGAACATTCTTTTATGCTGATGATATTTTTTTGTTATTTACCTGCGACTTTCTTTCTGGTCTTGAGTTTGAACGGAATGTAAATTATTGTCTAAGGCGTGTTTCGCCGTGGTCATCTAATAACTCCCTTAATATTAATCCATTTAAGTCTAAGGCAATATTGTTTAATTCGCGTGGTAACTCCCTTAGTAACTTTAATTTTTATTTAAATAATGTTGTAATTGAATTTGTTTCTCAACATAAGTGCTTAGGGGTGATTCTTGATAGTGGTCTTTCTTTTGGGTGTCATATTGATTCCGTATCTGGGAAAGTTTGGGGACATTAAGAAGAATATACTCAACAAATATGTATCTACCTTTTTGTGTTAGGCGAAGACTAGCGCATGCGCTCTTAATGCCTCAAGTCTTATATTGCCATGAAATGTTATCTGGATTTTCTGTCATCTCCATTAATAGATTGAAATCTATTGTACACTATTGTAAGAATTGTTTATAATATAAAACGTTGGCATCACAATTCGGTTTATGTTCATGTTTATGTTTCTTGGATGTTCTTTCAACAATTTTTATCAAATATCGTAGTTTGGTCATGTTTTATAATATAATTAGAAATGGTTTTCCACCTCAATTGTGTACTATATGTAAAAGATAAAGGTAAGCCAAGATCTTGTCTTATTGCTAAAAAACACATAAGTATATTTCTCTGCTCACAGTATAGCTCAGCAGACCTGAGAGTCGCAAGGGTCGAATTAGTGCGAAACAGGAGTTTCCTGATCGCCTCCAGCTATATGGCACATGACAGTCCAGCCCCGCCAGACAAAGTGAAGGAGTTTCTGGCCTCTATAGAGGCTCAAGACGACATTATCCTTGGCTGTGATGCAAAATCAAGACATACAATATGGGGTGGCACTAAAATCAACGACAGAGGTGAGTGTCTATTTGATTTCATTAATACTAACCACCTGACCATATGCAACTCTGGCAACGACCCCACATTCGTGCTAGACATTACACTTACGAAAGACAGATCTAATTTATCAGTTGATAGGTGCAGAGTATACAAAGAGAAATCCTTTTCGGATCATTGCTGGATACTTTTCGACATTGGACTCGTCTGCAAAGAAACAGCGTCAACTTTCAGAAACCCAAGACGAACGAACTGGACTAAGTTCAATGGGATTCTCATGCACAAACTGAAAAAAATACCTCCAGTCGAAGCAACGACTGAGGGTCTTGACCAAATTGAGAGCACATTAAGCAAGGAAATTGTTAAAGCTTTTAATATATCCTGTCCAATGACGATGGCTAAAAAGGGTTTCCCTCCTTGGTGGAACAAGGAACTCTCGAAGCTACGCAAGGAGGCACGCAATGCTTTCAATATTGGCTACAGAACAAAATCGTGGCAGTTGTATCACGATAAGCGTAGGGAATATAAGAAAGCAATAAAGATCGCAAAAAGAGATTCATGGAAAGGCTTCTGCGAATCTATCGACAATACCAAGGAATCTGCTAGGCTCAGTAAGGTTTTGGAAAATGGTCACAATAATCCATCCTATATTAAAAGGATGGATGGCTCATGGTCAGAATCGTCGGCGGAATCTTTGGACATTTTACTTATTACTCATTTTCCTGGCTGTACAGATGTTACAGACCAGGAGATGGGGCATATTAAATCCTCGCAAGGAATCGAGGATGACATAATATCCGTTGAAAAAATTTCATGGGCAATGGATGGCTTCTCTCCGTACAAATCTGCAGGGCCTGATGGTATTATACCACGGATGCTCTCTGCCTAACCCTCAACTATGTTCCCCGGAATTGGAGGAGAGTGAAGGCAGTGTTCATTCCAAAAACCAGAAAAAGAAGTCATGAGAATGCAAAGGACTTCCGTCCGATTAGTCTCTCATCTTTTCAGCTGAAAACTCTGGAGAGACTCATTGATTTACATATAAGGCAGCGTCTAGAGGGTACAACTCGACTCTCAGGAAGTCAACATTCCTACATTAAAGGTCGCTCCACGGAGACGGCTCTTCATGAGCTCGTAAGGGTCATTGAGCGATCCATTGAATTTAAACAATATGCTATGTCTGCCTTTCTGGACATAGAAGGCGCCTTTAACAATGTCACGACTATGGCGATACAGAGAGCTCTGCACGAACTAGGAGTTGAGGATTATATCATCAACTGGCTGATGTCAATGCTAGAGACAAGAATCGTCATTGCGAATTTAGGCAACAGTGTTAAGACAAAACAAGTTATGCGTGGAACTCCACAAGGAGGTGTGATTTCTCCACTGTTGTGGCTTATTGTCATTAATACCATCCTGTGTGAATTGGAAGACAAGGGAGTGAAAATCGTGGCTTAAGCGGACGATGTGGTGATACTAGTATCAGGACTGTTTCTGAACGTGATAAGTGATATCATGTCAACTGCTCTGACTACACTCAGTGACTGGGCCAAAGAATGTGGACTAGGAGTGAATCCGGGCAAGACAGATCTGGTACTTTTCACCACAAAGACCAAGATTCCGAGCTGCAGACTACCACGGTTAGAAAACTGTGAACTAACCTTGTCGGACAATGCAAAGTCCTTGGGCATTATTTTGGACTCCAAGCTTTCATGGAAGCTGAACATTCAATATAGGGTTAGTAGCATACTACACCTGTATAAAGATGTTCAGTGTGAAATGGATTTTGAGTCCAAAATTGACAAAATGGCTATACACTGCAATAGTACGGCCCATTCTTGTATATGGATCTCTTGTGTGGTGGACCGCTACTAGTAAGAGATATGTGGTGGATCAACTTTACAGGATACAAAGATCCGCTTTCATAGGCATTGCAGGTGCATTACGTACTAGTCCATCAGAAGCTCTGAACACTATATTGCACCTAACACCTATAGACCTATACATAATTGAATATAGTGCGATAAGATTATCTGCAACGGAAAGCTGGAGATCAAAAACGTATGGGCGATATTAAGTTTAATACTCCCGCAATTCAATCAATTTACCGACTATATGATTCCCCAGATGGACTTCGGAAATACTATTAAAGTCCTATTCCCCACCAGTAGTGAATGGAGAAGGGGAAATCTTCTTGAACAATTTGGAACTAGGATATACACTGACAGCTCAAAGATGAACTACGGTGTCGACTCTGGTGTCTTCTCTAATGATCTTGGAATTAGACACTCATGTAGACCTCCTGAAGAGGCAAGCGTATTCCAACCGGAAATACTAGCGGTCAGGGAAGCGTGTAAACTAATTCGCGATAGAAATATTCAAGGGAATATTGGTTTATTTGTCGACAGTCAAGCGGCAATACTATCGCTCAAATCACCGAAAACTACCACTATTCTAGGCAGACAGTGTAAAGAGGAACTGCTAGGACTAAGTCGACTGTATGACATTACTATAGTCTGGGTTCCTGCGCATAGGGACTACTATGGCAATGAACAGGCAGACGAATTAGCCCGGGCAGGCTCTGCTATGAATGCCTCCTTATCGCCAAAAAATAGATGGCGAAATCTGGACAAATGTAGAGTCGCGAAAGAAACGTGGCCTACCTACAACGAAAAACGCTCAATGCAACTCATTGGCTACAAACGCAAAGACATCTCGAGACTAATAGCATTGTTTACAGGTCACTGGATGATCGGAAAACATGCAAGCAGACTTAATCTCCCTTACAATGAATATTGTCGTAGTTGTGGCAATCGCGGGAAGGAAGAGACAGTATTTCATCTTCCATGTGAATGCCCAGCCTTGAACGAAAGAAGACATAAATTTCTGGGAGGGTACCAATTAGACAACCTCTGTGAGATATCTGACACTAGACTCATTGACATCATTAAATATCTCAATGCTACAGGCTGGATCTAATTAATTTATGTTCTCATTGTTCTTCCCTACACTTCTATCTCATTACAGAATCAATACAACTCTTTCACCTGGCGAGTAGTGTGGTTCCATCACACGGATTCTAACCAGTCTAACCTTACGGGCTACCACGTAAACCAACCAATCAACTAAGGAAGATGATAAATACCAAAAATAATAATATTGATTAAGTTAAAATAGACATTTTTTGCTTGTTTTGTTATTTTAAATTCATTAATAGAAATATATGAATGCTTAGAAAAGGATAAAGATTTATTTAAATTTAGGAAATGTGGCAACCCTATTAAAAATAAAAAATATTTATTAATTATTTTTATAAAACTATTTTGTGTATAGATATTATTAAAAGTATACAGAAATATTCATAATTTTCTAAGTAATTATTCACGCAAAGCTAAATGCAAAAGTTGCAAGTTTGTAAAAATATAGTCATATATACAATAAATTGGAAATATAAAAGTTTAAAGGCGCATATTTCTGAAATGAGGCATGATATTGACTTGAATCTTTTTGCAAAAGATCGTAAATTATATATGATAAAGGATATGCTTAATTTGGAATACATATTTTTAAAATTTCTTTCGCTATTTAGAAATAAACCATACAAAAGGCCCAATTTGGGGTTTTTGGAGAAAATACAAATTTTTAATTGTAATAACATATTTGTTTGTATAGATATCTTAATAAAATTTTCAGGAAATATGGATCTTATTAATATAAATAAAAGCGCGTTAACCAAATTTCAATCAGGGGTAGGGTTTTCCTGAATTCCCAAAAAAAGTAATGAAAATTCCCAAAAATGGGATTTTTACATTTTTGGCTATAGAATCCACATTTTTCCGAAGTCCCGTAGATTTTGATTTAAAACTTTTAACAACATATTGAAGATTCTTAAAATATATTCCGCTTGTCGATTGGTGCTTTGGGATTTGAGAAAATATGGTCTAAAATCAAAACTCATATCAAATGGGTCGAATTCAGGAGGATGTGTACTATGACCAATTGAGTTATTTTGCATGTTTTTTATCTTAAAGTCATCTCTGTGAAGTTACCTTTCAGAAAAGTGCAAAATTATTATATACTACTAAAGAAAATTTTATTTTAGATAAAAAAGAGTGTAGATACTTCTTCGGCTAAAAAACACAAAAAGTCGTCTTTTTTGCAATTTTCAAATTCAAAATCGTTTATTTTAGTACTCGGTAAAGGTTTTTTTATTCGATAGATAATTTTGTTCTTTAACTAGTTAAGAAAAAAACTAATAAAATCGGTCGGAAATACTAGGATATATATGAAAAAAACTGGACCAAGGACATGCAAAATTATGGTGCTTAAAAATTCAAACGCTAATAACTCGAAAACTATAAGAGATAAATAGGACACGTAAGCATGTTTTTTATAGGTCTAATCAGGACCTACAACAATATATAAAAATATTTGAAATTGGACGAGAAACAAAAATTTGGCAAGCGATTAACATTTTTTTTTTGCCAGAGGTACCTAACTTTGAGCCCCTTAGTTCCGCCCCTTAGGGGTTTGTAGTGCCCCCCTTCCAAACTTAACAATATATACTCCTCTGCTACGCCTATACCAAATTTCAACCAGCCGATCAGAAGTTACAGATTTATTTTCAGAAATTATCGATTCTGTGCCACTGTGCGGTATAAGGCAGTGAACATGTCACGAAACGTTGGCTATGACTGATAGTCGCCATGAAATACCTCGGTGTCACCAGAGGTAACGAAATATTGGCGGTATTGTCGATTATAGCCGTTGGAAGGGGGCTGGTAGCGGTACCAGGACTTGTTTGCTCGCAAAGACCGTCTAAAAGTTCGTTTGATTTCGACAAAACTTTAATATGAGCTTCAAAAGTAGAATAAAATTGCGATTTTAGCGTTTCGATTTCCACGTCTTCTTCAAGCTCGTCAAATTTATTCAAAATGTCGTAATAGCATGCCCTAAATCTGCCCAGAGATGGACCATTTCATCTTTTTGTACCTCTAGAGTATGAAGTGTGTGACCTTCGGCAGGAAGGTCCACAAAATAAGCTTGAAATTCGACGACGCGGTCAGAAGCACGAATAAAGTAAAAGTAAGGACATGGCGAATGTGAACAAATTAAAGGTAAAAAAAATAAATAACTCCAAAATAACGCTCTTTTAACGATCGAGTGATAATCCGAATTCCTAACCACAGTTTTCAAACCCAAAATGTCTTACGAAGAGAAGACCGCAATAACAACGCGATATTAAAAAAAAACGCAAAAAATTATTTAAATAGATATTCAACACGTGGTATCTGGGCTTATTTAAAAAACGTATAATCTCAAACAAAGAGTAAATGGTATAAAATGATTGTATAAATATTTTATTGAGGGAACACATTTTAAAGTGCAGATATGATAAATACTTGTATACTGTTATTTGTTTAAATCGTTTAAATTTTAATTTATATCAATTTTAAATAAATTTTTTATTTATTTAAATATATTTGGTTTTACTTCAATTTGTTTTAAAAATGTTTAAGTATCAATTTTATTTCCAATGAAAAAATGTTTGCTGGGATATCAATGATAACGGAAACAATTTTTTTAATAAATCTCAGAATCTTTCACTGTGAATAGATACAAAAAAGTAAATAAAAATAAAAAACGCTTGTTTTGTTTACGTTCACCAATGTTATTTATCATATGTAACAGCTATTAAACTCTTTTTGTTTTTTCTCTAATATTACTTTATATTTACATTGGTTAACAAGTTCGAGTCGAGTTTATTATTTTGATTTATTAAATGCTTTCTGTTACTGACTCTCTTGTGTATGTTACCTATACAGTTGGGCTGTTTTTTATTATAGGTTTTTTTGAGATTTGTCATGTAAACAACATGACAAATATATAACTTGTGTATGATGAAAAGTATATAGAGTTTAACAGATTTGATTAAATTTAGTTAAGACCGATATTAATAGATTTTTTAGAACAATAAAGATGATTTGAACTTTTGATGAAATCATTTCAATTGACAAGAGGAGAATTTTTGTTTCACAAAATGATAACTGTAAGGACAAGTTTTTTTTTTATATGCACTTTATTTTTGCGTTGATTTGTTTTTGTTTTTTTATTTTTTGTAATATATATGGAACAAAAAATAAGTACCTATGGAAAAAATCACTTACATTGTTCTTGAAAATGTTGAGTATAAATTTGATGACGTTGACGATAGTCCTTTAGTAGATAGGATTTAATATTTTCAATCCAATAGCACGGAACCGATAAGAAGGTAAAGAATAAGGTGATGTTTCCAAGAGGGGTTGCTTAGAGTATATTCTGCTGGTGATGTCCACGACGGCTGAGAATATGCTCTGAAATTATAAATATTTGTCAAAATATCCAAACCAATATTTGCATCCGGCTCGATTCGGACCAGAAATGTGGGGGATGAAGTAAAGATATTTTGAAATTTTTCGAAAATAATAGGTACACGATTAGTGTTTGAGTTAAATAAAAGTATTTATTTTATTTTGCTTACGTACTTTATTATCCGGGGTTGATGTTATTTGATTGGATTCCCTTTTAATAATAATCTTTTTTTTACATATGTCTCACATTAATAAGCACTAAAGATAAAACATCTTGTGAGAAACTACGTTTTTTTTAATATAAGAGAAAAAATTTAATACAGTTTATGTTCTTATTATTACATCTTAACAGTTCTAATAATGAAAATTTTGAATGTTTTACAGACTCAGACTGGGGTAGTGAAGTTAATGATAGGAAATCATACTCCGGTCATATGGTGTTTCTGGCAGGGGAACCTATTACGTGTGAGTCTCCTAAACAACCAGTTGTGGAGGCCGAATATATTGCTATATACCAGGGAAACAAAAGAAATCCCATTTCTTCGAGGCGTTTTAAAGGAAATGAGCTTTGAACCACTCATTCGTGAACCAAATCCTATTCTATGTGATAACTAATGTGCAACTTTTATGGTCAAAAATCCAACTGTTCAAAAGAAAAGTAAGCATATAGATATCAGTATATAAGAGAAAAATATTTAGAAAAAGACATAGACATACATTATGTTACGTACGAAAAAAATGCGGCTGATATACTTACAAAGGTGTTGGTTAAGCAGAAACATATAAATAGTTGTAATTTATTAAAAATTAAATATTAATGTTTGCTTATTATTATTAATATTTTTTATAATTGACTTTGATTTATGGGGATATTGTTGGTACCTTTACAATTCTACTATGTTTTTATAACTGTCATTTCTTGCGCTAAATGTTTTTTTTTTTTTTTTTTTTTTTATTCATTTCTTTTTCAATCTTGCTTTAAACAAGAATATTTACTTTTATATATTTTATATTGGAATTATAAATCAAATAAAATTGAATTAAATTTGAGGATTATTGCGTTTCACTTTTACATAATCAATTCGATTTGAGGCTGTTAGATTGGCTGTACTTTTGAATATTAAATAGTAGCCAGCGTTGACACAAAGAAAATATTTTCCTACCAAAATTTTCTTTAAAAACTACGAAGGTACCAACATTTAAAATTAACTTTTTTCGCAAAATTATATTTGAAATTAGTGTAAGCAAAACGTCCAATAATAAAGATTAAAGATTGTGGACAAATAACTCCCTGTAAAATATGAATAAGTATGTATGACTCTTCATAAAATTAATTTTTTCACCACTTCGAAGATACCTTTTTAAAAAGTTAAAGTAGATAATTTCAGTTTTTAACACTTTCGGGAAACTATAGTACTAAACTTTTTTAAAATATATATGTATATTTTTATAAAGGTTTAGCTCTTTCACTCGTGTGGAGTTGACAGACCTTCCATCGAGAACGTCCCCAGGTGGCGGATAACATACATGCTCACAAATGTGGTGTGTGTAAACTTGGTATTGGAAGCCAGTCAAGTACTTTATGTGATATTTGCTCTTTATGGGTACATGCCTCCTTTGCCGGCATCTCTGATAATGACATGACTAAAATTAATGAACTTTCATCTATGTTTTTCATCTGTGCCCCATGTAAAGGCAACATTTCTCCTGGCGGTATTCGTGGTGAAATTTCTAGTTTGAACTCCAAATTTGACGAACTGAGTGCTAAAATGGATGAATTTATCACTAAAGGGAATGATGACCGCAACTTTATAAGCCAATCGTTTAATAATGCTGTTTTGGAATTCGAGAAAGAATTAACTTTCTGCGTTAAAGAATTGAAAAGTGATATTGGTGGCTGCAATAAATTAATCAAGCAAGTTGAATCTGAGACTAATGCTAAAATAATAGTTCTTGAAGCTGAAAAAAATAATGCTTTATATAAAAAGTTTATCCGGTCCGACATAATTATTGGTGGTTTGACTGATTGTCTAAAAACGTCATAGATACTATTATTGATTTGGCATCGTTTTATGGTATTCAAATTACGTCCAGTGATATTTATCAGGCTTGTTATATTAACAAGAAAAAATCCATACTTATCAAATTTAATAATATTACAGTGCAGGACAAGATTATGGACGAATATTTCAAGACTATTAAAACACAGCCTCTCAAAGCTTCGGATTTTGTGACTGATCCAAGGATACCTGATAATTTACTAAATGCTTATAATGCTTAGTAAGCATTACCCTTCAGCAGCGGGAAAACTGAACACCTTATGTTTAAAATTACGCAAGAGTAAAATAATTAATAAATACAAACTATTTAATGCTGTTAAGCCTGTCGCTGTTATTACGATTGCTGATAATACTTCCAGGGAATATGATGCTAAAGGCTGCGTTGAATTACTAAAAAGTGGAACTTTAGATGCTATACTGGATTGATAGTGTAATATATTTAAATTTATTATATTGTTAACCCTATAGTTTTATTTATCTATTTTTTTCCTAGTAGCCTAGTTTTTACTAACTATTTTTTTTTTTACTCCCCGGTGTAGGCTTTTTAAATATCTTTGATGTCTTCTAATGGCAATATGAGTCCAATAGTAAGCGGTAATTCTTATGCGATAACTGTACTTCAAAGGGATTGTGATAAGTTTAAAGCTGGTCATTTAAATTGCCGCAGTCTAAGACCGTCAATACATTCAACTAAACTTAATGAAATTTCCACTATGCTAAAAGAAGTCACCTTTGACGTGTTTGCGGTTTCTGAGACTTGGCTTAATGAGAATGTTCCTCTTCGTGCTGTTAATATTTCTGGCTATGTTTTCTGTCGTAATGATCGTCCGTCTAGAGGTGGTGGTGTGGGTTGAAGAAACTTAAGTTCAAATCAGTTTTTAGGAAGTGTGCTGCTGGTCAGTGAGAGCCATTATTCATTGAAATGTATTTTGGACATGTTAAAGTTTTATTTGGTGTGGTATACCTACCTAATGATAACTTGCAAATGTTTGAGGATACCCGAATATACCTGTTGTAGGTCATTATGTTTATGTTTAAGACTGAATTTATCAATTGTTCATAATTCTAGGCCAACGCACTATGATATAGCTAATGACTCTACGTCTTTACTTGACTATTTTTTATAGTAAGTGCTCAGTCTATTATAAAATTTTCTGATCAGTTTTATCGTCCGTCATTATCTGATCATGCACTGGTTTTTGCTTGCTTTGCTTTTGACACTATTCAAATGCATGATTTTGTAGAATATCTTGATTACAATAATATAGATTAGAATAATTTTTTTTTTTTGCTTATTTGTCGAGTTTTAATTATGACGTTTTTCTTAATACTACTGATGTTAATGATAAAGTTACTATTTTTCCTCCCTTCTATATTGTTTGTTTCAATATGTTCCTATTGTTAGGGAAAGAGTAAGTGTGAATAGTAATACCTGGATGGATTCAAGAGAAATTTCGTTTGCGAGGTCGTTAAGGGATATGGCTTATTCTGAATATCAGAGAAATCGTTGTGTAGAAAATTGGCAGTAATATTGTAAGCTTCGTAATAAAGCCAAGAGTGTGATGCCAAGAGAGAAAATCCTATTCTAGACTTTTTTGGTGATTTATACGTCAAGTTTATGGAAGGTTTTACGAAATTCTGGATGTGCTAAAGAAGGGAATGATTTTACTTGGGATGGTGATGTAGATGTTTTAAACAATTTTTTTTTTTTTTTTTTTTTTTTGTAGGTGATACAGTTTCTGATAATATCCTTGATATTGAGGCTAATAACATATCACTTTCTTCAAATTGTTTCTCTTTTCGCTGTATTGACGAGATTGAGTTACTTGAAGCGTTGAACAAAGTTAAGTCAGGATCAGTTGGTGTTGATAACATTCTTATCAAGTTCATTAAACTTATTTTTCCTCTTATTGCACAGGTATTTTTGAACTTAATAAATTCTGTTTTAATGACTTCGGTTTTCGGAAAACTGCCCGAATTGTACCAATTCCAAAATCAAAAAGTGTTTATGATATGGAAGATCTTAGGCCCATTTCGATTTTACCCTAGCAATTTCAAAAATTGTTGAGCACATTATTAAGGCTCAGATACTTCAGTCTATGAATAGTAAGATCTATAAGTCCCAGTACGCTTTTAGCAAGGGTTACAGCACTACATCACTGTTGCTTAGTCTAACTGATTCTATTAGGGAGAATGTTAATCTTGGCAAGTTAAGTGCATTGATTTCTCTTCACTTGTTTAGAGCTTTTAATACTATTTGTCATTCGAAAATTATCAGTAAACTAAAAAAACAATTTCGTTTTTCAATTTCTGTGTATAAATTGATAATGTCGTATTTGCTTGGAAGGTCGCAGTTTGTCGAGTTTAAAGGAAAAAAATCAAGTTTGCTTTATCTTTATACTACTGTCCCTCACGGTTCTGTATTGTGGCCTCTTTTATTTATTCTTTATGTGGATGAACTATATATAAATACCAATTCGGATACTTGTGGGACATTCTTTTATGCTGATGATATTTTTTTGTTATTTACCTGCGACTTTCTTTCTGGTCTTGAGTTTGAACGGAATGTAAATTATTGTCTAAGGCGTGTTTCGCCGTGGTCATCTAATAACTCCCTTAATATTAATCCATTTAAGTCTAAGGCAATATTGTTTAATTCGCGTGGTAACTCCCTTAATAACTTTAATTTTTATTTAAATAATGTTGTAATTGAATTTGTTTCTCAACATAAGTGCTTAGGGGTGATTCTTGATAGTGGTCTTTCTTTTGGGTGTCATATTGATTCCGTATCTGGGAAAGTTTGGGGACATTAAGAAGAATATACTCAACAAATATGTATCTACCTTTTTGTGTTAGGCGAAGACTAGCGCATGCGCTCTTAATGCCTCAAGTCTTATATTGCCATGAAATGTTATCTGGATTTTCTGTCATCTCCATTAATAGATTGAAATCTATTGTACACTATTGTAAGAATTGTTTATAATATAAAACGTTGGCATCACATTTCGGTTTATGTTCATGTTTATGTTTCTTGGATGTTCTTTCAACAATTTTATCAAATATCGTAGTTTGGTCATGTTTTATAATATAATTAGAAATGGTTTTCCACCTCAATTGTGTAATAAATTTATTTTTTTTTTTTTTCGTTTTTCTACAAATCCACAAATTTCTATCCCGAGAATTTTCAAACTAAGCTTTGAAAGATCGTTTGTTGTTAGGATTGCTCGCTGTTGGAATTGTCTGCCTTATGAACTTCGAATTTTTTCTCAGTCCAATAATGTGTTCCGTCTTAAAGTTGTTGCGTACTTAGCTGAAAGCATTTGATTTTCCCGCTTTATATATTTTATTACTGCTGCTCTACATATACATATTGTATCTTTTTTTTTTTTTTTTTTTTTTTTTTGTTACTAATAATACATATAATTTGAATTTTTATGGCTGGGGAGCCAAATATGTTTTTTTTTTAATATAATTAAACACTTTTATGTTGTATCATTTTTAAGTTTTATATTATCTATATATGACTCAGGATTATTACTGTGTAATACATATTTATATTTTGGCCTTGAAGGCTTTGTATTACTATATTCAATAAATAATTAAATAATGCCCATCATGCAGTTTGGGGAAGCTCCGATACAAATACAAGGGGTGAGTGTTTATATGATTTTATTCTTTGTAGTAGTTTAGATATTATGAACATTGGTAAGGAACCAACCTTTGTAGTAACTAAAAGAAGGGAGGTTCTCGATATTACGCTAGTTAGTACTAGGGATTGGAGGGTCTCCAATGACTGTTCATTCTCTGATCACTTGTAGATTGACTTCAACTTGGAAGTTTGTTTACTCAGGATTAAGCCCTTTCAAAACAGGAGAAAGACAAACTGGACAGTACAACATGATATCCTGTCCCAACTCCTTCCAAATCCCCCGACCGTCAACGGTTGCGATGATATTGAGTCCAGTGTCAAGACGCCAATGGACGCTTTTGATACTGCGACTTCTGTTGAATGTAGACCCATAATCTTCAGGGGTAGGAGTAAACCACACTGGTGGAACTCCGAGATAGGCGAGACTCGTAAAGAATTTCGCCGACTATTTAATGAAGCCAAGAGACTAGGAGACTGATCTACCTACAAATCCTCAGTTAACAAGTTAAAAAACCAGATAAGAAATACGAAACGAGAATCCTGGAGACTTTCTGTAGCGGCGTAGAAAGCCACCCCGAGACCAGTCGATTTCGCAAAATTCTGGCGTCATCACCTACTGTTCCAAGTTTCATCCAGAAATCATGTTTCAGTTGGACAATGAGCGGTCAAGAGACTTTAGATGTCTTAATAAACGCGCACTTTCCTGGCAGTCTCCCTTTAACGGGATGCTCTGCAATAGCTTCAGAGGTCATCAATGATGTTCCCATACCCATAAGGGATAGTAAACTGAGATGGGCTCTGAAGAGCTTTGTCCCATTTAAATCTCCGGGCCCCGATGGCATTATACCTGCTGACCAGCAGTATACTGCGGTTTTAATAGCTCCCTGGCTAACTCGAATTTCCTCAGCATGCTTGTCATGTGCGTATAACCTTCAGACCTATCAGGTTAATCGACCTACACCTACATAGAACGATCAATCCATGCCTATTATCAACGTCTCAACATGCCTATATGAAGGGCAAATCAGTTGAGACTGCATTACATTCGCTCGTAGGGTATATTGAAAAATCTCTCGAGTGTAAGGAATATGCATTAGTGGCCTTCCTTGATATAGAATGGGCCTTTAATAATGTGACTCCGGGGACAATCAAATTGTCTCTGGACATTCATCAGTTGATCATCAGCCTCATATGGAGACTTTTAACCAATAGGGTTATAACATCCAGCATGGGTACGTCTACCATTTACAGGATAGCAAATAGGGGTACTCCGCAAGGAGGTGTATTATGTCTACTCCTCTTGAATATCACCGTTGACTCATTGCTCAGGGTACTTGAGTTTAAAACTGTTGCTTATGCGGACGATGTTGTGGTGGCTGCATATGGGAAATATCTGGATACTATGTTTCACCGCCTGCAAATTGCTATGGGTCTAATTAGTACATGGAGTACAATTAGTGACCTTAGCGTAAATCCTGGAAAAATGAAACTTGTTCTCTTTTTTAGAAGATACAAGATTCCATCTTTCCCATTTCCACGCATAAACGGTGTTGAATTAAAGGTGTCAGATAGTGCCAAGTAGATGGGGATTATGCTAGACTCCAAATTATCCTGTTTCCAAAATACACGGGAAAGAGCCTCAAAGGCCGGCATTGTCCTATATATGTGCAGGAAGCCCATAGGTAAATCCTGGGGAATAAATCCCAGGAATACGAAATGGCTCTTCGACACGGTGATTAAGCCCATACTTATGTATGGAGCGATAGTATGGTGGGAGGCTATGGAGAAATCCACCTATATTAGAATCTTTGATAGGATCCTGCGTAGTTCAGCGCTACTCATAACAGGAGCGCTTCGTACAACTCCATCGGATTATTTGTTCTAATGAACTGGCTACCGGTGGATCTTATGCCTAAACAGACCGCCATTATGACGGCGACCAGGCTCGAGACTATAGGTGCATGGAACAATAGCGGTTTCGGCCATGCGAGCATTCTGGAATTCCTTAATAGCATTCCTAGCAATATCGATTATTGTATCCCCATACCGTTTCTTGGCAGAGACCTCTCAGTATCAATCTCAGTCTCATATTGTTGAAATTTCAATTTTATTAGAAATTATTAACCTTTTTTCCTGCTAAAAAAAATCAATTATTTTCACTTTTTTGAAAGTAATTGTTAATAATTTGCACAAAGTAATTATTATTCCTATTTTTTTATTTATTTTATTCAGACAAAAAAATGTCTAACTACCAAACCTCCGATTATTAAAATAAATCAACCAATTTTGGTCTAATCGGATTAAAACCTCAACGCTAATAGTAACTGTGTTTTGTTGCTCCCGTTCAGTTTTATTAAAGCGACATGATTTGCACTAGTCTTCTGCTTAATCATTCATTTTACTGATTGTTCTTTTTTGTTCTGAACAAATAAGTAAACAAGTTCTTTGATTTTGGTCAGTTTTTCAGTAGTCCGAACTGTGTGGGTTTATTCAATGAACAATCTCTTTTGTTAACAAAAAATTATAAGTGATAATATCGAATTTCTATAAATCTTTGTTACAAAATAGTCAACCTGTATAATTCTACACGTTAACTCCTAACGTACATAAATTTCAATTTTGTAAGGAATTGCCTATGAACGTTAGCATCAAAACACAGCTAGTATCAGAAAAAAGTACGATAATTCAATGAAATTTGGCATATGATCTCTTATTGTGTCAAGGACGAACCCTAATAATGCTATTATAATACTATATTAATAAATACATTTATTACAATGCAAAACACTATATAGTCATTTTATTTATACACACTGAATATTCAAAAAGTGCAAAAACATATCCCTCTCTAAAACTACAAATATTACACAATATTAAAAACAAATTATATGTATGGTATAGTCGTGATTTTAAATAAACAATCTTCAAATACAGAGACTTCAAAATATTGTTCGATTTCTGTTCATTTTGTAATATTTATTACTTTTTTACGAATGGAACACGGGCAGCTTTGTAGAGTTTACGGATTAAACGTTTTTGCAAATTGTAGTCTAATGTATATATGTACATGTATGCAAGCGACTTTACATTGACTTTATGGTAAAGTACCCAGTCGCTTGTAATCAATCTTTTCAAGTTGTACTAACGGTTTTAATTGTTCCGCGAAAACCCTCATCTCGTCACCAATTACGTCTTGACCATTAGGAGCTAAAACAGACAATTCTACCAGATAACTATGGCACACAGGATCCCCATCGTGTTGTTTACCAGGCATAATTTTAAAGATTTTTGATACTGTTATCTTCATACGACCCTTTCGAAACATGTATCCTTGACTAACATACTCAAAGTCAAGCCTGCAACCTAATTCAGTCAAAAACTCAAGAACCGTTGAAGTACATCCGACATCAATACTTGATCTTACAAGTGTCGGTCTAGATCGGTCCAATTCTGGTTGTCCTATATATCGCAGTTGAAAAGGCACATCTCTATCAAGAGCTCGACGAACTCTTACACTTAATGGAATTGGTTGATTTGGTTGCCTCATACTCATACATACTTCCAAATCATGAAAAGTCTCAGGAGCGGTCTCAACGTTATCGCAAAGACCTCGAAGCCTAAAAAAATTTATTTTTAATTAAAAAAAAGAATCTTAAAAAAGTAAAAATATATCAAATGAACAACCTGTGTAATAAATGATCGACAGCCGATTCAATAATTGATCCTTGCAGTAAATACTCTTGGTTTGGAATAATTTTACATTGTAGAGCCTGCGAAAGATACTCTTTTGAAGATGTAACTTGTGTCATTACTGCCAATACAAGAAATTTTTCGTTCGGACCAGAGTTGCCGTTTTGATTATTTTTAACCAAAATTGGTTATTTTATTTTCCATTGTGGAGGAGATGACTTCATTTTGAACGTTTCTTTAGTAAAATAAAATGTTGTTTTTATTAATTTTAAAAATTCTATAAATAAAATAAATAAAGGTTCCTATAACTTCTTATTCCAATTTGAACTGACAAATGAAGAAAACAATTCAAATCAATAGAAAACATAAAGATTTTCTAATAATTAACCAAAGTGAAATGGACTAGGAGATTTTTGTGAGAAAGTTCTAACGATTAAAAAAAAAACAACCTAAATAATTGTAATTACAAAATAAATCACTATTAAAAAAGAAATGTACACTCGGTGATGACCGACTATATAATACCCTACACGATTGTGTATGTTCCGTAAATACATACTTGAGAGAGAGAGAGAGCATTATTTGGGTGCTATGGTTAATCTTATTTGAGCCAAATTTTATTAACATACGAACATTTATGTGGAATTTAAGTACTTTTAACTGATTTTCGGGAGAGGATCCTATATAGAAGCTACAATTAATTTTAAAGAGATCATTTTGAAACTAAAAGTAATATTATATGTAGGTACATACAAATTTGTTTATAGAATGTTTTAGGATTAAAAATGTTTTATTTGGTACATTTTAGGGGGCTCCCAAATATCGTGCTGTTGGGAATAAAAAATGTAACTTGTTTAGTTATTAAAACTGTGCACGACAAGATAACAAACATTTAAATAGGGCACTACATTATTTTGCAAATAACTGCAATAAAAGTGTTTTATCAATCCCGATGTATTTTCAATTGGACAACAATTTTGTACACAATTTTTAAATTAACTCTACCCAGAGACCATTCGGTCCATTATGATCCTTTTATAAATAACAGGGAAAGTTTATAGATGAAGAAAGAGAAAAATTCTAGTAGAATAAAGCAAAAGATTGAAAAGAAAGATAGCTATATATAAGAAAAATAAGAAAAGTTTGGAACCTAAGACCTATAAAAGAACCCTTGCTACCTCTAAAACACTTTATTCCCATTACGATCCCTATACGGTTTCCGAGTTCTTCACCCGCAACCTCCTCAAGTTCGAGCAGAATAAGGCCACAAAACCATCTCAGTCTACTTCGCTGAAGCTAAGTAGAGGTGGTTCGCTAAGTCCCTTTAAAAAATAACGAATTTGCATTCTTTTTCTGCAAACACATAACTGTAAAAGTCAATCTTATTTTCTATTGCTGCTCGACCCAGCTGTTTTGTAATTCTAAGTCTATTGCAATCTGGTTTGCTTTCTATATCATATCACACTCACGTGAGAATAATTAAATTTTTATTATTAAACTTTTATCTCAACCCCCTACAAAATTGGGACCATATTATTAAAATCATTATTCTAAATAGCTAAATTTTAAATAGTTTTTCTCCTAAATAGTAACTAAAGTATTTAAAACCTGAATACATATATGAAGATTATATTATTTTTATATAACTTTCAATTATTAAAATTTGGTTGGTTACTTTTTCCTTTTTTGGTTGTTTTTTCCAAAATTTTGGTTAGAAAAATTTTTGCAGTGGCAACACTGGTTTAGACGCAAAACAAAAGTTGACGAAAATTGCCGGCGGCGGCGGCTTTCACAAATCGAATCATTAGCGGCAAGACAGCGTCGCCGTTTGGGTCCGAAAGGACAAAATTAACCGGCGTGAACTTACTTAGTGTCTACATTAGACAAATTTTTATCAAAACAAACGTCAAAATCAGTGCGAATATATACAAGGTAACCTTAGTTGTCAAACTGCATAAATAAAAAACAATTATGAAAACGCCATATTGTTGCTTTTTGCAACTGATGCCACCTCACACAAATTCGCGTTAAGTTTGACGTTTGTCATGATAAAAAAATCTCTAATGTAGACACTATGTTAAAAAAGTAAGATAATAAAGTAAAAGGTGGACGAACAAAGTAAGATAACAAAGTAAGATAACAAAGTAAAAGTGCTGCCAAGTTAAAAATCGCAACTTTGTTAACAAACTAATCATATAAGATAACAAACTAATGGACGTCGGCGTGATTTTTCAGTTCTGGCATCTCTGCCTCAAAATAAAAACATCGTGTTAATTTTTGCTTGAAAAATTAATTGAATTTTTAAATTAAAAAGTGTAAAAAAATCTAATTAAATTTGCTTTAACTTTCTTTTGCTTGGCAATGTTTGCTCAAAGAAGAAGAAAGCATTGGGGCATAAGCCCTAAATTCAAGGTGCCAAAAACTACAGACGGTCCCAGCACTAGTGCCAACAGGTTTCAGCTTCTGTCTGAAGACGAAGAAGAAGAAGCAGTTGCTATCAAAGAAAAGATTCCACCCCCAGATTTTCAACTGTGATCGGATTAATTGGGGAAAAATATACCTACAAACGGATGTCTATTGGTACAAAAATTGTATCAAACTCGTTATCGCTGTACAATGAAGCTTTGAGTGTTCTCAAAGACAAAAAATTCCAGTATTATACGCATGAATTGCGGGATGCAAAAACTTTTAAATTGGTTTTATTTGGCCTGCCACAACTGGACACAATGATAATTGGCGAAGAATTTGTAAGCTCGCTCAACATAAACCCGGTAAGCATTAAGGAACTAGCAACAAAAAGATCCAGTGTAGATGACGCCCTCTATCTCATTGAGTTTGATCATCAACATGTTTCAAAAAGAGAGGTTATGAAAATAAGATATTTTTGTAATATATCTGTATATTGGAGAAAACCTCTAAAGGGCAATAAAGGTCCTACACAATGCTCCAAGTGTGCTATGTATGGACATGGTGCTAAAAATTGTAACCGTACAGTAGTGTGTTCAGCCTGCGCCGGAAACCATGAGTATGCAGTTTGTTCACTCAATAAAGGTAATAGTGATGGTAGTATAATTTATAAGTGCTACAACTGCATAAAGAAGAACTTAAAAAACTTTAACCATAAGATGCCATATAATTTAACCGGTAGACACAATGTTCATGTTATGCATTGGAATGCCCAAGGCATAACAACTGAGTCAGCAGCTGCCCAGCTGGAATACTTTTTACACAAAAGGAAAATCGATATTCTCCTTTTAAATGAGACTTTTTTGAAACCGTACCACAAATTTCAACTTGGTGGTTATAAAATTTATAGAGAGGATCGATCTACTCATGGCGGAGAAGTTCTAATTGCAATTAAAGGTATCACTAAGCATACGTTGTTACCAAAAACAAAAACAAGTACTGCTGAAAGTATTTCAATACAAGTTATGATTAATAGAAGGTCAGTTATATTTACTTCAGCGTATAATCCAGTTCATACTACCAATTTTAAAGCTGATTTGGATAAATTAACTTAATTTTCAAAAGACTATTTTATTTTCGGTGATCTGAATGCCCAACATACACATTGGAATTGTATGTCAAATAATTCGACTGGTAATGATCTCTACAGCCACTATCTTCAACCCAAATGGACACACTCGCTTTGGGCAAAATATCAACCCCATTCAACCGTCCACAGTAGACATTCTTTTATCTAACTCGTGCCTCCATTTTTCAAACCTTGAGACACATCCAAATGTTTTACAGTCGGACCATGTACCTATATCTTGTGTTATTTCTGGACAAGTTCAAAACATGACATATTCAGTTCCTTTGTATTATCGAGCAGACTGGTCAGCAATCAGAAACTGGGTGGAAAATGAAATTAGGTGTCAGAACATTTACCAACTAATTTAGGTAATCTGGATTTTTATTTTAACAAATTAATATCTATAGTTAAAGAAGCGTTTAATAAAATACCTGTCGGTTATAAAATTCCGTGGCAACGAGAAATCTCTGAAATTAGTAAAATATTAATTAGTCAGAGAAATAAATACAAAAGTAAATTTCAAAGATGTCGCGATTTTAATTATAAAAATCACTTGAAAAGCATTTTGAAGCTATTAAATAAACTTATTGATTTTCACCTTAATAAAGACCGCAATGAATCCTGGTCAAAATTTATTTCGAATTTGCCCTCGGGCTATAAAAAGTTTTGGAAAGTAAAAAAAGCACTTAAAGGAAACAAAATGCCTTTTACTGATCTTCATGTAAACGGTGAAGTTTTAAAATCTGGCAATGAAAAAGCTAATTCAATAGCAGATGTATTTGGTGATTCACACGCCATTACTTTAAATAATTATTCACCTATGAACTCGGCCGTATCAAGATTCATTCATGATCTTGACGATACACTTCTTGACAGATCTAACGTAGAGCTTACCAATTTAGATGAAGTTAAATCGTTTGTACTTTTATTGAAAAATAATAAAGCCCTTGGTTTAGATGGCATTAATAGCATTATCCTTAAAAAGATGCCCGATTACTTTTTTGAAACTCTATGTAAACTTTTCAACTATTGTTTATTAGAAGGCTATTTTCCAACTATTTTTAAGAAGGCAAAAGTTATCCCAATTTCTAAGCCTGGAAAGGATCCTAAATTACCGTCTAGCTATAGACCAATCAGCATCCTAAGCCTATTGGATAAAGTATTTTAAAAAATAATTAATAAGAGAATTTTAGATTTTTCCAACCAAAATAATATTATTAACCCTCAACAGTTTGGATTCCGCAAGGAACACTCCACAGTATATCAACTAAAAAGAGTCGTTAATTTTATTGAATCAAACAAAAGAAATCGTAAAAGCACCGGAGTTATTTTTCTTGACATTGAAAAAGCCTTCGATTCAATATGGCATGAAGGCCTGGCTTTTAAACTAAATTCCTTCAATTATCCAACGTATTTGCAAAAGATAATAAAGAGTTTTTAGATCAACGCTCATTTGCTGTATCTATAGATAACACGCTATCTAGTGATAGACAAATCCCTGCGGGTTTGCCGAAATGATCGGTATTATCACCTACTCTTTATTCAATATATATTTCCGATTTTACTATTCGCAAGAATCAAGAAGTAGCTTTTTACGCTGACGACAGTGCCTTTATTTGCTGCGGTAAGGTGTCAAACGCAATAATCAAAAAAATGGAAGATAGTTTAAAATCTACCAATAAATACTTTGATAAATGGAAGATAAAAGTTAATGTTAGTAAAACACAAGCTATTATATTTCCATATAATAGATCACAAAAACGTATTCCTACAAAACATTTATATTCTAGGGGAGTTTTTATTCCTCTGCAGGATAGTATCAAATATCTAGGTATTATCTTAGATAAAAAACTATTATTTAAACAACACATGCAGTATATTTGTGATAAAGCAATTAAATGTGGCCGTGCACTTTACCCCTTACTTAACAGAAGATTTTGACAATTTTTCTTTAACACTGTGATATTAGTAGTTTCCTTATTTAATTATTTAGATTTTAATTGTTGTAATACTTTTAAGTAAATTCTCATAACAATGTAATTACTTTATAAAGGTTTCAATAAAGTCAATAATAATAAAAAAAGAGATTTTTCATATTACACTCTAAGGGACATTTTGGACCCTAGGTCGAACTGAGTGATTTATTCCTGGACCGCACCACTTGGAAGTGATAGTGGAAGGTCTCAGCTTCATTCTGATATACATTTTATTTACCGCTATAGTTTTTGGTAGAACAATGTTTTCAAAAAAAGATTTTTTCATATTTCACTCTAAGGGACATTTTGGACCCTAGGTTGAACTGAGTGATTTGTTCCTGGACCGGACCACTTAGAGGTAATAGTGGAAGGTCTCAGCTTCATTCTGATATACATTTTATTTACCGCTATAGTTTTTGGTAGAACAAAGTTTTCAAAAAAAGATTTTTTCATATTTCACTCTAAGGGACATTTTGGACCCTAGGTCGAACTGAGTGACTTGTTTCTGGACCGGACCACTTAGAGTTGATAGAGGAGAGTCTCAGCTTCATTTTGATATACACTTTATTCACCGCTATAGTTTTTGGTAGAACAAAGTTTTCAAAAAAAGATTTTTTCATATTTCACTCTAAGGGACATTTTGGACCCTAGGTTGAACTGAGTGATTTGTTCCTGGACCGGACCACCTAGAGGTAATAGTGGAAGGTCTCAGCTTCATTTTGATATACACTTTATTCACCGCTATAGTTTTTGGTAGAACAAAGTTTTCAAAAAAATATTTTTTCATATTTCACTCTAAGGGACATTTTGGACCCTAGGTCGAATTGAGTGATTTGTTCCTGGACCGGACTACTTGGACGTGATAGCGGAGGGTCTCAGCTTCATTTTGATATACATTTTATTCACCACTATAGTTTTTCGTAGAACAAAGTTTTCAAAAAAAGATTTTTTCATATTTCACTCTAAGGGACATTTTGGACCCTAGGTCGAAATGAGTGATTTATTCCTGAACCGGACCACTTGGAGGTGATAGTGGAAGGTCTCTGCTTCATTCTGATATACATTTTATTTACCTCTATAGTTTATGGTAGAACAAAGTTTTCAAAAAAATTTTTTCATATTTCATTTACCGCTATAGTTTTTGGTAGAACAAAGTATTGAAAAAAATGGTGATGGAGGTGCCGGGACTGCAACGTACCAGTAAATGATCTGGAGGTGATAGTGGAGGGTCTCATAATTGAAAAGTTCGAAAAAGATTATTTAAAAGGAATAGTTTTTGGTAGAACAAAGTATTCAAAAAACGGTAAATGATCTGGCATCCCAGAAATAAATATATTAACAATTTCAAAAATTGGCATACCTTTTATACTAACATGGCCACCAAGACGACTTTTCACAAGGCGGTTTCCATTAGAAAAATAGCCTTCACTTTTCTGAAGTGTCAAAGTTCATATATAAAAAATTTTTGGAACGAACCATGTTAAATCTGGCTTGGTAACCGTCGAATATTATTTGTCATCAAAGAAACAGCAGCGTAAGTGTTTTTTTAATTGATAAAAATAAGATTTTTAAGTGATAATAATAATTTATAAAGTTAATATGTGTGAGTTTAAAGTGAATGATTTAAAAAAAATAGTGATTTTTTCTTAAAAAAATTGTGTATGGTAATAGAGCTGCCGTGTAATAAAAAATAAATCTAAAAATGGGATTTTTTAAATTCCCATGTAAAAAACAATATTTTGTAGTTTTGCAGAAATAAATATTTATTTTATTTATTTTTTATCGCGCAAAAGCAAAATAAATCGATCGCGAAAAGGAACTCGGTACAAAAAAGAAAACTATTGACATATCAAAAAAATATAAAAAAAATTATCGATATATCGAAAAACTATCGCCATATTGGAAAAATATTAAGAAAAACTATCGCCTTATCGGTAAAATATGAAATTACAAACGGATTGACAAAATTATATAAAATGTAGAAAAAAAATCAAAACCTGCAATTTAAAATGCATTTTTATTTTTTTATTATATATTTTTTTTAACACGCGCAGAAAGCTCAAACGAAGAAAGACCATTACCAATAGAAGAAAGGCACAATAGAAGGATGACTAAGCTTAAGCAAAGGAAGACCATTAGAAGGAAGACAAAAAACTTACACACTTGGAAGAAGGGTAATAAATGTACATTTTCACTAATACCTTTTATTAACTTTAATAATAAAATTATTTGAATACTAAATATAAAAATATTTAATAATAATTTAAATATATTTTGTAAATTAATATATAATATAAGAATTTATTAAGAATAATTTATAATTAAATAAATTAGTTTAATAAAATATTGATTTCAAAAAATTTAACAAATAAAAAATTTTCAACAATATATAATTTTTAAAGTTTTTTTTTTTTTGTTACATCTAGAGACGAAATTTCATCATGAGAGTTAGACGTAAGTTTAGTTATAGTTCAAATGATTTAAAGACCATACTGTTAAATTGCTCATTTTTAGAGGATTTGCAGATCATTTTTTCGAAAAATGTTAAATTATTTGAAATTATTATTGAATCGTTAAATGCTATTTGCAAAAAATCTAAATAAAATAAGCTTCAAAATAATTTAAAAAATAGAAGAAGGATCTGTAGTATGGCAAAAACAAGCAAGGTAATAAAAGAAGACACATTGAATAGTGCTAGAATGTAATTAAATTTCGTATCCAAATAATCAGTAAATTCTAAATAATCGTAAATCGAACAGTTATAGAATCTATTCTATTATTAATTTCAGGAAATAATTCATCAAATTTAAATAGAAAAAAGTTATCTTCTATTTTTTTAAATTATTTTTTTCGAAGAAATGATCTGCAAATCCTCTAAAAATGAGCAATTTAACAGTATGGTCTTCAAATCATTTGAACTATAACTAAACTTACGTCTTACTCTCATGATGAAATTTCGCCTCTAGATGTAACAAAAAAAACTTTAAAAATTATATATTGTTGAAAATTTTATATTTGTTAAATTTTTTGAAATCAATATTTTGTTCAACTAATTTATCTAAATTAATATATAATATATTCTTATATTATATATTAATTTACAAAATACATTTAAATTATTATTAAATATTTTTATATTTAGTATTAAAATAATTCTATTATTAAAGTTAATAAAAGGTATTAGTGAAAATGTACATTCATTACCCTTCTTCCAAGTGTGTAAGTTTTTTGTCTTCCTTCTAATGGTCTTCCTTTGCTTAAGCTTAGTCATCCTTCTATTGTGCCTTTCTTCTATTGGTAGTGGTCTTTCTTCGTTTGAGCTTACTGCGCGTGTTAAAAAAAATATATAATAAAAAAATAAAAATCCATTTTAAATTTTAGGTTTTGATTTTTTTTCTACATTTTATATAATTTTGTCAATCCATTTGTAATTTCATATTTTACCAATAAGGCGATAGTTTTTCTTAATATTTTTCCAATATGGCGATAGTTTTTCGATATATCGATAATTTTTTTATATTTTTTTTTTTTTTGATATGTCAATAGTTTTCTTTTTTGTACCGAGTTCCTTTTCGCGATCGATTTATTTTGCTTTTGCGCGATAATTTTTCGATATGGCGATAGAAAAAAAAAAATATTTATTTCTGCAAAACTACAAAATATTGTTTTTTACTTGGGAATTTAAAAAAATTCCATTTTTAGATTTATTTTTTATTACACGGCAACTCTATTACCATACACAAATTTTTTTTTTTTTTTAAGAAAAAATCACTATTTTTTTTAATCATTCACTTTAAACTCACATATATTAACTTTATAAATTATATAGATTATTATCATTTAAAAATCTTATTTTTAATCAATTAAAAAAACACTTACCCTGCTGTTTCTTTGATGACAAATAATATTCGACGGTTATCAAGCCAGATTTAACAAGGTTCGTTCCAAAAATTTTTTATATATGCACTTTGACACTTCCGAAAACTGAAGGCTACATTTCTAATGGAAACTACCTTGTAAAAATTCGTCTTGGTGGACGTGTTAGCATAAAAGGTATGCCAAGTTTTGAAATTGTTATTATTTATTTCTGGGATGCCAGATCATTTACCGTTTTTTGAATACTTTATTCTACCAAAAACCATTCCTTTTAAATAATCTTTTTCGAACTTTTCAATTATGAGACCCTCCACTATCACCTCCAGATCATTTACTGGTACGTTGCAGTCCCGGCACCATCATCACCATTTTTTGCAATACTTTGTTCTACCAAAAACTATAGCGGTAAATGAAATATGAAAAAATTTTTTTGAAAACTTTGTTCTACCAAAAACTATAGAGGTAAATAAAATGTATATCAAAATGAAGCTGCGACCTTTCACTATCACCTCCAAGTGGGGCGGTCGAGGAACAAATCACTCAGTTCGACCTAGGGTCCAAAATGTCCCTTAGAGTGAAATGTGAAAAAAAATTTTTTTGAATACTTTGTTCAAGCAAAAACTATAGCGATGAATAAAATGTATATCAGAATGAAGCTGAAACCTTCCACTATAGCCTCCATGTAGTCCGTTTTAGGAACAAATCACTCAGTTTGAACTATGGCCCAAAATATCCCTCGAGTGAAATTAAAAAGATCTTTTTTTGAATACTTTGTTCTACCAAAAACTATAGCGGTAAATAAAATGTATATCAAAATGAAGCTGAGACCTTACACTATCACGTCCAAGTGGTCCGGTCCAGGAACAAATCACTCAATTCGACCTATGGCCAAAAATGTCCCTTGAGTGAAAGATAAAAAAATCTTTTTTTGAAAACTTTGTTCTACCAAAAACTATAGCGGTGAATAAAATGTATATCAAAGTGAAGCTGAGACCTTCCACTATCACCTCCAGGTGGTCCGGTCCAGGAACAAGTCACTCAGTTCGACCTAGGGTCCAAAATGTCCCTTAGAGTGAAATATGAAAAAATCTTTTTTTGAAAACTTTGTTCTGCCGAAAACTGTAGCGGTGAATAAAATGTATATCAAAATGAAGCTGAGACTCTCCTCTATCAAGTCCAAGTGCTCCGGTCCAGGAACAAATCTCTCAATTCGACCTAGGGTCCATTAGGTGGACGAGATGATAACAAAGTAAGATAACAAAGTAAAAGTGCTGCCAAGTTTAAAAATCGCAATTTTGTTAACAAACTAATCATGTTAGATAACAAACTACTGGACCCTAAGTCGAATTGAGTGATTTGTTTCTCGACCGGACCACTTGGAGGTGATAGAGGAGGGTCTCAGATGCATTTTAATATACATTTTATTCACCGCTATAGTTTTTGCTTCAGCAAAGTATTCAAAAAAAAAGATTTTTTTTATCTTTCACTCAAGGGACATTTTGTGCCATAGGTCGAATTGAGTGATTTGTTCCTGGACCGGACCACTTGGAGATGATATTGGAAGGTCTCAGCTTCATTCTGATATACATTTTATTCACCGTTATAGTTTTTGGTATAACAAAGTTTTCAAAAAATATTTTTTTCGTATTTCACTCTAAGGGACATTTAGGACCCTAGGTCGAACTGAGTGATTTGTTCCTCGACCGGACCACTTGAAGGTGATGACGGAAGGTCTCAGCTTCATTCTGATATACATTTTATTCACCACTATAGTTTTTGGTAGAACAAAGTTTTCAAAAAAAGATTTTTTTTTAATTTCACTAAAGGGACATTTTGGAACCTAGGCCGAATTGCGTGATTTGTTCCTGGACCGAACCACTTGGAGGTGATAGTGGAAGGTCTCAGCTTCATTCTGATATACATTTTATTCATCGCTATAGTTTTTGGTAGAACAGTTTTCAAAAAAAAATTTTCATATTTCATTTACCGCTATAGTTTTTGGTAGAACAAAGTATTGAAAAAAAACGGTGATGGTGGTGCCGGGACTGCAATGTACCAGCAAATGATTTGGAGGTGATAGAGGAGGGTCTCATACTTGAAAAGGTCGAAAAACATTTTTTAAAAGGAATAGTTTAATAGGAATAGTTTTATATTTTTTATATATTTTATATTAACAATTTTATATAAATATATTAACAATTTAAAAACTTGGCACACCTTTTATACTAACATGGCCACCAAGACGAATTTTTACAAGGTGGTTTCCATTAGACATGTAGCCTTCAGTTTTCTGAAGTGTCAAAGTGCATATATAAAAAGTTTTTGGAACGAACCTTGTTAAATTTAACTTGGTAACAGTCAAATTTAATTTGTCATCAAAGAAACAGCAGGGTAAATGTTTTTTTAATTGATTAAAAATAAGATTTTTAAGTGATAATAATAATTTATATAGTTAATATGTGTATGTTTAAAGTGAGTGATTTAAAAATAATAGTGATTTTTTATTTTTTTTTAATTTTGTGTATGGTAATAGAGCTGCCGTATAATTAAAAATAAATCTAAAAATGGGATTTTTTAAATTCCCAAATAAAAAAATTTATTTTGTAATTTTGCAGAAATAAATATTTTTTATTTTGTTCTATCGCTATATCGAAAAATTATCGCGCAAAAAAAAAATATCGATATGTCGGAAAACTATCGCCATATGGGAAAAATCTTAAGAAAAACTATCGCCTTATCGGTAATATATGAAATTACAAACGGGTTGACAAAATTACATAAAATTTAGAAAAAAAATCAAAACATGAAATTTAAAATGGATTTTTATTTTTTATTTTTTTATTACATATTTTTTAACACGCACTACCAATAGAAGGAAGGCTCAGTAGAATATTTACAACTGTCGCATATGATTATGTTACAATTTATCTTTTTTGAACAACCACAATGACAACAAAATCTTGTTTTATCACCTTGATGTTTTAATAACAAATTTTTCATTTCCTTTCTGAAATAATTAGGATTGCATAAGTTTGTTAAGGATTCATTTTGGAGAATTTTTGAGACGTATATAAAACAAAAATTCCACAACTTGATCCATCTGTTTGCAAATCTCTATTTACAATTTCTTTATATTGCCATGAAGACTCATTAGTTCCAATATTAAAAATAAAATAATTGTAAGTACGTTTTCCTTCACCTTCATTTGAAAAAGAATTTATATAAATAAATTTATGTGTAGAAAATTTTAAAACACACAATGTAAAATGATTGGACTAATAATGGGGACAAATAACAATTCTGGTTGATTATTCATAAATATTTTCAGTAGCTCTAGCTGTATGTTGTCAGATTGGCAGGGCATACTGTAACAATCGACTGACCTACTTTCTTTTATTATTACTAGAAGGCAAGTATCTAGAACAAAATTAGCCAACCATTCATTATTATTCAAAGACATCCAGTCCGAAGTTTCTAAATAATCGGTAAATCGAACATTTATAGAATCTATTCTATTATTAATTTCAGAAAATAATTCATCAAATTTAAATAGAAAAAAGTTATCTTTTTGAATCGCATTACTATTATTTTTACGAATATCTGAGACCTTCTTACTTGCCTTTGCTTCATGCATTATTTTTGGCCGAATTGTTTTTTTTTTGACTCAACTTCCCCATTCTTCTTCGGGCTCTGTCTTAATATTCCCACTTGCTTGAGAATAACTGTGTTCTTTTTCTATTACTTCAACACTTATATCCAGTGTGGAGTCTTGTTTTTTTTCAGTTGGAGTTGAACAAATATAAGAATGCTCTTTAATTATTCTACTATTGTTATGCTTTTCATTTAACTCATCTTTGCATAAAATAATTGTATTCTCTATTTCCTTATGAACTGATCCAAACATTTTATAATTATATCGTAACTCCTTTAAGGAACTTAGATAATCAATTCTCATTATTTTAACGAAAACATCTGGTCTTACAGATTTGTGCTGTAGTATAACATGTTTTTGCAAATAATAAGAAAATTCAATCGGGCCATTACTTATATGCTCCCCAGATGCATCAACATGAATGCCCATAACGCTTGTCCAAAGTACAATAAAAGGGCAATATTTATTTAACAAAAACGTACACATATCATCGTTGCGGTATTGATTTACGCAACGACCTGTTGTAACATTTTTCAATGCAGTTTTAATGCCCTCGTATATCGAAAGAAAAATTTTCCGAACAGGACTATTAAATGCAATTAATTCCAAAAAGTCGATTTTTTCATAATCGTAAATCGTATATTCCCTGCTTAAGTTTTCATCAATAATTTCTATTATGCATTGTTGTAATATTTCGAAACTTTGTTCAAATAAAGAAGTTTTAAACGGCGACAATAAAACAGTAAAAATATGTTTAAACCAACATTCACACTCTTCCATAAACTAAATGCCGCTACTAAAGCAGTCTTAAGCAAGGGTCTTAAAATATGGTTTTTACCTAATTTTAAATTTAAATCTTTGCAAATTATATTTATATAGTGACATTTACACCACTGCAAGATAACAAAATCAGGTTTGAGCTTTGAATTTAATTTAACATTATTTAGATACTTAGCACACGCTATTTTCAACACTGCGTCATATAATGCGGGACTTACATCAGTACAAACCCGTCTACAATAAGGCCATTTGAACTGATATTTAATATTGCTCTCTTTCATGAACAATTTTAACAAATTTGTCCAGTAAAGCACAAATTTCACTGAGTTTGTGGCGAGAAAGAATTGCTTCCGCAATTGGTAGAATTTTTTTTTTATTTCCGAAATTCGTAAAACAATTTTATATGTCAAAATTCTCTTTTCAGCATATTTTACATGTTTCACGCTTTCGCCAGATGCATCAATATGTAATGTATATTTTGAATCTTCAAGAATTTTTACATTACTGGAAAAAGTTTCAAACGTATGCATTTCCCATGTATAAACTGTTAATGGAGAAGCAACTAGTTGTATATAATTTTTATACGGACCATCTTTCATCAAAATAAGAGCGTAAACTGGATCTGAATGATAATATTTGTCATAATTACCTTCAGATTTAAATTTTCTTAATGTTTCCAGCTTATGTATATTTTGAAAATTGCCTTTTTCGGCAATATTATCGCAGCATTTAAAATTTGCTGTTTTCCATAGAAATATGCCTTATTGTTCTTAAGGTCGTTTTTTATAATATATCTTTTTAATCCTCTGATTTGCCCAACATGAGATTCATTTTCTGCATGTTGTATTTCTTTGGTTCTATAAACAGAAACGTTTCCCTTAGGATTAATTTCAAATCGAAAAGTTGTGCAATCATTAAATTTACAATAAGCGTACATAAATGTACTGTCTTTTCCATATAGAACATTATAAAAACATAAAATACAAACATTGTTATCTTCTAAGATTTTCTTTTTAGTAATTTTTGTGTTGTTTGTATTTTGTGCAACATCTAAGTTAACAATAAATGTAGAATCAAGAATATTCTTTTGAAATGTTCTTTTAGGTTTTTGCACACTTTGATTCCCCTTGAAGCATAGTTCTATTGCACTTTTCATTGGGATTTAGAATCTTTCTATAAGTTAAAAAGCTTGACATATTCAATGAATCATCGCTGATTTCGAAGGGACCAAGAACATGATCGCGTTCATTGTTTTGAACATTTAATTGTTGTTCTTGACAACTTTCTACTTTATTAGATTTAATAATTTGATGATCGTTCATATTCTTTAATTCGTCAACAATTTTAGTTAAATCATTCTTAATAGTTTTAAAATTTGATTTAAATTCTTCAACAAATTTAAAATGTTGGAAAATATCTTTAAGAATTTTCGCAAAAGCATCATTAGAAATAATTTGTTCTTCTGATGAATTTAATATCTTTAAAATTTTTAGAACCACAATTTAACTTTTCTGGTGCATTTTTAAACTTGCTATTATCATCCTTCAATGGTAAATTTTCAAATATTAAGTTTGCTTCGTTAGTCAATGGGTAAGATTTCTGTGAATCTTTCACAATAAAATCATTCGAGTTAATTAAAACTTCGTTATCAATGTCCGAAATATTATCTGGACTATTTAATAACTCCGATATATATTCTTGTTTCATTGGAAAAGAATTAACTTCCATTCCATTAGTATTTGGATTTGAAATTATATTACATTCTAATAAAGTATTATTTTCTGATACATCAGATTTTAAATTCGTAGCGCTATTAAATGTGTCTACTTTTATTACCTTGCGTGTTTTCAGCAAGGTTTTTGTCATACTACAGATCCTTCTTCTATTTTTTAAATTATTTTGAAGCTTATTATATTTAGATTTTTTGCAAATAGCATTTAACGATTCAATAATAATTTCAAATAATTTAACATTTTTTGAAGAAATGATCTGCAAATTCTCTAAAAATGAGCAATTTAACAGTTGGTCTTTAAATTATTTGAACTATAACTAAACTTACGTCTTACTCTCATGATGAAATTTTGCCTCTAGATGTAACAAAAAAAAAAAAAAAGTTTAAAAATTATATATTGTTAAAAATTTTTTATTTGTACAATTTTTTGAAATCAATATTTTATTAAACTAATTTATCTAATTATAAATTATTCTTAATATATTCTTATATTATATATTAATTTACAAAATACATTAAAATTATTATTAAATATTTCTATATTTAGTATTAAAATAATTCTATTATTAAAGTTAATAAAACGTATTAGTGAAAATGTACATTTATTACCCTCTTTCCAAGTTTGTAAGTTTTTTGTCGTCCTTCTAATGGCCTTCCTTTGCTTAAGCTTAGTCTTCCTTCTATTGATAGTGGTCTTCCTTCGCTTGAGCTTTCTGCGCGTATTAATAAATATATAATAAAAAAATAAAAAATAAAAATTCATTTTAAATTTCATGTTTAGATTTTTTTTTAAATTTTATATAATTTTGTCGATCCGTTTGTAATTTCATATTTTACCGATAAAACGATAGTTTTTCTTAATATTTTTTCAATATGGCGATACTTTTTTGATATGTCGATAGTTTTCTTTTTTGTACCGAGTTCCTTTTCGCGATCGTTTTATTTTGCTTTTGCGCGATAATTTTTCGATATGGCGATAGAACAAAATAAAAATAAAAAGAATATTTATTTCTGCAAAATTTCAAAATAATTTTTTTTGCTTGGGAATTTAAAAAATCCCATTTTTAGAATTATTTTTAATTACGCGGCAGCTCTATTACCATACACAAAATTTTTTTTGAAAAAAGAAAAAATCACTATTTTTTTTAAATCACTCACTCTAAACTCACACATATTAACTATATAAATTATTATTATGACTTAAAAATCTTATTTTTAACCAATTAAAAAAACACTTACCTGCTGTTTCTTTATGTCAAATAAAATAAGACGGTTACCAAGCCAGATTTAACAAGGTTCGTTCCAAAAATTTTTTATATGTGCAGTTTGACACTTCAGAAAATTGAAGGCTACGTGTCTAATCGAAACTACCTTGTAAAAATTCGTCTTGGTGGCCATGTTAGTATAAAAGGTGTGCCAAGTTTTTAAACTGTTAATATATTTATTTCTGGGCTGCCAGATTATTTACATTTTCAGGGGCTGGTACGTTGCAGCCCGGGCACCACCATCATTGTTTTTTTCAATACTTTGTTCTACCTAAAAACTATAGCGGTAAATGAAATATGAAAAAATCTTTTTTTGAAAACTTTGTTCTACCAAAAACTATAGCGGTGAATAAAATGTATATCAAAATGAAGCTGAGACCTTCCACTATCATCTCCAAGTGGTGCGGTCCAGGAACAAATCACTCAATTCGATCTAGGGTCCAAAATGTCCCTTAGAGTGATACATGAAAAAATCTTTTTTTGAAAATTTTGTTCTACCAAAAACTATAGCGGTGAATAAAATGTATATCAAAATGAAGCTGAGACCTTCCACTATCATCTCCAAGTGGTGCGGTCCAGTAACAAATCACTCAGTTCGACCTAGGGTCCAAGATGTCCCTTGTGTGAAAGATAAAAATCTTTTTTTGAAAACTTTGTTCTACCAAAAACTATAGCGGTGAATAAAATGTATATCAAAATGAAGCTGAGACCCTCCACTCTTACGTCCAAGTGGTCCGGTCCAGGAACATATCACTTAGTTCGACCTAGGGTCCAAAATGTCCCTTTTAGTGAAATATGAAAAAATCTTTTTTTTTTAAACTTTGTTCTACCAAAAACTATAGCGGTGAATAAAGTGTATATCAAAATGAAGCTGAGACCTTCCACTATCATCTCCAAGTGGTGCGGTCCAGGAACAAATCACTCAGTTCGACCTAGGGTCCAAAATGTCTTCTAGAGTGAAGTATGAAAAATCTTCTTTTTGAATACTTTGTTCAGCCAAAAACAATAGCGGTGAATTAAATATATATCAAAATGAAGCCGAGACTCGAAGTTGTCCGGTCTAGAATGAAATCACTCAATTCGACCTAGAGTTCAAAATAACTAAAATTTTAAAAATCGTTATTTGCATTTTTTTTTTTTTTTTTAATTCAATTATAGTACCATCAATAAACATAAATTGTTTCATTTCCAAAAAAGTATTTTAACCATGTTTTGAATCTCTTAAAAGGGTTTTGATAATAAATTTTAAAAAATTTTCCTACCGGTTACAGTAGTTTGTTATTTTACAAAAACCACTCATCTCGCTGCAAAATTAAGTAATTTTGGACACACAAATTGAGTAGTAGTTTGTTATATTCTCGTCCACTCCTCCGCCCTTTGATCAAACAATGAACAGCTTTTTTGCATGTTTAGTACTATAGTTGTAGGACTGCATTTCTACGGATTTATCTATATTACCATGAGGTATTGCTAATATTTTTTGATTAGTCTGGCCGTTATTTTGAAAAGTTTAGCTTATTATTATATTCATAGTTATCAAATAAATATAATCGGTACATAAATAAATATAAGTTCAAAAATGTTGTTGAAAAAAAGCGAAGGCTTTAGCCGTTACAAAATATTTTGCACAGAAGTTTTACTTAATGGTTTAGTTCCGAAATATATAAATTCGTGTAATTTACTTTAGCTGTCAGTTGAAATAAAAGTATTGTATGTGCTTGGGCCTTTAAAAGTTTATTTGAAATTCTGAAAAATATTAGTTGTATATTTGTTTCTTTTTTGAAGTAAGAAAATTAATTATTTCTATAACAGAATTTTCAAAACATATGTTTTTCATTGTATCGAGTTATTTTTTTCATTCGAATTACTAACGGCATACAATTTTCAGTAATGTATTAAAATAATTGCAAAATAACACAAATAATACAATTTTTCAATTGGGCCACCGTGAATACTGTTTATTTTTCAATAAACCATAAAATTTATTCCAAAATTAAAAAATAAATAAAAAAGTTATCACAATTTTTAAGAAATATATATTAAGTTCATACGCACTATTATTGTAAATAAAATTAACTTGAAAATAAATAACTCACCGTTTATACACCAATTGCATAAAAAGTATATTTTCTTATTTGTCGCGTCGGATGGGAAAAATACAACTATTATCAACGAAAATTCTAAAAACGTAATAGAAGTGGCAACGTCGTACGTTTTATTTGTAATAAAACAAATTTTATTTGCAAATAAAATAAATTTTTAAAATATAGTAGGAGATGTGTATAAACGTAGTAATAGTTTTATAGCGGCTGAGTTGAAAGATTCGAAGGCTGATGAAAAATCATCGCACAGCCAATTACCCGCCTTACAAGTTAGGGAAAGGGTCAAGGTAGGGGAAAACAAGGACGACGTCGGGAAAAGGGGGAAAGATGAGGATGGGGACGATGACATGGACTTAATAAGACTGCATACGGACATCCTCATTCAACACGGACAACTAATGACCCAACTAACGGAGGAGGACAGCCTGCTGGACTCGGCGGAGGACCCTGTAGGATCTGGAGCGACGGAGGGACTGGAGGACCTGTCTCTTTTATCCGATGAAGAGCATGAGACAACAGTGGTCTCTGCTCTTGACCGGGGAAAAGAAATCGGAACTGCAGTCACTGCGTCAACTCCGGATAGGAAGCAGGTGAGCTCGACGGGGGCATCAGGCATGCCAGGGCCTACGGCCAAACCTATTGTTCGGCAGGTAGCGGTAGCATATCCAATGGATGAGCAAGCCGCAACCGACAGCCGAACGAATTTTGAAAAGGCGAAAAACAGTGTTAGGGCCTCTATAGCTGCACTAAATAAGTTGGCTAAAAAGGACCCATCGCTGTTAGACGGGCGGGATAGGCATGTTCGCAGGAAACACCGAAAGAGCATCTACAGGTTTGAACGGACCTATGGCTCCATCGGTGACATCCTGGGATTGTCTTATCCCGATGGTTTTAAAGTGGAGGTAGAGGAAGGTCCGCAAATTGCTCGCAAGAGTAAAGGGTCCGTGTCTACCAACACTTTGGAACCAAAAGTCTAGGCTGTTGCACATTGTGATATTCACAAGCCATCCAGTAGTCCTGTAGCTTCTCTCAAGGGAAGCGACAGGTCGGCAAGGATTGGTAGTGGGAGAAAACTCATGGAGAAGAGAGTAGAAAGGGTAAATCAAGCTCTTGCGAGCCCCGCTAAAGGATCTCAAATAAGGTCAATTAGGGGAGCTCTGCCTGGAGATGAGATACCCTCTACCTCTAGGAAAGCTGGTCATATTCCGCATGACTCTTTTAAAGGTCCCCCTAAGGGGACCATAAAAAGAGTGAGGTCGGGGGATGACCAGCAGATTCCGTCAGCGAAGAAGGTTGGTAATGCACCAAGTGGCCCGCTTAAAAACTCTCATAAGGGAGTAGTGAAGCGGGTAGTATCTGGTGCTGTGCAACCTTCATCGTCCAAAAAGGGGAAGGATTCGTCCAAGTCGGACATTCTTCAAGCAGCAGTCATTGACCGTGCTGATCCAGATGGGAGAATCAGTACGGAAATGTGGCGGCTGATTGAGGACAGACTTATGGACGAAATCTTCCAGGCAAGGCACAGGCCGGGTGAAATAGCCTTCATGGGTGCAGACTGGACAAGGGGCGTCAAGACTGTTGGTTGCGGTAACAAAGGAACTTTTGAATTCCTGAAAGCCGCGATCAACAGATGTGGCAACCTTTGCCCAGATGCGCAACTGGAGGTTATACCAGCGTCGGAATTGCCTCTGCGACCAATAGTCACGGTATGGATTCCACCACCCATTAAGCCGGTGGAAGTCATACTGGGAGTCATACTGGGAGGGACAAAATAGGGGGATCAATACAAGTCAATGGAAACTTGTCTCTTCATTGACTTGTAAAGAGAACCAGGGTAAAGATTTCCGATTCGCAGTGGATCGGGAATCTATTAGGAAATTGGACTCATTGGGGGGGGGGGTTGTTACGTTCGGGCTTGGCTACATCAAATTTCGCTACGCGAAAAATGATAAAGCCAAAGAGGTTGCGGATGGTGCAGATAAATCTGCATCATTGTGAAGCGGCCTCGACCGAATTGATAACCTACCTCAGTGAGACCAATGTGGACGTGGCCCTAATCCAGGAGCCTTGGCTTAATGATAACCAGGTCTGTGGTTTAAGGGCCAAAGGATACAAATTGTTCAAGCCGTCCACTGGGGATAAGGTGAGAACTTGTATTTTGGTGAAGAATGATCTTCAGGTAATTCTTCTTAACTCTTTCAGTTATGGTGATCTAACGGTCGTCCAAGGAGAGGCATTGGGAGGCGGTAAACTGGCCTTGGCCTCGGTGTACATGCCCTATGAGGAGTTGGAACCACCAGATGACAGGGTGTGGGCCTTAGCCGAGTACGCAAGACGGAATGGAGTACGTCTATTGCTCGGTTGCGATGCTAATGCACACCACAGTCAATGGGGTAGCAGGGATACTAATAGGAGAGGTGAGTCAACTTTTGATTTTATTATTGCAAATGATCTTTTAATCTGTAATAGGGGTAATACTCCTACGTTCAGAACGAAGGATAGGAATTCAGTAATAGACATCACACTGACCAACTCGAGAGACCTAGTTGAAGACTGGAGGGTAGCCATGGGATGTACTTTCTCTGACCATGGTAGGATAACCTTTAGTCTGAACTTCCGAGGTTCTGAGGGGAAACCTTTCAGGAATCCTAGGAGGACGGATTGGGACGCCTTCGGGCGGGATCTGGGGTCAAGATTGACTGGAACTCCAATGGAGATCTTGTCGAGAGAAAATCTTGACGAAATAGTGGGGAAGGTAACAGGGTCCATTAACAGAAGCTATGAACTTAACTGCCCGGTGAGCTATCCGGGTAAAGGGAAACAGCCAGTCTGGTGGTCGGAGGAGTTGAAGGCTCAACGGACCACAGTTGGCAGGCTGTACAACAAGGCCCATAGATCTGGTAGGGACGAGGATTGGGGCACCTATAGAGTGTGTTTCAATAAGTACAAAAAGGACATTAGAAGAGCTAAAAGAGCCTCGTGGATTAGGTTCAGCGAGGCCATTGACTCGGTCAATGAACTTTCCAGATTCAGGAAGATACTGTCAAAGGACCCTAGCGTTCCAGGGAGTATCCAGAGATCAGATGGTTCATGGACGGAGTCTAGTTCTGAGTCACTTAATGTACTTTTGGAAACCCATTTTCCGGGTTGCAGGGATCCATTGGTGGAGGAATCGGGTGAGTGAGAACACTTCTTCACGGAGTCCACCAGTGGGATGATTGGAACAGTGGTAAGAGACCTAATAACGGTGGAGAAGGTCACATGCGCGGTGAATTCATTCGAGCCTTATAAGTCACCAGGCCCGGATGGTATTTTTCCGGCCATGTTGCAGAATGCACCGTTGGTGGTCCGTAAACTACTGGCTGAGATTTTTAAGGGGTGTCTAATACATGGACATATTCCAAGGGGGTGGAGAGAGGTTAGGGTTATATTCATACCGAAAGGTGGAAGGACCTGTCACTCGAAACCCAAGGATTATAGACCTATCAGCCTATCGTCTTTCCTCTTGAAGACTTTAGAGAGACTGATAGATCTATATTTAAGATCGTCTGGTAGCTCCAGCATCATGAGTAGTGCTCAACATGCTTACCTGAAAGGTAAATCTGTGGAGAGTGCGCTAAGTGATGTGGTGGGTTATATAGAACAAGGGCTTCGGTATAAGGAGTACACCATGGCCGCGTTCTTGGATATTGAGGGAGCGTTCAATAATATTGAGATTGACGCTATCAAGCAGGCGCTGGTGAATCTTAAGGTACATGACTTCTTGATCGAATGGATAATCCTCATGCTGAGCATTATCAATTCAAGCTTGGGTGGAGTATGCTTAAGAAAACTAGTGACTAGGGGAACTCCGCAAGGGGGAGTGCTCTCACCCCTGCTGTGGCTAATGGCTGTCGATGTGATTTTGCGTCAATTCGACAGTAGAGGGCGGAAGATCGTGGCTTATGCTGATGATGTGGTCATACTGGTAAAGGGAAAATTTCTTCCCACAATCAGTGAGATCATGCAGTCAGCGCTGGGTGAGCTGTCCTCGTGGGCTGCTGATAAGGGGTTGGGAGTGAACCCGGAAAAGACAGAGTTGGTTCTGTTTACTAGGAGGTACAAGGTAGAGAAATTCAGACTACCGGTACTATGTGGGACTGAACTGAAGCTTTCAGACTCAGCGAAATATCTGGGGGTGTTCCTTGATAGCAAACTGAACTGGAAGAGGAATGTTCAGGAAAGACTCAAGCGTGGCCTCAGTGCCTACTACACCTGTAGAAACTCCATAGGTAAGAGTTGGGGACTCAAACCGAAAGTTGTATATTGGATTTACACTTAGGTGGTGAGACCAATCCTTTCATATGGTTGTTCTGTCTGGTGGCAGGCACTGGAACGCAAGAGCAATAGGAGCCTTTTGTCGAAGGCGCAAAGGTGTGCTTCGATTGGCATTACAGGTGCAATGAGAAGCACACCACAAGCGGCTCTCGATGTCATACTTCATCTCTTACCTATTGAAGAGTTTGTGAGGGGTATGGCAGCAAAGAGTCTACTGTGACTTAGGGAATTGGGACTATTAGGCTCATCAAGAGCAGGTCACTCCAAGGTCATTTACGAGATCAGTTACGGTGAGGTTAATCTGAGCTCTGCGGGGGCATCAGATTACATGGCCGCTGAATCGGACTTTGGAGTAGGTCCTGTCGTGGTGATACCTGATAGGGAGGTCTGGTCCGGCACTGAGAGACTATATGAGGGTTGCGCAGTGTTCACGGACGGATCAAAGATGGTCGAGGGTACCGGAGCGGGGGTCTATATTATGGGCACGAATTTGAAGGGCTTTTTTAGACTCCCTGATGAGTGCAGTGTTTTTCAGGCTGAGATTCTCGGCATCCTGAGGGCCGCGGAGATGATCAGGCAAAACATTGCGAGAGGTACCGAGGTCACTCTCTATGTGGACAGTCAGGCGGCTCTAAAGGCCTTGGGGACACATTTGGTGAGATCCAGGCTGGTGGCTGCCTGTAGGAAGACACTGAGAGAGTTGATGGAGGACTACATGGTGAGACTCTGCTGGGTGCCTGGCCATTGCAATATTTCAGGCAACGAATTGGCTGATGAACTGGCAAGGCAAGGTGCGGCAGGGAACGTCTCGGAGAGAGAGACATTTGTGAAACCACCACTAAGTTTCTTCTATGGGAAGATCAATGATTGGATCTTGGTCAGAACCAATTCGGCTTGGGAAAGTAGGGAGGACTGCAAGGTGTCGAGGGCGATATGGCCGGTATTGGACAAGGCAGACACTACCACTCTCCTGGGCATGAATAGGAAGAGCTTGAGGGTCATGATAGGGGCCATAACGGGTCACTGTCTGATAGGGAAGATGAGGTCTAGAATGGACGCTAACAGTTCTGATTTTTGCAGACTGTGTGAGGACATCGATGAGACCGAGTCTATTGAGCACATTGTGTGCCATTGTCCGCGATTACAGCATCGTAGGATGAAGTGGCTGGGTAGACAGTTCCTCGACGGGCTAGGTGACGTTCGGGACGTAGATCTTGTTGACGTCATAGGCTTCGTCATGGGAATTGGCTGCTTGAGGGAGAATCAAGGGTTTAACCCTAGGGGGATTGGTGGCATTGCTGGTCTCCCTCTGTGATTCGCTACATTTCTATTCCCTTTTTATCTTTCACTTTACTTTTTCTGAACTCTGTGTTTTCGATTTTATATATTCTATACTCTTATTTCACGACTATTCTGTTGAAGGGACTCACAATGGACCGGGATCGGTCTCTGTGTGGAGATGTGGTACTATCTGGTATCACATCTACCTTCTCTATCTATCTATCAATTACCCGCCTCCTCTGATAATTTATAGTCGGCCTGCTTCCCTGCCTTGCACAAGCTCATAATTAGTATTTCATTTTTGCACTTTTTCTGCTAGATTTAACAGAATGGTTTGGTATATTTATTGTGGTTTGCATATTTCTTTTGAAAAATTCTGCTAAATGCTTTTTATCGACCTATTGAAAGCTGATTTTTAGTATAATTTTTAATATGTGAGAAGAGAAATGCCTACACTAAATTTCTTGCGTCGATTTATTTTTAAAACTGTTAATTTAAATTTTCTCTTAGCAAAAACTTTGTGGTATAAAGCTTCATTATATAAAAATCGAGATTAGATTGAAATTTCGTTTAATGACAAAATTATCAACTATATCACACTACCCATTGAGGCCTTTTGCAAAATAATTTGAAATAAATATCGATCTTTTAAACCACTGGACCGATCTTGATTTTGATGAAACTTGGGAAATCGACAGAAAAGGTTGCTTTCTGAATATTGCTGGATGGAGTATGTAACAAAATCACAAACGGCGCTACAATGGGATAATTTGACCACCCCGAATATAAATTTTACAAATGTGAACCAATTTAAATATTTTTAAATATCTGAATACACGGTAATACTTTTATTAATATTTGTCAAAAATTCGAATATCACAATACAATTTTATCGTCTAAATACAAATTTTTTGATTATGAAAAAATACTTATGACTTTTTCTAAATACCAATGGTATTTTTAATTATTCAAAAATCATTTAATTTTCATGTGTATAAATAATGTTTTTTAATATAAAAAAATAAAGTTATAAAAAGTTTTCCGTAAAGACAATAAACTGAATAAAATATTGAAAGAAAAATAAAAACTTGTGTATCACTCTCTGAATTACTTAAGCATTTTCCACTGTTCTTTTTTTTTTTGACACCGATAAAATACGCAATATTATATTTTTGAAAAAATATTAATTCCTTGCGTGCATGTCTAGAAATACCTTAAGTAAGACAAAGAAACAACAGGCTTTCTGAACTATATTATCTCTAATGGTTTAAAAAGTATTTAACTTAAAAAAATTAGTTTTTAAAAAATATAGTGAAATTTTTCATATTTCGATTAAATAAATTTCAAACGAACAAAAGGTAGCAAAATGCCAAATCTACGTTTTTTATATCATTTTATACGAATTTATCGTATAAACTTAGTTGTGCACTGCATTTCCAAAAAACTAATAAAACATGGAGGAATCAGATTTTTTTACCTTTCATTCCCATTAATTGTTTGTCAATAGTTCAAGATTATTTTCCTTACACATAATGCTGTTATTATAACTTTTGTTTCACTGTTTTCTTAGTTTAGTAACCTAGTGTCTACATTAGTAAAATTTTTATCAAAACAAACGTCAAAATCAATATGAATATACCAAGGCAACCTTTGTTGAACAGCTGATTATTAATTTGGTCTTACAGTAGCCAAACTGCATATATAAAAAACAATAATGGATACGCCATATTATTGTTTTTGTGCAACTGTTGCCACCTTCCACAAATTCGCATTAAGTTTGACGTTTGCCTTGATAATAAATTGTCCAATGTAGACACAATGTAAGACTGGATAATGCTTATTTTAAAGCGAAATCAGTTAATATTGGGATAATAGTGGCATTTTCAGGCAGAAAACAGTAACATTAATTTTCATAGCTATTTTTGGGATTTCATTCGTCTGGTATTAATGTTCGTAAATATGATATTTTGGTTGCATATATTTCAAAAAATAATTTGATTTTACAACGTTTTCTCCCGGTCCTACAAATATTTTTATTTCAGCAGATTCTAGCATATTATTTTTGAGAATTTAGCATAAGACGCAAAAACTTTTCTGACAACAGTGCTCTTTATATTTAGTTACTATCAGGAATGGAAATTTTAAATATTCTTTGGTATTAGAAAATGTTTAAGAGATGGTCCATAAAATTATACTGTCAGAGAATGTCAAATTCGCTCACTGAGGGAATTGTTCCACGTGTAGATTCAAATATTAGTATTATAAGATGTATTATGAGACTGTTGTGATAAGATTTCTCTACATAAAAAAAGTGCACGTATACGAAAGTTTATGTGCATGTGTATTTCAAAAGTTAATTAAAAAACAATGCTTTGGCAAAATTGGTTTGCTTTAATGGCTATTTTAAATAAAAAAAACATATGTTTATGTGACTGATTGAAAATAATGCCACCTTATAAGATTTATAAGAATATGTGTACCCCTTATTTAAGATTTAACATTATATAAACATAATAGTTACTCTTTTATGCTGGAGTTATCTCACATATTATACCAACGTTAATCTCAGTTGTCGACCTGGGCCATAAAGTCCTTAATGACTTGAAAAACTTTTGAGTGTCAAATTAATGGTGGAAGTACTGCGGTACTTTTGAACCAAGACGAATTCATTGAAGGCGAGGTTAATGGCAGAGCTGATTTGAATTCGCCGTAAATTCTAAAAACCAAATGTCATAGTTTGTTTATATTTTTTCTGTTTTCTTATTCTTTACTAGGGTATCCCAAAAATAATTTTAAAAATTCGTTGTTTTATGTGGTTTTCGTGTTACAATGATCCGACGCTTTGCTTCATATATAACCCTATACAATTAGAATCAATTTTGTATGGTCAAAGATTTTTTCTTGTGTTAATCATTGGATACCCTATCCATAGACAAGCCAATGATGTTGTTTCCAAAAAAATTCCATGTTATGTTTGCTTTTCTGTATTTGTTTCCCGCACCTTCTACGAAGTCGCCTTGTTTAAATAGTATCAAAAAGTACGATCGCATCAATCTTTCCACCCCTGGTTACTATGTTAGATGAACGTCAAATTCAATATATAAAAAACATTTCTTTCTTTCAAACTCGATGTACAAAGGATGTTCTCAGTAATGCAGTTATCTTGAATTACATGACTTAGAGCTGCCTCTTGATAGAAATTTAAAATATGTTGTGTTATTTAGTGATAAACAGTGAGTTTTGTTTAGTTTTTGATCGACAAATATTCACTTCCCGTGTTTTATAAATTTCAATTAAAGTGCTTTGTTATTGCGAAATAAGCTGAGGCAGGTAAAACGAATGTAAAAAGCTTAAATATATTCTTAAATATAAACTATTCAATAGTTCGTCAATACTAGTGTGTTATCCGTAATTTTGTGTATTATAAATATGGAAACTTATTAGTAGTTATTCGAATTCCTCTGACCGTTCTTTATGGTTCATGGTTTCCTTTTCATCTAAAATAGATATCAAAATGAAACTAGACTTAGTGATTAGAAGAACAAGGAAATGGAGGACTCATCTTGATGAGATGAGATATTTGTGTGCTTAAATTATTAGAATTATCTTGCTGGATACTTACTGGAACTAAGTAATAGAGCAATACAATACGTACTTATTCCACTTATCCTATCTTTACAAATGATATTTTTTAAAGCCCAGCTATCTATTTTAACCTCTGTTCCAGTATTTTAGTCAGAAATTGTTGGAAAATCATATACCAAAATATTTATTTAGGTTAAATATAGTAAAATATGAATATGAATTCCTTAAAAGCGAGCACTTCAGCTTTAGTTTTGTTAATATTAACATTTCTATTCGAATATTTAATACCTCCAAAATATATTTACAACTTAAATTGCACGTTCTGATTCAACTAAGATTTCTTTGATTTTTTTTCATCATTGATAGTGCTTTCAACGCTGTAAATTATATGAGTGTAATTAAATAGTTTGGAAGTTACAGGTCTTTGAAAAACGAACATTACTAAGAAAAAAAAAAAAAAAAAATTGTTTATGTAAGCAAAGCCGCTTTGCGACATATTTTTTCGGCCCGGCAATATATATAACATATCTATATATATGTTTATATTTATATATTTTATATTTTATAAGTTGATTTTTGAATCCAATTGTAGAATAACCAACTAATAGTTTGATAATATATAGAATTATGAAATCGGTTTTCGAATAATTCGAAAAACCGTTATTGTTTTTATTTTTTTTGGTTTTTAAACCAGGTTTTCCATAGGGACGGTTTATTCGACAATATCAAATATTTTAGATTACGTTTCATTTGTTAATTGTTTTTTTTCTTTTGATAACCAGCTAATACGTTTTTTTTTTAATTTTTTTGCTCCAAGAAATCGAAGCTGATTTACTATTAATATAATATATTTGATATACCTTGCATCTTCAATTAGAATCAGAGAAAAATGGTGAATCGTTTGTTAAAAATCTTAAAAGTCAATTTGAATTACATAAATTTTTACATAAAATTTTACTGTTTATTTTTCATTAAAGATATTTTTAAAAATGTGTTTTATAAATGATTAAATTAATAAAATTAAATAACATTAGAAACCGGTTATTCAAACCGCTTTTTAGTAGAAGAAACCGAAAACCGGGATTTGAAAAATTAGTCTTTTTCGAAGTATTCGCAAACTGGTTTTTAAAAATGTCGAATAATTGATAACCCTAATAGCATAAAATGGCTTGAGGGAGAACTTCGGTACTTTTGAATGTTATATAGTATCAAAAAAAGTACGATTGTATAAACTTTTCCATCCCTGATGTTCATTTTTGGTGAGTTTTATTTGGAACCATGAACAGCGTTTTTTCCTACCAAATTTGGCAGGATGTTTTTCTTTTGGTAGGTTGGTAGTCTGATAAAAATTTTAGTAGGTTTAACAAAATGCTAAAGGAGTCGTAAAGTAGCTCTGGGTTGGAGAACAACTCATGCGTCACCGTAATTATTTCTTACAGTCAGGCGGGTTTTCGTTGTTTTACATTCGAGAATTTTGCGTCTCGCTCGGTGCAGTGTATTATAATGCATAACTGCTTCCTATATAAATATATAAGTCGTTTGGAATCCGTATCGACAACCCTCAAAATAAAAACATCTATGGGTTCCGGCTTCCTATATGAAGATATATGTCGTCTGGGACTCCACTTGGATCGATATCCCTCAAAAGTGGCAACATAGACTCAGTGCCTCAGGTCACTTTTTAATATAACAGTCCACAAAGTGGTTTTGACACATCTTTGAATGTGTCAGATAAAGAAAAAAAAATCTGTTTATTTTGAACACACAATATATGTTTTAAAAATATTCCTAAGAAGCTAAATAAACGATTTAAAAAATACTATATGGGGTTACAGTATATTCGACATGTAGCTCGAAATGTCGTACAGATTTTGAGCGTATTTTAAAAAAATATTTTAAATCATGACTAAAATTTAATGCTAATCATAAAATTATAAATTATAGTGGGTATGGCATAATTTAGAAGATTATGTAACATAGTAAAGCAATTTATTCCATTAAAAATCGACCATTAGAAACGGCAGTAAAAAGAAAAGTTAGTCGAGGTAGAATGAGATTTTTTATGACACATTCATAGGAATATATTATAAAAAATAAGGATAATTATTTGACATGCTTCGAACTCCTTTTTATGCAAGCTATGAAATTCCGGGTTCTCACACAGCACTTTACTTACTGCATTTACGGTGGAAAATGTCCAAAGTATTCAAACTATAATCAAATAGTATTTAAAATAAAATAATAATTTTAAAAATTTTCTTAAATATTGAAATACTATGATGATACACGGTATCACTGCTTGGTATCACCGGAAAAAGATATTACCTGTGCATTATTCCCTGTTCAATGTGATTTAAAACCATCAGTAAAAGACAAATTCTAAATTTGCAGAACATAGGTAAAAGGTGGGTAAACCCCTTAAATATAAAACAACAATAAAACTTTTATTGTTCAATATAGGATAAAAATTTTGTTTACGTATTATGAATTTATTGTTTGAAGTATGAAAATAAAAATATCAAACAACTCCTAATATTTTTGCCATTTTACCGACATTTGGACCGGCTCTAATAAAATAATAGCGCTATGTATTAAATAAGTATCTGGTATTGCTCTCAAATTTAAATTTTCAGCTTTGGAATTTTAGGAAAAAAATTTAATATTTTCTGATTTTTATATAAAATAATCATAGTTTGGGCAGGATTTGGGGCAACCCCATTGAAAATATTTTTTTTTATCTAAAAACATTAAAAAAAAAATTGTAAAAACATTTGTAATTTTGTAAGTATTTTTTCACCAAAATCTAAAAGTTGTATATATATATATATATATAAAGCGTGATCCATTTCGAGGTTGCCTACTTAAAAAAAAAAAAAAACAGAAAATTCAAATTTAATGGGGAATGTGTATTATCATTTGAAAGAACATTCTTTGGCATTTATTTTTTGAAGATTATATCTATCAAATGTTGCCCGTTGCTACGTCGCAGATGGTCCATCCGTTGAGTCCAATTTTCGCAGATTTGTCCGCATAAACTTTAGACTTTACATATGCCCACAGGAAAAAGTCTAACGGTGTGATATCACACGATCTTGGTGGCCAATCGACCGGCCCAAAACGTGAAATTATTTGCTCACCGAAGTGTTCTCTCAATAAATCCATTGATTGATGCGATGTGTGGGAAGTGGCGTCGTCTTGCTGAAACCAAATGTCGCCGAGATCACGAGCTTCAATTTCAGCATCAAATAGTCGGTTATCATGGCACGATAACGGTCGCCATTGACGGTTACGTTCGCACCGGCATCATTTTTAAAGAAATATGGACCGATGATTCCACCGTCCCACAAACGACTGGATGAAGTGGCAGTTCCTGAATCTCTTCAGGTTGATCTCCGTCCCAAATGCCGCAATTTTGTTTGTTTACATACCCATTGAGCCAGAAGTGGGCCTCATCGGTGAACAAAATTTGCCTCGAAAACGTCGGATCTTCTTGGAACTTTTCAAGAGCCCATGGAGCGAAGCGATGTCGCTTGGGAAGGTCGAGTGGCTTCAGTTGTTGCACAAGCTGTATTTTGTACGCTTTCTATTTAAGATATCGACGTAAAATGCGCCAAGTCGCTCCATACGTCCATCGACTCTCCACGGTCTTCGTGTACTTCGAATAGACGTGGTCTATTCGGTCGAATATTATCCAATAATGAATGCTGGGTCTCAAAATGGGTGATGGTGTTGCGAATAGTACGCTCAGTAGGCCGATTATGTTGACCATAAGTTGAGCGAAGTTCACGAAACACATTACTCACAGAACATGAATTTTCGTAATAAAGTTGAACGATTTGTAAACGTTGTTCAGGCGTAAGTCTTTCCATTATGAAATGCCAAACAATACTAAACAAAAATAACATGTCAGCATGACACGACTCACACGTGATCTGTCAAAAAAAGGCTATTGAAAAAAGTATCTCTACTTGAATCACCCCTATATTTGTTACTAAAGATATCTTAATAAAATTTTCAGAAAATTTGGACCTTATTATTTGAAATAAAAAAAAACAAAAACAAAATTTAAATTGGAATAAGAATTTCCTTTAATTCCAAAAGAAAAAAAAAAAAAACTGAAGAAAAATTCCAAAAATGGTATTTTTTCTACTTTTGTTCATAATATCAATATTTGTCGCGGGTTTGGGGAAAAAACAGTTGGAAAACTCTTTAGAACACGTCAGGGAATCTTAAACTGCATTCGGTTTCTAGAACTAGTCTCTGGGATTTTAGAACATACAGGCTAAAATCAAAGTTTTGATATAAATAGATCAAATTTCTGAGGGTCATCTCCTTTCAGAAAAATATAAAATTATTATATGTTATCAAAAATTTTTTTTTTTTTTTTAGACAAAAAAAGAGTGTGGGAACCTTTTCGTTCAAAAGAGCATAAAAAGTTATATATATATATATATACACTGCCCTCCACTTGAATAAGGAATCACATTTTTTTAATTTTAATTCAGTATATCTCCTAAACTAAAGTTCAGAAAAAATAATTTTTTGCGCAACCAAATTTGAGTGTTAGCTTTAGATTTCTGAAGAAATAAAAAATATACATATTTTGTTATACTAAAATTATGCATTTATTTAAAGACATGTATTTCTGTGGTACTTTTCCGTGTGTCACTTGAATAAGGAATATTTTAAAACTAAGCAAACTTTAATTTATTTTTAAATTTTACGTTATAAAAATGAAAGTTATTATCTTCTAGCATTCAATTAGTAATGAGTACTCAAAAATCCGATTTGGCATCGACTTGTATAATGACCCTTGCAAGCCAACCCCAGACATTTTCCATTGGATTCAGGTCTGGTGAATATGGGGGCCAATCCAAAAGTTGAACACCTTGTTGATTAATCCATTGTTTTACTGCTCTGGCGGTATGAATCGGAGCGTTATCGTGTTGGTACATCCAAGGTATGGGTCCAATCAAATCATTAAATTTTGGAAAAGCTTCCTCCAGAATGTTTTTGTAAGTCGTTGCAGTCATTTTTTTTTTGGATACAAAAACCAATTCTATGGTACCATAATACGAAATGGCACCCCATACCATTATTCCGCCCTCGGCTGAGTCTGCGGCTAAAAATAACTCCTCCTTATTAAGGTCATGGAAGTAGTAGTTATACCCGTTTAAACCATTTGTCGGATCATGTCATTGTATTTTTGGCAAACTGTAGACGTTGTGATTTGCGTTTTTCATTAAGTGGTGTTTTTTTTTTGCAGTTTTCGTAGGACTATGTATGGGCACGACTTTAAAATACGGTGCACTGTTCTTAGACTGGCACTGACTCCACTTTTTTACGTATTTTTGATACTGACATATCAGAATTTGATGCAATTCTAAGAATTTTTCGTCTTTCTTTTGGAGTTGTTGCCATTTTCTTCCGCCCTTTCATGTTTTTTCCATATCTATCCACGTTATTTAAATAATTGTATTTAAATAACGTGTTTTTGTTAATGTTTTTGGCTATTTGGACCGGATTCTGACCTTGAGATTTGGAAATAAGAATTTTTTCCTTTTTCAGAGTTATTAAGAGCCTTTCCACGTCCCATTTTGAATAAAAACTATTTAAAAACTATCAAATTAAAAATTCTATAGCCGTTTATATTGAAAGAAATTCAAATCATAGCCTTCCTGATTAATATTAAGAGAATTCCTTATTCAAGTGGCACACGAAATAGTACCACAGAAATACATGTCTTTAAATAAATGCATAATTTTAGTATAACAAAATATGTACATTTTTTATTTCTTCAGGAAACTAAAGCCAACACCGAAATTTGGTTGCGCAAAAAAATTATTTTTTTTTGAATCTTAGTTTAGGGGATATACTGAATTAAAATTAAAAAAATGTGATTCCTTATTCAAGTGGCAGACAGTGTATATATATATAACTTTTTGTGCTCTTTTGACCGAAAAGGTTCCCACACTCTTTTTTGTCTAAAAAAGAAATTCTTTGATAACATATAATAATTTTATATTTTTCTGAAAGGAGATGACCCTCAGAAATTTGATCTAAAAGACTAAAGCCAACACTTTGAAATTTGGTTGCTCAAAAAATTACTTTCTTATGAACTTTAGTTTAGAAGATATACTTAATTAAAGTTAAAAAAATGTGATTCCTTATTCAAGTGGCAGGCAGTGCATATATATATGTTTTTTTTTAATTTTCTATTTCAAAATCGTTTATTTTTGGACTCTAAAATGATACTGAACTAATTTTTTTTATTGGATAGATAATTTTGTTCTCTAACTATATATATATATAAAATAGACCAAAAATGTTTAACTATATATTGGAAAAACTGGACCAACATCTTGCAAAATTTAAATGGTTGAAACTTCAAATGCAAATAACTCGAAAACTCTAAGAGATAAATTGCACACGCATGAATGTTTTTTGTCGGAGGTACCATAATTTGAGCCCCTTAGCTATGTCCCTGAGGGGTCTGTTGGATCCCCCTTCCAAACCTAGGTTAGGTTTAAAAGTGTGGCGTCTTCATGCCTCCACCCAGAGACCAGACCAGAAATGTCAAGAAAGAAGAAGAAAAAGAGACAGAGAAAAATGAGGGACTTCAATAGACAAAACATTGTAAGAATCTGGAACCTACAATCTAGCAATCAAGAACGATTACTCCCATTAAGAACCCTATCAGATTACTAAGTCCTTTGCCCGTAACCTCCTCTAGTTCGTGTAGTATGTGGCTCCAAAACCACATCAGCCTTCTGCGTGGAAATCCTACATAATGACAGAATATATGTTCTACTGTCTCTAGCTCCTCTACATCATCGGACACTGCAAGCAGTCACATCGGGTATTTCATTGCCGACAATGTTGCAATGACCAAGAACTCCATGTAGTCTTATGTTGTATGCATTCATTAGCCTTCTCAATTCCTTCCTGCACTCAAACACTAGCTTGGACCTAAAAAAATGACTTGTCATTGCTAATAGTGCTGCCTGTCTATCCACATAGATAGTTACCTCAGAATCCCTTTCACATAGATAGTTACCTTAAAATCCCTTTCAAGGTTCTCCTCCAATAATCCTAAGGCCTTGTAAATGCCAAGAATTTCTGCCAGAAAAAATCAATCAAAGCTGCAACTATCAGACAATCTATAAGACCGTCTGATATCCGATCCCATAAAGTAGACGCTTGCACAACCTCCATGGAGCTTTTCCGCTCCATCCCAGATCAGTTCTTCCCTGTAGAGTTCCTGCAAGTGTAGTAAGAATTAAGCCCTTTCCTGAGTATTTCTGCTCCAAGACAACTTATTGTCCAAGTATACACCTTGGTATTTGGCCTCCCTTGACAATCTGAGTTCTATCTCATTCAATACCGGTAGACTAAAAGTCTCAACCTTATATCTCCTGGTGAACAGAACTGCTTAAGTCTTTTCCGGGATGACGCTCAATCCCTTACTGTTGTTCCAAAGGGACAGTTCTCTTAGACCAGTTTGCATACCCTCGCAGATCGTAGAAATTTATCCGAGACTAGCAATACTACCCCCTCGTCACCAGCTTCTCATACAAATGTCTTCCATGCTTGAGTTTATAACTCTTCTGCTTAGAATTAGAATAATCCACTCAATTAGTAATTGACTTATACCTAACGAAGCCAGTGACTCACTGATCGCCTCCATCCTAATATTATTAAAGGCCTTTTCTATATCGAGAAAAGCTGCCAAGGTGTATTCCCTATGCAGCAGACCCCGTTCAATATAACTCACTACAACAGGCAGAGCAATCACAAAAGACTTACGCCTAAGATATGCGTGTTGAGCGTCGCTGATAACCTGAGTCCTCATACTCCTCCTAAGATAGAGATCGATCAGTCTATCTATTGTCTTAAGTAGAACAGACGATAAGCTAATCGGTTTATAATCCTTGGGTTTCGAATGAGTCGCCTTACAAATTACCCTAACCTCTCTCCACCCCCTAGTAATATATCTTACAATGGGACACTCCCTGAATTCCTCCACTAGTAGTGAGATGGTCCTTTCGTTGAAGTTCTGTCACATGGTCGAAAAAATGCCATCCGGTCCCAGTGACTTGTATGGCCTAAATGAGTTTACCGCCCATCTTACATTATATCTAGTGATCATCTCCTCTATTGTATCAATATCAACCTCGTCTGTTCAGGACCATAGGTTATAGGATAAATCACCGTGCAACTAAGCTCAAAAGCATTCTTAATTACATCCGTGAAATTGTTCACGACTTCCTCGATACTCTCAGCTAAATTTCTCCAGCTTTCAGTATCCCTTAAATCCCTATAAACTAACTCACCGAAGGACTTCCAATCCGTCCTTCTGCAGTTCCTATAGGGCTTTCCTTTTGGTTTCACAAAGTCAAGACTGAGGGATATCATGCTATGGTCCACCCTCCAGTCCTTAACAAATTCACCTCCTTGGTTTGCTAGCGTTACATTTATGACTGTTTCCCTATCTTTCGTTGTGAAAGTAGGATCATTACCCCTATTGCAGATGTGAAGATTACAACTAGTTATATGGCATGTACATGAATGTCAGTATAAGCCTACTGCTTCCAGTGACTTCCCATTGGACAGCTGTAAGGTCCCCTCTGATAAAAGAATGAAGAAGATTAATATTCAAATCATTCCAGCTAATATACATGTCCGTACCTTTTCCAATGTGGACGATATGATCAGGTTATACTTCGTGGTTCCTAAACTACATACCCTGGTGTTGTTAATCTAGGGTTCAGGATAAGTGCCACGTCCAATTTGGAGTCAATGAGGAGTCTTGGCAATTCGGCTGAGACTGCTTCACAGTGATACAAATTAATTTGCACCACTGACAGCCTCTTTGGGTTTATCAGATCTAGCATACCTAAATCTAATTACCCCAAAACCGAAATTGACAACTCCCCCCAGTGACTCCAGCTTCTTCGGAGACTCCTGATCCACAATCTGAAGTCTTTGCCTTGGTTCTCCTTACAGGTCATGGAGTTCACAATCTTCCATTGACCTGTAACAAGACCAACATTTTGATTTTCCAATACAGTCAGAATGGTTTCAACCTCTGGAATGGGTGGGGGAAACCATGCCGCCACTATTGGACGCAGGTGCAACTCAGATGCCAGTATCACCTCAAGTTTCGCCCCGGATAAAGATAATCAGACTTAGCAACTACGTTTTTAAGAAATTAAAAAGTTTTCTTATTACTGCAGTTGATAGTTTTAACTCCCTTCATCTAGTGCGCGTCTTTGAAGGATATTTCGTCCGGCCTTCCACTTATGGGGCGATCTCTTCAATGAGCTTGTGTTCAATCTACCGCATTACTAAACGCTGTTCCTCCCATCTGGATCAACTTCGTCAATGACATTCTGATTTTCCAATACTGTCAGAATGGTTTCAACCTCTGGAATGAGTGGAGGAAACCAAGCCGTCACTATTGGACGCAGGGGCAATTAAGATGCCAGTATCACCTCAAGTTTCGCCCCCGGATAAAGAGAATCGCACTTACCAACTGCGTTTTTAAGAAATCTGAAAACCTGAAATTGATAACGCCCACTCAGCGACTTCAACTTCTTCAGAGACTCCTGAACCACTGCGAATCTGAACTCTCTGCCTTGGTTTTCCTTACAGGTCATGCAGTTCACAAGCTTCCATTGACCTGTAAGAAGATCTTCACTTAGCAACTGCGTTCTTGATAAATTCAAAAGATTTCTCATATCGGCAGTTAATAGTTAATAATACCTCATACGGCCTTCGTCTTATAAGGGCAATCTCCTCAATGAGTTTGTTCTCAATCTGTCGCCATTGTTCAACGCTGATCCTGGTTGGCTGGTTCACCTCTATCCTTATTTGTTTCTGCGGCATATATCGGTGAGGAGGTTGACTTTTCTCCTGTACTCTCATCAGACACTTCTGGAGTACTATAGCTTCCTTCCACAATCCTTCAGGATAAGACATTCCGAGAGTGTCACAAGTAGGTCCGTAGATCCGTTCGAATCTTTTAACATTCCTCTTGTTTATTCTGACAAGATACTTATCCTTGCCTGCAAGTGGCAAAGCGCCTCTCTTAGCTATCTTATGCAGATAGATAAGAGATGCTTTTGCGCCACTCCGAGCTTTCTCCTCTTTAGTTCTGCACATAATATCGGTTGTCGCATCACGCATTGCCGAGTCTTTCCGAACTAAACCACTGCCAGACGTACGACATTTTGAGCCAGTCGAGCAATCCCCCCGCTCCGACCCCGCCTTCTTCCAAACTTAACATTGTACACTCCTCTGCTACATGATAGATAGAGAAGGTAGATGTGATACCAGATAGTACCACATCTCCACCCAGAGACCGATCCCGGTCCATTGTGAGTCCCTTCAACAGAATAGCTGCGAAATAAGAGTATAGAATACAGAAAATAGAAAATACAGAGTACAGAAAAAGTAGAGTGAAAGATAAAAAGGAATAGAAATGCAACGAATCATAAAGGGGGACCAGCAATGCTACCAATCCCCCTAGGGTTATACCCCTGATTCTCCCTCAAGCAGCCGATTCCCATGACGAAGCCTATGACGTCAACAAGATCTGCGTCCCGAACGTCACTTAGCCCGTCGAGAAACTGGCTACCCAGCCACTTCATCCTACGATGCTGTAATCGTGGACAATGGTACACAATGTGCTCAATAGACTCGGTCTCGTCGACTTCTCCACACAGTCTACAAAAATCGGAACTGTTAGCGTCCAATCTAGACCTCATCTTCCCTATCAAACAGTGACCCGTTATGGCCCCTATCATGACCCTCAAGCTCTTCCTATTCATGCCCAGGAGAGTGCTAGTGCCTGCCTTGTCCAATACCGGCCATATCGCCCTCGACACTCTGCAGTCCTCTCTACTCTCCCAAGCCGAATTGGTTCTGACCAAGATCCAATTATTGATCTTCCCATAGAAGAAACTTAGTGGTGGTTTCACATATGTCTCTCTCCCCGAGACGTTCCCTGCCGCACCTTGCCTTGCCAGTTCATCAGCCAATTCATTGCCTGAAATATTGCAGTGGCCAGGCACCCAGCAGAGTCTCACCATGTAGTCCTCCATCAGCTCTCTCAGTGTCTTCCTACAGGCAGCTACTAGCCTGGATCTCACCAAATGTGTCAAGATCAAGGTGGTAGGTAGCAGTGCCGAGGATCTGAATGATTAGTTAGTGCGAAAAGAAACTAATCGAGAACAGCTCCCCTCTGATGCTGATGGCAAGGGTCAGTTGTATTACAGCCTAGTCCGGTCACGCCGTCACTGCGCGAGATGGTCTATATTTTACGTGCCTACTCGAGGGACAAAAATTGAGGAGAAAAATTTTACAAATACAAATAGGTTAAGGGGAAAAAAGAACGAAGGGAATTTGGCTAGGGAAGAGGAAGTTACGGGCGCTGACATAGGGGTTAGGGATTGGGTCGAGTTAGGGAGAAAGAAGGACGACGCAATGAAAGGGGGGAGCATGAGGATGAGGACGATGACATGGACTTGTTGAGACTGTATAAGGATATCCTCATGCAACACGGACAAATACTGACCCAACTGACGGAGGCTCGGGGCAAGGAGATTGGAACTGCAGTCACTGCGACATCACTGGTTATGAAGCGGGAGAGCTCGACGGGGGCATCAGTAATGTCCAGGCCTTTGGCCAAAACAATTGTTCGGCAGGAAGCGGTACATCCAATGGATGAGCATGCCGCAACCGTCAGTCGAACGAGATTCGAAAAGGCAAAGATCGGCGTTAGGGCCTCCATAGCTGCACTAAATAAGTTGGCTAAGAAGGACCAATCGCTGTTGGACGGGATAGGCATGTTCGCAGGAAACACTGAAAGAGCATATACAGGTTTGAACGGACCTGTGGCTCCATCGATGATATCTTGGGAATGTCTTATCCCGATAGTTTTAAAGTGGAGGTAGAGGAAGGTCGGGAAATTACTCGCAAGGGTAAAGAGTCCGTGTCTACCAGTACTTTGGAACCACAAGTCGCCGCTAACAATCATGGAGTTGCTCACAAGTCATCCAGTGGTCTTGTAAATTCTCGCAAGGGAATGGACAGGTCAGCTAGGGCTGGTAGTAGGACAACTCAAACTAGGAAGGGGCTAGAGAGGGTAAACCAAACTCTTGCGAGCCTCGCTAAGGACTCTCAGATAAGGTCCATTAGGGGATCTGCCTGGAGATGAGATACCCTATACCGCCAAGAAAGCTGGTCATGTACCACATGACTCTTTTAAGGGTCCTCCTAAGGGGACCATAAAAAGAGTGACGTCTGGAGATGACCATCAGATACCATCGGCGAAGAAGGTTGGTAAGGCACCAAGTGGCCCGCTTAAAAACTTTTATAAGGGAGTAGTAAAGCGGGTAGTATCTGGTGATGATCAACCTTCATCGTCCAAAAACGTGAAGGATTCGTCCAAGTCCGACATTCTTCAGGCAGCAGTCACTGTCCGTGCTGATTCAGATGGTTGAATCAGTACAGAAATGTGGAGGCTGATTGAAGATATGCTTATGGACGAAATCTTCCAGGCAAGGCACAGGCCGGGTGAAATAGCCTTCATGGGTGCAGACTAGACAAAGGGTGTCAAGACTGTTGGTTGCGGTAATAAAGGAACCTTTGAGTTCCTGAAAGCCGTGATAAGCAGATGTGGTAACCTTTGTCCAGATGCACAACTGGAGGTTATACCAGTGTCAGAATTACCGTTGCGACTAATAGTCACGGTGTGGATTCCACCACCAATTAAGCCGGTGAAAGTCATACTTTGAATATTGGAAGGACAGAATATGGGGATCAATGCAAGTCAATGGACTTCTTCATTGACTTGTAAAGAGAACCAGGGAAATATTTCCGATATTAGATCGGGAATCCATTAAGAAATTGGACTTAATTTAGGGGGGGGGGGTTTGTTACGTTCGGGCTTGACTATGTCAAATTTCGACACTCGAAAAATGACGAAGCCAAAGAGATTGCGGATGGTGCAGATAAATCTGCACTATTGTGCGTTTCAAACCTCGATCAATTATTGGTCTTACATTGTCAAAATGTCCGTTAGGTTAGAACGGAAATTATATTACACTTTCCTTTACAATTAAGAGCGATGTTTTTTGATAAAAGAAAAGGTCTATAAAAATTAATTTTATTATAAATAACATTATATATATATATATATATATATATATATGTATATATATGTACTCTTTTATTTTTTTTTTTTATTTAATTATTTATTTTTTTTGTTTTTTTTTATTTCAGTTGTGCTTTGTTGTAATTTAACATAATAATAATTTTTATCTCAGAGGATCAAAATTAACTTCAACAACATTTCATTTATTAATCTTCTTATTATTTTTACTATTTTTTTATATGTATATATTTTTTATATAGATATAAAAATGTGTACATAAATATTGAATTATTAGATTTTTATTTATTTTTATGTATATTTATATATATAAATATATATATATATATATATATATATATATATATATATATATATATATATATATATATATATTATTTACTTATTTATTTATTAAAATATTTATATACATAATAAATTATGAGCATAAATAATATAGGTATTAGGTACTAACAACTGAGACTTTCGACCTATATTTTAAAGGTAGTGTATATTAAATCTTATTTTATATGTTGCAATGCTTTAAAATAGTAATGACAGCTTTTATATTTACAATATTAATATTTTTTAAAAGTTGTGGTAGGCATATTTTGCCGTACGATACAATTTGCTTATTGTTAATGAAGTTACCATTAAAAATTAGATGATTAATGTTTAAAATTTCATTTGAATTGCATAGGTTACAAATATTAGGTGATGAATTAGCAAAAAGGTGTTGGTGTGTAATTAGGGTATGTCCTAATCTAATTCGCGTATATTTCCATAAATCAATTTAAGATATTTCAATTGGGTATAATGCTGCTGATCCATGTGGATTAAAAGTTTTATAAAGGTGGTGATAGTCAGACCAAATTACTACATCTTTAGCTCTAGTGACAGAAAATATAGTGCGTATAACGTCAGATTTATTTGAAGACGGATAAGTTAAAATCGGGGCTTTTGTTGCAAATTTGGCAGCTTCATCAGCCAAAGAGTTACCTTCAATGCCGTTAAATTTTATGAGAATATCTCTTATTTTGGAAATAATAACATTTTTATTTTTGGTATTTTGAATGGCCGTGAATGCAGATTTTGAGTCAGAGCAAATAATAAATTTGCCACGTATATTTTTGTACTTTTTGAGGGCGTGTAGAAATGTCTTTGAATAGCGATATATAGTTGTTGTTGGGTGTAGATTCTTTTGGTAGCACAATGAGATCATGAATGAAGTAAGAACTTTTTAGTTTCCAGTGTGGTTCAGTTGGAGTGTATGATTTTTGTGGGATAAGTGGTATGTTAAGATCTATTGCCATATTTAGAGCCAGACGAACGGTTGATGGAAATCGAAGTTGAGATTGACTTGAGATGTTTTGAATGCGTCCTAAAAGTTGCTGCTCTGTAGGAAATAAAATTTTTGTGATAAACATTGCGGTTGAGTTATCCAATCTATGTTTTATTGTGGGTAGTAGGGATACGGCCGTCAGATTCTTTATAGGTGTAGATTTAAGTGCCCCAAGGGCTATTCCTATAGCTGAATTGTAAATTGGAGTTATTTTTTTCAACTGCGAAGGTGTTGTTTTCCCGTAGATTATTAGACCATAATCTAATTTAGATAAAATAGTACTACGTAAATATTGACGGCAGTATTTGGATGAGTGTTACACTTTTTAGCATTGAGGCATTTAATCAGATTAAGACGTGAGTGTAGAGATTTTTTTAGGCTATCTATGTGTGAAGACCACGAGAAGTTTTTATTAAATATTACACCAAGTATTTTTAAACTATTGATTGTAACTATTTGTGTACCTTGTATGACAATGTTGGAGATGTTACATATCTTTTTCTTACACACATGAAGACATCTTGTTTTAGTAATGGAGATTTTTGAACCTGTAGTGCTACACCAGTCATTTATAGAGGTGAAGAGTAGGTCAATTTCTACTTGAGTGTCAACATTTTCCTTATGCTTACATAGTATGTATAGGTCATCCGTATACATTACATGTTTAAAAAACTTATTATCTGATATTATTTTATTGAGCTTGTTTGTGGCAATTTGGAATAGAACCACCGAAAGAGGGTAACCTTGGGGAATTCCGTTTTGTAGAGGTTGTATTTTCCTACTTGATAAAAACGAAAACACAAATTTAAGTATTTTTGGACCAACTTTCCATTCTTTTAGTTGGGAAACAATTGTATGAATGCCTACGCGGTCAAACGCTTTTTCAAAATCTATAGATAATATAGTTAGGTGATTTCGGTGGGAGATTGCACAAGCACTATGGTGGTCTATATATGCTGAAGCGTCTATAGTACCTTTATTTGGCTTAAAAGCTCCTTGATGCACTGAGATGAGCTTGTTTTTTAATAGAAACCAAGTAAGCCTTGTTGCAACGATTTTTTCCAGAACTTTTGATGTGATGGGATTAATGAAATTGGGCGGTAACCATCGACTGTAGTGGAATCTTTATTGGGTTTGGGTATAGGGATAACGGTTGAGATTTTCCATTGTTGTGGGATGATGCCGGAGGACAGAATTAGGTTGTAAAGGTGAACGAGGTGCGAAAGTAAGTTAGTGGGTAAGTTTTTAATATTGGATATGAGATTTTATCCTTTTAGACTATTTAGTGTTAATTTCAATTCAAAATCGGTAATATCTTCTTCCAGGATTTTAGCAGCGTTGGATGGTATGTAATCTATAGTAGTTTGGGTGGATTGTTTACAGGATATGAATGATTGATTAAAATTGTTATCACTTGATAGTTGGGACCATACTTTCGCAAAGAGGTTGGCTATATCTTTCAGTTTGAAAGTTGATGTGTTGTTGTATGAAATAAGTCGAATATTTTTGTATGTATTTACGCAATTTAGTTTGCGAACATTGTACCAGATTTTTGCAGTAGGTGTTTGAGGGTTTATTTGACTTGTAAATTTGAAAAAAGATTCTCTTTCAGCAATTTTGCATTTCAGTTTGAAAATAGATTTTGATTTTTTGTAAGCGATTAGGTTAATGGAGGTTGGATTCTTTTTAAATATCAAAAAGTTTTTGTTTGTTTTCACGTAGAGTTTTAAGTTCACTGTTCCACTAGCATGTGTATTTTTTTGTGTTATGGTATTTATAATGGGGTATTGAGGAATTGGCTGCAAATAGGACAACTTTTTGGAAAAGCGCTACTTCCCTGTTTACGTTAGTGGTTAAATTCCTTTGAGGTTTATTAGAAAGAAGATTTTTAAATTTTACCTAGTTAGCTTTATCAATAATAAAACGACTTTGAAAATAGGTCTTATCTGTAGGTATAGAATTAGTTAACTTAATATGGATTGGAAAATGGTCGCTACCGTGAAGTTGGTTGTCAGGGTACCAAGAACAGCAAAAGTTAGATCAATGTGGGTAAAGGTGGATCTGTTTGAAAAGTGTGTAGGCGAGCCATAATTTAGCAGTAACATGTTAGAATTGTATAGACTATTTGCTAATGTATAACCTCTGTTGTTGGTAGAACTGGAACCCCATAATGTTAAATGACTATTGAAATCACCCACAATTATGGTGTTGGTATTGTTGTTTGAAAATAAAATTTGTAGTTCGGTTCTAGGTATTGTGTGGGATGGGTTAAGGTAAATAGATATTATTTTTAGTTTAAATCCAATAAAAATTACGGTTTCAATAGAAAAATTGTTGTGTGCGTTGTTATAAATGATTTTAATGTTGTTTTTAACAAGCAAAACAGTGTTACATGTTGTGTTGTGTGATGTTATGGTGTTGTATCCGTTAATTTTGATTGCGTTGTGTGCTATCCGAGTTTCTTGTAATGCGACGACGTCTGGAAAGTGTTCTCTGATCAGTATTTGAAGCTCGTGGAGATTATTGTAAAAGTCGTTTAAATTCCATTGCAAAATTTTTAAGTCCATGGTTACAGTTTGTGAAAGGGATGTAGTTGTAGGTATTTTATTAGAGTTCCATACGTTGATCTGGTGTGTCGATTTCATTTCTTCTGTTTGTTATTTTAGTTAGTTTTTGTTGTGTTTCTGATGTGGATGTTTTGTTTTCGGTTATTGAATTAGATTTAGTCAGAGATATATCTCTGGATAGTGTGTTATCTTTTATTTGGGTTTTGGATACTGAGTTAGTTCTGGGTTTTTTATTTGTACTAGGTGTTTGGTTAGAATTTTGAATTGAGTGTGAGTGAGAGGTATTATTTATTAAAGAGATTTGTTTGATGTTCAATGTTTGTTTTGTTTTCTTGTCGTAGGTTTGTTTTATGTAAATCGGTTTGATTTTTGGTGATTGTAATTGTAGTGGTTGTTTATTGACTGAGGTTGATATTATTGGTGTTGTTATTGTTTGTTTTGTTAAGTTTGTTTTTTCTTTCAGCAATTGCGGTTTCGAGATCTTCAGTTGGAATTTCAAATGAGGTTGTAGTTGTTGTTATTTGTGTAGCTTCTTTATAAGAACAGTTATTTAGAGTTTTTATTTTTAAAATTTCTTTACGTTGCTGGTATACTGGACAATTTTGTTGGTAGATTTGTGTGGATGATTGCAATTTATACATTGTATCCTGGTGCATGGTATAGGGTCGTGTATTATAGAGGCACATATATCGCAGTTTTCGTTGCTTTTGCAATATTTCCTAGTGTGTTCGAGTTAAGGCAGTTTTCACACTGGATTGGGTTTGGGATGTAGGGATCAATTTTGCAATTTAAAAAGCCAATTTTTATTTCATTTGGGAGTTGGTAACGATTAAAATTGAGAATATGGAGAGGTGTGTTAATAGTTTTGTTGTCAACAAATTTAGTTATTTTGGTACAGTCAACGACACCTTGGTTTTTTAAGCCATCTTTAATTTCTTCTACATACAGAAATATGTTAAATTGTTGAATCGGCTTGTCAGGAATAAGGCTTTTCAGATTTACAAATTTTGAGTACTGGTTATTGTTAAAGTTTAATTGTTTGAACTATTGATTTTTGGGAAGTCTGTATTGTTGTTAATGTTGAAATGAGGATTATTGTTTTTTTTTCTTGTTGGTGATGGATCAAGAATGTCATAATAATTCCCTCATGAAGAGGAAGACATGATTATTGATTACGATGTTTGCGGATTTATGTAAAGATTATGATATTAAAATGAGGCGAATAAAGAGAACTAATAAAAATAGAAAAAAACGATGTAGAAAGCGAAGAAAGAACAAGTAAACAACCGTACACTATGAGCACTTGTTATCGACTGATATATATATATATTTTTATGTGTTCTAATGTATTATATTTGGTATATATATATATATATGCAACATGCATATAGTATACTATAATTCACATAATACATATGAACTGGAACAAAATAAATGCGGGTTTTATCTGCGCACCCAGACACCAGAATAAAAGGAGATAGATCCTCTTCACCATCAGACACCGGTTGAAACATACGATCTTCTAATCTTGCTTATTAAATTTATAATAAGGAATATAGTTGTAATGATTATGTAATACGTTCACATATTTAAATTATTTTTGGTTTAGGCACTTTTTATTTAATGCTCCGCATGTGCGGTTATTTTTATTGTTTTCTTTTTTTTTTATTACTTTTTTTTTATTGTTTTTTATGAAATTTAAAAATTATTTTGCTTGTTTTTGTTTCTATAAAATGTTCACGAACAAAATAAACCAAAACTTCATGTGGTAAAATTATTCTTCTTCTTTTTTTCTTTTGCCCATCTCCTTTTCCAAAAGTATCAAATTAGTGAACTGTAACTACGATAAAAAATACCTATCAGAGATGGCAACATATAGCCAACATAAAACGTGATCGTTATCGTAAACAGACATCATACATAATTCTTTGATTTTTTTTATTTTATTTTTTAATAACACGGATCTTTTTCTTTCCGATTCATTACCTCTTTTAAACGATTATATATAGATTTGACAAGGATTTTGTTATACTCAGGATCAATTTTGCTTATAATATTAATTTAATACCATTTTCATTCGTTAATTCCACACATTTAAGTATGTGCTTAATAATCCACAGATGTTCAACTAAATTCATATCGGGTGTTACAATGAGATTTATTTGTGTATTTTATGTATTTCATTTGTGGCAGAATGCCGTATTCTCTTGCAAATTCTAATCTCTATTTTATATTCTTTTTTGAGATGTGAGGCTTCTTTATACAAGACCTGGTCTAAAATTATATCCTTTTTAATATCTCTAAATTTCTAGGATGCAATTCTTATTCCCAAATGTTTTTCACTTTCTTTAGCCATGTTGGATGCATTTAGTTTGTGATTTTTTTTCACTTTACGTAATATTTTACGTTGACCAGCTTTTGCAAGTTCTAATGGCCTTCAGATCCAGCTTTATTTTCTAGTGAATTTTCATTTTTAGAACCAACAAAACCAAAAAAAAAACATAAACAAATTAATATAGTGATCGGAAATAGACAAACTACATATCGAATACTTTTTTGCGTTTGACTTTGTGTTCTGTTGAAAAAATCGCAGCAAATATTACTCAACTTAGAAGGAAACACATATTTCAAATAAATATTTGCCATTCTATTCAAAATAATTTAATAAGTATATAAATTATAACGAAATTATAAAAAATGATATGGTATATCGAATACTTATTTTGAAGGTCGGTTCATAATTTACCGTAGCTCCCATATAAAGCCCACTTTCGGGAACCACCCAAAAGTGCATAAATTCATATAAATGTTAATATCAACTAGGATATCCGAATTGTTATATTTTTTATTGTTCGACTAAAACGAATAATTCGAATAAAGCATTTTGGTTTATTCGAATTATTCCATCACGCATTAAAACATATTCGAATTGTTTGAATAATTCAAAATATAAAATAAAAATGTAAAATTTTGGTGTTTTCAAAAATTTTATTGGAAAAGGAAAACAAAAACAACTTAATAAAAGTTAATAATTCTGTATAAATATATATGAGGAATTTCATATTTTTTTTAAAATGTCAGTAAAAATATTTTCAAATTTAGTTTTTTTCTGACAAGAACGTCGATTTGTGGTTTTATTAACCATTTTTATCAATGCGCGCAAAAGTTATAAGGGTTTAAAGTTGAAACTTAAAAAATATCTTAAAAATAGAGGAAATTTCACAGAACTTCTAAAGTACTATCAGTGCATGTCAAAGCTATTGCTGCATCTTTAATATTAATCGAACTCCACTGAAAAAAAAATTTAATTTTATTTTTTGTACAATTTCGTAAATAGCAAAAAATGAGTATTGATTAAAAATATCGATTGAGAAATAATATTGATTGAGAAATAACTGCCTATTTTTTAATAATTTTTGTTTTATTATTTTCTATTGCTTTTATCACTTCTTACCTATCTGTTTTCAACGCATATTTGAATTTTGATATTCGAGTGGTCTCATACAGAACTTATTTAAAATGTTTAATAAACACAAAATAAACTTAAACTTGCCATTTTTACTATGTCTCACTTTACCCCATCATTTTCCATTTTACCCAAAAATATTTGATTTCAAAAAAAGCCGAAAAACCATACCAAAGGACAAATTAATGTTATTATTTTAATGCAAAACGTTATACAATAATCCATTCTATATAACAGATCCATTGCAGGGTTGAAAATATTATTGGTTGGTATTTTAATAAAGTTGGATTAAAGTATGCTCCACTTTATCCCGATTTCCCCTAGATAATTTAAAATTTAGCCAGAAAAAATAATATTTTAAGAGAATATTTTTTAATATCAGGGCATATTTTTGGTTGCCCTGGTAATAATAGATATATTTTAGAATATTTTGGTGAAAATATGAATATCAGAATCGGTTTGAAAAATATATTCGCTTAAACCTTACTACTCATGATAATATTCCTTACAAAAAGCGTGATTTTAAAAAGTAAATTATCGCAAAACATTATCTTATTTAGTGATAAATTTTACATCGAAAATAGTTTTTATTATTTTATAATTTAGCTTCTATAGAAAACGAAATAAAAAAAAAAAAAAAAACGTTTTTAATCCACATAAAAATAATAAAGTGGAGTTAATATTTTCCTTATATTTAAATGTAAGAAACCTTTAAAAATTAATGTAAATAAACAATGGATATTACTTTCAATTTCATTAAAAAAAATTCGATATTAATTAATTTCGTAAGAAATTTAAGCATTTTTTAATTAACAGTAAGTGAATAAAAACACGCAAAATTTTTAAATTTAATTTAAAACATATTTTTTATTTTCAATTATTCTTTTAAATATGTGTCCTTCATTAATCAACTGGTTTCAATGTAGGTATACCTCATTTTTTTCTAAAAAATTGCGTTTTTAACATTTTTCGGATTTGTGAAAACTTATTAGAGCTGAAGAAGTAATACGAAAACGTTACGAATTCGACTGTACAAAAATTTTCACTTCCAAAAAATTTCTATGACATGCCCGATACCGCGAAATATGTGGGGCCGATTTTTGAGGTTAAGAACATCTTTTTTGGTCCATGCAATTATAAGACCTTAAAATATTTTAACGTAATTTATACTTCGCATAGTTGTCTGCGAGCGAAATGTGTTTGCAGAAGAATGACGCTGTAGCTGGTATAAATTATGTTTGTTAATTTTTTTATATTATCAATTTTAACCATTAAGATGATTCTTCAGAGATACTTTTCGATGATCTAAATTCATATCTGGTCTTAAGAAAATGTGGAACAAAATTTGTAAATTTGATGAAATTTTTAAAAAGTGAATAAAATTTTTACAATTAAAAATTTTTAACGCACCTTTGACTCGGAAGTGTCATTTATTAAAAAAAATTTAGATATTTTGGGCAATTTCTATAAAAGCAGTATTTGTCAATAGCGAAAAACATAAATTTTACAAACATTTACGCATTATATAAAAGTTTGTGATGATTGTATCCCATGTCTGGTTTCCTGACATCAACAAAATGTAGCTCAAACTATAGACAATCACTTCGTCTTTAAAATTCTGTTCTCTAAATTTTATTTAATGCGATCAAATTTTCTATAAAAAAACTGCAAAATTTAAAAAATCTCCAACTTTCGCTATTATTTTGTATCACCGCATAACTTTTCACCAATTTATACAACATATTAATTTCCTAAGCGTTGTCTCTCGACTCGTTAATGGTTTGAATCTAAAAGACGTAAATTATCAGTGCAAAACTGAAATAAATCAAAAAATCTTCGAAAGTTTCAACTCAATTTTTTATATCTTTTTTAGGTTTAACTTGAGATTTTAGGTGAATAATCTAAAATTTTGGATTTCTTAGGTCTACCAAAATGCATCAACAGTTTTCCTGTTTTTAAAACAAATTTTAGAAATTTCTCCTATATGTACTTTGTGTGTGTCAGACACAAAAACAAAAAATAAATCAACAATTCTTTTAATAATAGAAACAAATATTGACTTATTTTATTTAATACAATATATATATATATATATATATATATATATATATATATATATATATATATATATATATATATATATATGTATATATTCAAGGAAATTACTTAAAATAATTTTATTAAAAAAGTAGGATTTAAATGGCTTGATTTAAACCGATTTCGCTTTTTAGTTTTTATGAAATTATTTTTTTTTTTACATTTTTAATTGTTGCATTCAGTTTTGATAGCAAATCACCATTAGAAGCTTCAAAAGATCTTTCCATCCCCATAGGTTCACGCGATTAATTTTTTACAGTTTCTCTGCCGAATAATTTTCCGAATATCTCATTTCCAAACTCTTTAGTTTCTATTTTGGAAAATTTTAGACCATGTTAGATATAAATGTCCACCGATGTTTAACATCAAGTGTTAGTCTTTCTTGATGCAAAACATAAGACATCAATGTTTTCTCTTTATGATATTCTGATTTACTGAACATTTTGCAACATTTACGTAAGTCGAATGCATCAATAACGTCACTTATAAAACATTTCAGTTTCTATGTTGATTCCAAAATCTTTGTCTTTTTTTTACTAAATAACTAATGTTAAAAGCAGTTTCTTTTATTTTTAATTGTCCAAGTCCGAAATTAAAATGTTTAATTGATTTGTTTTTAGAATTATAACGTCTGTGTATTTATAACAAGTCAGAATGTTATGTTCGGCTTGGCCGAATTTATTGAATCCACCATGTGCAATTTTTTAAAATATCATCTTATATGGGAGGTGGGCAGATCACACCAATTTTTGTTTTCGGAGTTTATATCAAATTCCGAATTTTTTTGTCAACTTTTAATAAATTTAAAAACTTGCTTAACTTAATATCTGATAATATTTAATCAGATGTTATTGTAATTCAATTTCTGATATCTCTATTTTTTGTCCCCAATACAACATTGTTTTATGGAACCTAGGTTTCAAATAAGAATAACAATAAGCTCACAAAATTCACGACATATATTATGTCAGTTTCGAGCTGATTAATCAGTAGATTAAGTAATTGGCCCAATTTCTTTTGTTCGATACATTTACAATCCTGTTCTAAATCTATAAAGCTTCATATCACATACTGTAGTTAAAAAGATGTGTATCTTGTTGTATGAGACATCAATAAATAAATAAATAAAAAATCCCAAAACTGGATATTTTTCAATTTTACCCATAAAGTCCACATTTATAGTAGGTCTGGAACACACACTTTAGTTTTCATTCTTTTGTCATTGGAGGTGATCTAAATAGGTTTGACTGAAGACTCTAATCGCAAAATTCTCAAGAACTACCTCCTAGATCGTAGTAAGTCATGTAAGTAATCCTAGAGTGCAAAGTCTGGGTTCTTTCGACATTGAACATAGAAGGAAGAAAACTCCATAATCTGATTCTGTTAAAATGTTTGCGGTAAAACACAGATGGCAAAGAGATTTTAAAAGGATTTTCTACAGCACTGGCAATAGGCTAAGTTCTGATTCTTTCCAAGCAAATCCAGCATTTTATAACAAATTTGGTTTATATTTTTTTTAATTGTTAATAATTCAAAAATTAAATATTTCTTGTATTTAGTAAATTTCTTCAAATATATATGTATTTTTAAGTTAAGTCTTTCATTTTAGGTTCAAAAAAGCTAACAAGTTTCTAATTCTAATAATTTTTGAGAATAAAGTAAACTTGAAATAGATCAGTCAATGAAAAAACTTGGCAACCGTAAAAGAATTTACATCATATTTTGGACAGATGTCTTAAAAAAATAAGTAAAAGGAAAAAATTTTATATTTTTTAATCCAAAAAAATAAATTCCCTATAAAACATCTTAAATTTTCTGATCCTGCGCTCTCTGTATATTATAAATTTTACATTTTTATTTTCTGTTATAAATGAACGTAAACATACAATTTGGGAAATAACATAAAATTGATTTTACCATTATTTAGAAACTTGAAGTTAAATTTTAACCGAAAATATTACATAGTAAAGAAGAAAATTGAGAAAGAAATATTTATCCAATAGGTAATATATATAGTACCCAAACTACTTTTTTTTTATAACTCACTACTTTTGCAATTCTTCTCATAATGTAATTTAGATATACATACATTTATATTATTTCAAATATTATTTTAACTTGTTAAAAATTAGTAAAACTACATACTACATAAAGGTAATTATTTTCTTAGAAATAATTACCTTTATTTATTTGCTAAAAAGACGTTTATTCACTTTTAGGAAGTAATTTTAATTCTGTGGCAAAAGCAAAAACTACATAATTAATTTTTATTACTTTTCAGGAGAGCGTTTTTAAGGTTTTAAATTGAAATTAAAGGTCATAGGTGTATAATTTTGAATTATCTAACATCTATCTATATATGCAGTTCGTACACAAATTGTGGACCGATACTTTTATTAAGTGTAAAATAAAACATACATGCAGAATGTTATGTTTATACTCACATTTAGGTGAATTTATGCAGTGATGCCAGAAAGTGGACCTTGTGTGGGAGCTATGGCAAATTATGGACTGATCCTCATACAATTTGGCATTGTGGTTTCTACTTATATAAAACTTATTTGTGTCGAATATTAACTTGATACTAACAGTTTTCTATGGAGTTTATGCACGTTAAAGTCATTTTCGGAAGAGGAAGTGTTAAAACGTCTTGAACATGTCTTTTTTATTATTTTCTATATTTAGTTTGAAACTGCTTATATAAAATATATTCACTTGTTTTTTCTAATTTCCAAATAATTATTACTTCCCATGAGAATCAGCAAAAATATTTAAATTATAATTAAAAGTATATCAGGAATTTTCTCTGGCGTGATGAACAGATGAACATCTCTCTAAAGCTTCAATCAAAATAGCACTAGACTATGCATTTCCAATCTGGTACGCTATTTCCCAATTGTGGCCAAGGAATTGAAAATATTTGAGAGAGTGCTGAGAGTATTTGTGCATATAGTGCATATAGCACTAATATTGCAGAAAACTTTTGTGGAGAAACTTGAATTTCATGAGAACTCCTTGACGAAACAGAGATAGATATCTATTGGTTTTGCAATAAATGTTGTAGTGGTATCAAAACACGTACGGTTATAATAAGCGAGATATGCACAAAAAACTTTTTCTGAACTTTAACCGCGAATAACTCCAGTAGGGTACACGACTTTTAACAGTATGTATAACACTGTAGATTAACAAAGGGCTGCGCACGAAAAAATCCGTGCACATTTTAAGGCTTATAACATATATTACACGTAAAAAGATTAGTGCCGTTAACATGTTTACATATTTTGTTATTCTTAGTAACTATGTGGTAAATTTTGTTGTAATAGCATAATTAGTTTTTCTTTAAGTGAAAATTGAACAAAATTCGTTAAAATACAAATTTAAAACTTATTATCGAAACACATGCCGAACATATCAAAAATTGTTAGGAACGCATGTGTCGGGATGTACAAATTCTTGAGTCATAAAAAATTCAAGTAGTTTACAATCACCGAAAAGAATTTTGATAACCGAAAAAAAATTGATTTACAGATTCTAGGGTCGCAAACAAAATAATACTAATTTTACGGATAAAATATAGGGTCAAATATATTAATTTAAAATTTTGAGAGCTTTCAACAAAAATTTGTTCAAAACAATAAAATTTCTAGTGCCAAATTATTGAGAATACATTGAATTATAAATCTATATAACAATAATAAAATTTTACCAACTAATTGTATATCGTCACAAGCGCAAATAGTCCTTTTTCAGTGCGGACAAAAAAAAAAAAAAAAAATAGGATCAGCAGTAAATTCGTCATTTCTTTTTTAATTTTTGTAAAATTTTCTTCGAAATTTAGACGAAATCTAAATCTAGACAATGATATTAACAATTAAAAAAAAAGGTAAGAATCACTGATGATCTTTAATTCCGAGATCTATTTGTATCAAAAAGGATCTATAGAAAAGTAGCGTCCAAAATACGAAAAACATCTAAGGTCCAAATTCTAAGTACAGAAATTTATCGACATATTCAGATGATTCTATTTAATAGACAGCAATCAGGAGCTATTTGAAAATGTTTAGTGCAAAAAAAGTAATTCGGGAGAAAAAATCACCTAAAAATGTTATCAAGCCGGGGTCAAAAAGCTCCAGTATTATAATACAGACCTCATGCACCAAAAAGTATTAAAATTATGTAATATCAAGTAAAAAAAAAACAAATATTTAGTTTATAGATGAAATAGAATAATCTTTCAGACAAATAATATTTCCTCCAATTGTATTCTAATATTCCCAGAATAAATTTATGTTCTTAGAAGATTTTAAACCGACTTAATGGAATTAAAAGTTTCTAGCTTGATAAAATTTGTTGATAATTTTGTGTTGCAGAAGAATATTTTTACACTAAACCTTTAAAATTGCTTTTAAGCGCTGCCTTTAAATTGAAAATACAATTATTTAACCATAATGATCGATTTTGGTACTCAGTCTGGTAACCTTGTAAAGTTTCGACTGTGAAAATTCTTGTGTTGCGATTTTATAAACTTTTTCAATTTTAAACACAATCTATAATAGCCATTTCTGGTTATTTTATTTAAGATAAGTATTCCACATATATATCTTAATTAGAGAAGTTCATTGAATTGTATTTGTAATTAAGTCTTAATTAAATTTGTTTTATTTATTGTTTTGAACAACAAAAATAACAAAATATATTCCTTAAGACTTATTTTTGCATGAATTTGTTTTTGTATGTTCATTGACATACATTTGGTATAGTTCTATTTGTCAAATAAAACAACTGTCAGTTCAAACATCTCCGTTCTATATTTTCCTTAATATTACCACTCCGTTTTCCATTATTAATATCAATATTATAATTAGTGTCCTTGCTAATTATCTGCTGTGTTGCCATTCAATTACATATTACTGGTCCACACTATTTTGGCCAAAAAATACAATTGTTCGGTAATTTATTTATCGTGATGATAATAACGTAATTCTTCCAAGGGCTTTTGATCCAAATCCAAAAAACTAATTGAATTAAATAATCCGTTAAATATTAATATTTGTCCAAAAAATGATTACAACTCCTCAGCTATTTCCATCGCGTACCAAAATGTTAGAGGTATGAACACAAAGTTAAAATACCTTTATTTAGAGAGTTTTGATATTGAGCATAATAACTCACTGAAACGTAGCTCCGAAATAAATCTGATAGATTAATTCATAATTCTGAAATAATGTGCAGTAAATTTCAAGTCTATAGACGTGATAGAGAAGGTGGGGGTGTTTTGAATTTTGTCTCAACTCTTTCTTCCTTCGGAAGAAATAATTCTTAACAGTGATCAAAATATGGAGTTTATCGCCGTATGCGTTAAAGTCAAATTTAGAACAATTTTTATAACTTGCTCTTATATTCCTCCTGCGTCAAACATTCAAATTTATGAACAACAGGCAAACGCGATAAAATTTGTAGCTAATCAATCCAAACCTGGTGACTTTAATATTCCAAACATTAAATGGTGCGAAACTCAATCAATAAGATCGGAAACTTCTATTGAATTACTGGATGCTATTGCTGATTTAGGACTATTCAAAATAATCAACATAGTAAACAAGCTTCCTTGATCTTGTATTTGTTGATCAACCTGAAGAATTTAATGTTCTTAGCATTAATCCATTATTAACACCTGAAGATGCTTATTATACCACTCAAACAAAGCTATCATTACAATCGATTGTAATTGCAATCCACTGTAAATGATGAGATGGTTTTTGATTTTAGCAAAGCTGATTATTCCAAATTAAATCACCTACTTTGATCTGAAAACTGGTTTGAATATATTCCTTACAATAAAGTATGCCCTCGTAATATTGACATCATTTTGAATAAATCCTATGATGGCTTATTTAAATGTTTTAGGAAATCAATTCCAAAGACGAGAAATAGATTTACACATGGACCGCCTTGGAATACGAAACAGCTCAATGGCTTGAAAAATTTGAAAAACAAACATTATAGAAAATATAAAAAATCCGGTTTATCTATTGATTATATGAGCTCCCTATCAAGATCAGTTTACAATATCCAAATGTTACAATAATTATCTTTTTATTGTGAAAAGAAACTTTAAAAATAATCCAAAATATTTTTACCAGTATGTAAATTCTAAGCGTCGAGTCTCTGGATAAAGAATCCTCAAACGATGCAGATATTTGCGATATGTTTGCTACTTTCTTCTCATCCGCCTATTCTGATAAAGATTTACATCAACGTTCCAATTATCCATATCCAATTCCTACTGCAACCCTAATAAATTGTTCAACATTAGATAAATCGATGGTACTGATAATCTAAAACATTCTGATAAATGTGAACCTGACGGTGTTCCAAGCTGTGTTCTTATAAAATCTCCAATAATCAACTTATTCAACATATCAATATTTAGTGATTACTTTCCTGAAGTTTTTAGGAAATCTTATATTATATCTTTCTTTAAATCCGGAAGCAAATCCAACATTTCCAATTATAAAGGTATTGCTAAATTAAGTGTTATTCCAAAATTTTTCGAAAAGATAGTTACTGAAATCCTTTCGCATCAAGTTGTATGTTATCTATCGCCATATACAGCATGGATTTAGAAAAGGATGTTCCGCTACTACTAACCTTTTGGAGTTCGCAACCTCAGTTATGACTGCATTTGATTCCGGTTTACAGACAGGCGCAATATACACAGATTTCAGTAAAGCTTTCGATAAAGTAAATCACGATCTCCTATTGTTCAAATCGGATAAGCTCGGATTTTCTCCTGTTTTCCTTAAATGGATTTCCACATATCTTAAAAATAGATAAAAGTGTATTATTTAGAGAATGTATATCAAAAACCATTCCTGTTTTATCCGGTGTTCTACAAGGTGGTCATCTCGGCCCCTTATTATTCCTAATATTTATAAATGATTTACCAGCTTGCATTAAGAATTCTAGAATATTAACGCATGCTGATGATGTAAAGCTGTTTCATAGCTTTAACTATTCCTATCAATGTTCCTTACTCCAATCAGTTCTTGGCAATCTTTATGATTGGTGTAAGATGAATCTAATGGATCTGAATTTAAGAAAGTGTAAACACATGATGTTCTATAGAAGAAGTCCAGTACTCTGTAGATACACAATAAATGAATATCAACTTGATCTAGTCGAAGAATTTCTTTATCTGGGTGTGTTGCTTGATTATAAACTATCCTTTAGTTCCCACACTTCACAAATGGTTGATAAGCAAAAGAGTTCCAAGCAATTATTCATATCTTTTGTAAGACCAATCCTGGAATATGCTTCCGTAGTATGGGATCCTCAATACGAAGTTCGTATAAAGAAAATTGAATCGGTCCAGAAACAATTTCTCTTATTTTGTTTTCGTAATCTTCCATGGAATCCTATTTTATTAATTTACCATAATATGAAAGTCGATTACAGCTTATTGATCTCTCCACTCTTGAAAGTAGGAGAAAATATATGAATATTTCATTTGTAATTAATTTAGTAAACGGTTCAATTAATTCGTAAGATCGAATTTGTAATCCCAAATCGTCCAACTAGAAATTATACTCCTTTAAAAATAAAACATTTTCGAACCAATTATGCCAACTTTGATCCATATATTGTTTTCTCATTTTTATCCATATATTGATTTCTCATTAAATCCAATTCGCATTAAGAGTATTTTTAATTTAATTAAATAAAAAGTTTTTGTTATTGAATGATTATGAAAAATATTTTATTATAAAGAGCTTTAATAATAATATATATGCTAGCTTGTAATAAATTGTAATTTCATTGGCTATTAAATAAATAAATAAATAAATAAACGCTTTCCCCATATTTTTGTTGTTCCTACTCTATAGATCCTTTTTGACACAAATGGTTCTCGGAATTAAAGATCATCAATGATTCTTACCTTTTTACAGTTTTTAATTGTTAATATCGTTATCTAGATTAAAAAAAAATAATTTCGAAAAAATAAAAGAAAAACGAACGAATTTACTGCTGAACTTATTTTTTTGTCCGAATTGAAAAAGGACTATTTGCACTTGTGACGATATACAATTACTTGGTTAAAGTATATTATTTTTCTATAGGTATATAAGTTTTATTGTTTTGAACAAAATTTCGTTGAAAACTCTCAAATTTTTAAATGAATATTTTTCGTGCCAAAATACCCAAAATCCCAGTCCGGGGAAAACTTGTTTAAAAACTTGACTTTTTTTTTTATAAAAATTGTCACCCAGCTGTTGTAAAAGGCGTGCCACAGAAAATATTTTTTGTGTGCTTAACCCACATATGGTGGTATATAGCCAATATATTGTTGATCTCGGCTTTGACATTTGAGAATTTTACAAAAAAATTTTAAAAACTTTTTGAAAATTGACAAAGTTTGGAGAGGAAACCATTGCCCAAAGCGCCTCTGTTTTTATTTTACACGCATTTACGCTCAGATTTCTTTTGAAACCATTACAAAATTCTATAGTCTGGAACAAAAAAAAAAATATTTTAGAAGTTGAAGAATATTACCACATTTTTGGAAAATAACGCTAAAAATTTTAAAATTTTAAAGTTTCAATTTCAGATTAATATAACATTTAATCGAATAGATTTATATGATTCTTACAGCAATATTATTTATTTTGTTAGAAATCCAGTGGATATTTTCAAAAATATTTAGTTCCCAAATTAAGGATTTTAAGTAAAATAAAAAATAAAAAAATAGGCCAAAAGTTAGGTTAAAATATGCTTGATCTAAATATCTCTTAAACATACACATTTTTTGTAGAGATTTATAAGGACTACCTATATGTATTTTTTTACATTCAAGTCATAAATGATGTATTGGCGAATTATTAAAAAAAAAAAAAAAAAAATACATACACGATTTGATCAACTTTGGACGTATACACTTTACCCGAGTGATCCCCTAGGGATCAAGTCGAAAACACCTCAGCTCTGATTATATGAAATTATCTTTAGATATCTCCAACGGTTCACAAATTACAGAATTATTTCTAAAAAAAAGTGTTTTGGGACCACTGTGTGTCGTCAAAAAAAGATTCCTTCCTATTATTAGAAAACACAACGAATTAAAATTTTTCTGGCCTGATCTCTTCTTCATGCAACAACAAAATACATGTAGTTACATATATTTTGTTTTCGTGTTTTGAAAAAAATAGTATTTTTTTTTTAAATTTAATTCGAAGTGCCTCTCACATAAATTTCTAGTTGTATTATATGGTAACAGCCTTTAACAAAATTCCAAATAGATTGACCCATTAGTTCCATTTCATTCAAGCAGAATTGTATGCACTAAATTTTACGTGCGCAATCCTTAGATACGAAACTAAAAAAACTCAATAAAAAAAAGAAAACTCAAAAAGGCACATGTACTGGAATTGTTCTTATTTTCAATTATCATTTTTCTAACATATTCTTAGACTTAGGTTTTTAATAAGGGTGTTTCATATCTATGTTAATCTATGTAACGGAAAGCGACTTATTTTATTATGTACTAACGACAAAAATAACATGTACTTTTCGATCCTAAGGGTACCAATTTCTTAATTAAAAAAATTTACATAAAAATTTAAATGAGTATAAACATATTTTCATTAAATTGTTTTAGCAAAAATCTGCAATTTTAAAATTGCAGCAACATCTTTATTGAGTTCACAAGTCCTTGTGATGGAATAAAGCTCGGCAGAGAAGAGAAATTAAGTATATTTCTTCCTTTTGTTATACTTATAACAAAAAACAATTTAATAAGTTTTTTAATACGTAATATGAAACCACACAAGTAATTTGTTATCAAAGATCAGTTTCCTATTAATATTATTTTCTGAAAAATGTATACATATGTAGGTGCAACTAAATACATACCACAAAAAATGGCATAAATATAAACATTATTTTTCGGAAGGTTTATGGTGATACATCACATTTATCTAGAACATTCTTGTTCATGAAGTGAATAAAAGTTTATCTTGGGAGACATACACGCATTTTTACATCATCCAATTACATTTCCAGTTTGAAGAATTTATTAATTTATGAATGTATTTATCAAATAGAAAGGGTAACTCATAAATGTTGCTTTTAAAGTACTAATGAAATTTTTTGATTCTGCCTCAAAACCCCTGTTCTACAAAAAATTTTAATTTTTTTAAATAAAAAGTAAATAAGATCAGATCGTACCAAGTGCCATGTATATATATATATATATATATATATATATAAGACGCCAAAACGAAGCTTCATATATAATTTCGCTATAATCTGTGCTCCCAAATGCATAGAACTTTAACTCAGCGCTGACATTTTTTCAATAGTAAGCGAATTCAAACACAAAAAAGTATTCGACATGTAGTATATTTGTACATTTTCCCATCGCTACATTAATTTTTTATGTTATTTTGTTGTTGGTTTTACAACTAGGACAAAAGTTACGTGTGTTTTAAATAATTTTACACCAATTTATTGTGATTTTATGTAAATAGGGGGCAAAAAATTCATAATTTTTTAGCAAGGAAAATCCGAAAATTTAATTTCAGAAATTGTCTAAAAGCTAAGAACAATGACTAACTATATTATAAAAAAATGTATAAACAAAAACTTCACTCGAAAATAAAGCTAGATCAGTAGGCCAAAAGCTGATGGAGGTAAGAATTTACGTAAAGTGATATAATTTTAGAGCCAAATCTGGTATAGATAAGCTCCACATCCCAAAAGAACATATCAAATTAAGATTAGAATTTCCTAGTCAATACGCTAAGTCGGAAGAGTTCTGGAAGGCTGCAATAGGAATGTCCTAGTCTATCGAAAGCGAAATACAGAGCTAAAAGGGAGAAATAAAGTGGCTACTTTAAGGTACGACGGTGGAAGTGTTACTGTTTGCGGGTCCGTGACAGAGTCAAGAGTAGGTAACTTAGTATTTATAGATGGAATAATAGATCATTGGCATTATGCTAAGAAATAGAAATTGACGGCCGATTTATGCTCTACCAGGATAATAACGCAGATCTTTCTGCTATAAATATAATGTTTTTGTTTCTTTATAACTTCCCAAAAATAATCAAAATGCAATTATAATCACCAAATCTCAATTCAATTGAACATCTGTGGAGCCATCTTGAAAAAAATTTTAAATGTCTGGAGTTCACGAATAAACATGTCATTAGATTAATATTGCAAGTGCAATGGAACAAAATAAAAAATATTATGTCGAATACATTTTTGCCTTAAATTTTAATGTTATTACGTAATTGACGATTTGAATTAACTTTTGTTTCCATAAAAAATTTGTACGGAATTCAAAACATTATACCCTTCACCACATGTGTAAAGGGTATATATATATATATATATATATTTTTTTTTTTTTTTTTCAACATATTTTTTCTACATGTTTTTGCATATTTCTTTAACATATTTTCTCAAATATTTCATACGCATATATTCAAAGTGTCAGCTTCGCAAATGTGCGTTTATTCGTAAAAATTTACTTCGTAGTAAGAAATACTGAAAATGAAATATTTTTCGTAGTTCGCACTGGTTATATTAATATATATATTTTGAGAAGAAAAATATTCAAACAAAATATTTTGAAGAACTAGAAAATTGCTAAAAGTATTTACATGGACACGTTCAAATATATATAGTGTTCGTTGATGTTGGAATTCTTTTAGCATAAGTTAGTTTAGGTTAAAAATGGCCTCCACCCACAGACCATTCGGTCCATTGTGATCCCTTTAGAAATAACAGAGAAAGCTGATAGACGAAGAAAGAGAAAAACCCTAGCAGAATAAAGCACAGGATTAGAAAGATAACTAAACATAAGAAATATAAGAAAAGTGTGGAACCTAAGACCCATCAATCAATACTGACTACCTCTAAGCTACTTTATTCCCATTACGAACCCTATAAGGTTGCTGAGTTCTCTACCCGCAACATCCTCCAGCACTTCCAAAATATGGCTTCCAAACCACCTCAGTCTACTTCGTTGAAGCCCTACGCAATGCCAGAGTATATGCTCCACTGTCTCTAACTCCTCCATCATGCTATGATCCGAAAAGGAATAATCCGTAGCTACCCTCCAGTCCTTGACAAATTCAAAGAATATAACTAGTTACAAATTCAAATAATAACTCATCGAGCGAGCATTCGCATCACATCCAAGAATGATGTACGCTGCTCTCCTTCTGCAGAGCTCCGCCAAATGCTGCAGAGCGATGCCCGGTGGATCGACCACCTCGTACTTTTAGCATTTTTATAATAAAAACTTTTGTTGTTGAAATATTTTTATGATTTTCTTTCAAAAAATTATGAAAATTGCTGCAATTTTTTTAATATATTAGTAGTAATTTTATTCTCTGGTTTATGCAAGCGTTGCTTGTTGCATTATTTTTTAAGTATAAATATGAAATTATTCGGCACAGCCGAATATAGCGCACTATCTTGCTTTATTTAAAATTTCTAATAAAAGTGAAGGGTGTGAAAATAAATACGATAGTTAAATTCGTCCTACACAAATATTAAATTCCTCCACACGCTGTTAATTGATTTCTTAAAATGAAGAAAATTATTTTTTAATAAAAAAACTATATCAACATTAAAATTAAAATTAAAAAATAGATATATATGTATATATAAAACACATTAAAATATAAAATTATAAAAAAATTTGTCTAATAAAGCGTGATCCATTTCGAGGTTCCCTACTTTTTTAAAGAAAAAAACACAGAAAATTCAAATTTAATGGGGAATGTTTATTATCATTTGAAAGAACTTTCTTTGGCATTTATTTTTTGAAGATTATGTCTATCAAATGTTGCCCGTTGCTACGTCGCAGATGGTCCATCCGTTGAGTCCAATTATCGATGACTCGTTCGAGCATTTCGACTGGTAACTGGCGAATGACACGCGTTATGGTTTCCTCCAAGGCCTGAATCGAAGTGGGTTTGTCCGCATAAATTTTAGACTTTACATATCCCCACAGGAAAAAGTCTAACCGTGTGATATCACACGATCTTGATGGCCAATCGACCGGCCCAAAACGTGAAATTATGTGCTCACTGAAGTGTTCTCTCAATAAATCCATTGATTGATGCGATGTGTGGGAAGTGGCGCCGTCTTGCTGAAACCAAATATCGCCGAGATCACAAGCTTCAATTTCAGGCATCAAATAGTCGGTTATCATGGCGCGATAACGGTCGCCATTGACGGTTACGTTCGCACCGGAAATATGGACCGATGATTCCACCGGCCCACAAACCACACCAAACCGTTGTTTTTTCTGGATAAAGTGGCAGTTCTTGAATCTCTTCAGGTTGCTCTTCGTCCCAAATGCGGCAATTTTTGTTAACTTATAGTAGAGAGAGCTAAATTGCTAAAACAACAGATATCTTTAGTTAGTTTTTGATATCGGTAGTAAATTAAAAAATTTACGGAATTGCGGTACTATCTGCAAAAAGCTTTTTAATAATATATTTTAGTTAAATATTTTACACTACTTCTTTCAGATGTGTGTGAAGATTAATACGCGAGTTAAATATGTTTTTGACGTAACGGCTTACGTAATGATATATGTGATGACGTAACGACATATTTAAATATGACATATTTAAATATGACTATTTGGTACTAAAAAAAATAATAAACCGAGTTTTGACAAAATTTAATGAAATATTAAAAGTTAATAAATTTATGATAATATAATATAATAATGAAAATTTTTAAATTTTTATTCTGAGAAAATGTTCCAAAATTCAAGTTTGTGAATGTAAAACCTCTCAGAGGCTCGTCAACGATTTTGGACGCTGTAAACAATGAATAATGGAGTCAAGGATAAATACTATTCTTGAATATAATCAGAATTCCTGAATTGTATATGTGATTTTTTTTTAAAGTGTCAGCTTTGCAAATATAGAGTCTATCAGAGGTCTGTCAAGGATTTTGCCCACTGTGGTCAAACGTCGGGTTGGCATTCATAACTACCATATGTAGAATGGAGACAAGGATGAATACTGTGCGTGGATATAACCACAATTCCTGCATTGTATTTGCGAATTTTTAAAAAAATTTTCAAAGTATCAACTTTGCGAATATAGTCTATCAGAGGTCTGTCAAAGGTTTTGGTCACTGTGGTCAAACGGCGCGTTGGCATGCATAAAAACCATATGTGGAATGGAGGCAAGGATGAGTACTGTTTTCAAAATATCAACTTTGAGACTACTTGTTGATTAAAATGCGTTTTTTTCTTCTGATTTTTTCCTATAAACAGCAACTAGTTTATATTTTTTGATGCTGTGGTTGCATGTATCACATGCATATTCGTACAAATAATTATCATACATGAGTGAAGGAGTTGTGTGTAATAATTTGTTAGGGGTTTGTTTTTTCATAAATAAATGTTCAAAAAGGCAATAAAACACAAAAGTCAGTCACAAGTAGACAATACTATAATTTTTCGCAAAAATGCAAAAATTGTACTGAAAATTATAATAAAACCTTTAGCAGACTTATAATAGTTTGTGAAAAATAAAGGAAATATTTGAAAAAATTATGCAATCTTTTATTATAAGAAAACCGTATATGAGGATAGAAATATTTTGAAGAGAAGTAACGAAAATTTATTATAAATTATTTGCAATTATTTAATAACGCTTTTAACAATACGAATTATACTGATTCTGTGACACGGAATTTAATTCCGATACATGTTATTGTGAAGTACTAAGCCCATAAATCACTTTTTTTGATTTGACTCTGGTTCTCGCGATAAATCACTATTTGTAACGTTAAAGGAGTTAATAAAAAAAGTGCTTTGTTGGCATTGCACTTTATAACAATATGTACCTGAATTGACTGAGATATCCAGTGCAACAGAAAAAAATGCCTATTTTGTCAACCTGGGAAATTTCAGAAAATTTTGCAAATTAAGCTCTATTCAGATTTAATCAAATTTTTTTTTTTAAATTTTTATTTGTAAAACCATATTTTATTCCATCATATAACTTAGATATTGGCTCCTTATTATGAATACTTTTCATCATATTTTTTTTTTATATCAAAACAAATACAACTATCCCTTAGAAATACTACTAAATGTTATGCAAAAATTCAGATATTTCATAAAAAGATGTATATTTTAAAGCAATAACCTTTGAATCAATTATACTTTTCTATCCCAAGATTTTTAAAGCTTTTTTATTCTAAAAATAGTGTTTGTACTACTATAATAAAATAATATTAATTTTAGAAACAGTATCTAAAGATCATCATTTTTGACAAATAAAACATATAAACGGCTGAGAAGTTTTAATTTTTAGCGTTTTCTTTAAATACTGAAAACAATCTTCGTCGACTCCTCTTTTACATCTTATACATTTGACAACTAACGGTAATTTTCCATTTTCATAATTTATATTAATATTTCCATATGTTATAAAATCATTTTTTATTTTTGTCCTATATATGTTTGGATTTATTAAATTTTTTAAGAGATTTGTTTGTTAAAACACCACAGTTATAAGAATCAGACTGCTTGTAGTGCTCCACTATGTATATGTTGTATTGGGTTTTATTATGTAAAAAATTTAAAAATGTGTCAAATTTTATTGTTGATTCTTTTTCTGTTGCTTTCATCGGATCTATGAAGTAAAAATCTCTTGTATCAAAGTTGATGTAAACGAAAATAAAGTGATTGATGGTGTGGATATCTCTTACATCTGTTATAGATTTGTTATTAAATATTGCCATACCAATTTCGCATAGTAGGCACTCTACATCCAAAATATTGTATTTGTAAAACAATATATTGCAGTTTAACTCTATTATAGTATTGCATATTTCCTTTCTAGGATTTAGAGACTGGAAGTCATTCAGGCAAATCGATCTGGCAAAGGCTAGAATTTCTTTTTTAAATTTATTGTAAATATGGTCATATTCATACAAAATAAATCTAATATTTCTGTTTCTTATTTGTTTTTGCCTATATACATATTTCGAGTAAACTTTTATCATTTTGAAAACATTTTTCATTTACCAATTCTGTTAAATTTATATTATCTTTTATTTTTTAAGGGTTCTTTTCCAATAATCTTCAATTAAATCTTCATTTTTCCTTTTATTTGTCTTTGGTTTACTAGCCAATTCTTTTTCCTCCAAATTTACAATATTTTCGATTTCTCTTATTTTAGCTTGCTACATGCGTTTCGATAATCTCACATAGAAATTAGGTCTGATGTTGCGTTTGCTATCGAGGGTTATATTTTTATTAATATTAAAATAACTTTCAGCTGGTGAATTAGATATGCGTGTTTTACCGCTGCTATCGATTTTATACCCCATCACGTTGGTCCAAAACACCATATAAGGAATATATTTCTTTATATTTCTTTCGTAGGCAGTGGATTAGATATCAAAATAAAACTGATCTCAAAATTATGGAAAGTTTTAATAGGACAATACGTAGTGAAATTTCTAAGCTTCGAAATAGAATGTGGAACACTAAGATGAAAAATTTAGATAAGGCTTCTAAACCATTTTGGAATATAGTAAAGTGCTTAAGGAAAATGAAAATGTTTATACCACCACTTAGGGAAAACTCGACAAAGAATTAAAACCTAGAAAATCCTCGGGTTTGATGGGATCAGAAATATAATGCTAAGGCAATTACCAGATTCAGCTATTGTCTATATATGTTTTATTATAAACTGTTGTTTAAAACTACAATATTTCCCAAAAGCCTGGAAAATGGCTTAAACAGTGCCAATTTTAAAACCAAACAAACTGCCGAATTCGCTAAAAAGCTATCGTCCAATTAGTCTACTAAGTAGCCTAAGCAAAATCTTGGAAAAAATCCTTAAACAAGACTTTCTAAGTTTATTGAGCAAAATAATATTTTACCATTTACACAGTTTGGATTCAGACCATTTCACAGTACTGTTCACCAAATTACTTAACACTAATTTGTAGTCTATTTAATTAATTTTTGTTACTTAATTTAGTAAGCGTTACATATATACATATAAAGAATAACATATATTATAGTATTTAGTTATAGTATATAGTTATACTAATAATGAATTATATCAGAGGTTTTTCTCATAAAATTTTCCTCTGAAAAATTATATTTGAAATTAAAATCTAAATTTAAAGATTTAATATATATAAATTTTTTAGATGAAAAGTTATTAAATAACTAAAACTATGTAAATTGTGTGATAACCATAGTATAAGGAAATAAAAAACATTATATGATTTACCAAAAAAAAAAAATATATATATATATATATATTTCTTTAGAATTAAATTGAACAACTTTGGATTTCTGAAATTATTAGGAATACTTTTTAGTTTTTGACCTATTTTATGTGAGTAATAAATTTCCATCGCTTTTTAAAAAAATGGACTTTTGATATTGTGGACTTCTTTTCAGATTTTGTAATATGTTCCGCTTCATCGGGGTATAATGTTTGGGAGATAAAATATTTTGCAGCTTCATTTACATGCTCATTGGCACATTTGTATAGTAAGAGTACTGTGTTGTTTTTAAAACATGTCCAGAATTCTCCAATATGACATTTATTGATTGTTTTTATCAAAATATTTTTAAAAATATTTCCTGGTTTTTATTTTCAGAACATTCCTCAATGTCCTTTGTACATATTTTTAAAAAATGGCTGCAACAGATTTGTATAATAACAAAATTGGATTTAATCTCATCTTTCTCCTCTAATATCGCCTCAAATTTAATTAAACAGCTGGTAACAGGGTCTAGGCTGTTTATTATTTTTACAAGGGCGTTTATTAAGGCCCAACTCCAATCTACACAAACGCGATTGCTTAAGGGCCATTTTACTTTATTTTCAATGCTAAACACTTTTATATCTAAGAAAAATTTCTTGATATCATCTTCACAATGCTGGGCCAAGACAGCCTCTGCAATTGGAACTAATATTCCTTTTTTTTCTCCGTCTGGAATATGCATTATAACACTATAAAGGAAAACTTCTTTTGACTTCGCATTAAATTTTTGGCAAATTCCTCCTGTGGCATCAATAAATAATGTGTTTCTGGTTCTTTGTGTCAAATAATTGTTATATTTGGAGGGAAGTCTTAATTGCTCTTCTGAAAATAAATATGTAAATTTCCTGAGGGACAGATATCCGTTGAATAAAATTGCCTTTGCATTAAATGAGATCTAATACTACATCGCCATTTCTATTTTTTTTTTGTTGTAATAATTCACTCCCAATTTTGCGTACTACATCTTTCGATGGTAATGATTGTGCATTTCCCACATTACGTAGCTCTCTGGATTGTGAAATTAGCAAGTTGTTACGGAAATTTGATGGTTGATGTTTTATTTTCTCATTTACGAGAGAACTTGTTGAACTTTGATATGACTTGGATGTGCAACTCTTGAGAAATTTGAACAAACTTTAACCTCATAAAGTGGGTGGAAAAGATCAATGTGGAATTTATATCTTCTACAGCCATCATTTTCATATATGAATTTGCCGTGTCTTCATATTTTTCGTGTAGGCGAAACTTATAATATTTATTGAGTAAACGTTGTTAATATTTTTAAAATTTTCTCGCACAATGTCTTCCGCATATTTTGTAAATTCTTTTTTATTTGCAATTTCGTCATTGTTTATAAAATACTCTTTAAGAAAATTTATTTGCTGGCTTGTAAAGTTGAAAGATCCCTCCATGTACGAATATCCTTGGAACTTAATTTCTACCTTTTTGTCATTTCTCAATATTTTTACCGCTTGATTAGGAATTCCATCTAAAGCAGTTTTTTCCTCACAATAGAATATTCTTCAATCTTTAAGTCTTAATCTGTTGTGTCATTAATGTCAGTCAACTTTGTTGAATTTAATGGTGCTTCAAACTCAATTGTCTAGCATTTTTGGAAAGCTGTTGTTATCATTTATAAAAACTACTTCGCTTTGCTTGGCATCTAATAGGACCGAAATTACTTTTTTCATCGCTTAAACTATTATCTAAAATTAAAATTTCGCATTATAAATGAAAAATGTATACAATACATTTAAATTACCAGTATTGCAATTTTCTACAGAATTATTTATTTCTGTTTCTGTTTCAATAGGATTAACAAATTTTTCTGTACATTCAGCATAACCTAATTTATGTATTAGAAATAAGGGCAGAAAATAATAATTATTTCGGAAATAATAAACTAAAAATCAAATACAAAGAATCGTCGCATAATGGTGCTAAATGCTGTAATGTAATATTTAACATAATATATTGGATATACATATGTATACAAGGAGTTTAATGTGATTAATATTAATCTGTTTTCAGATTTTCCTATTACTTTAACGGGAGAGAACAATTAGTTTATAATTTCGCCACTTTCACTTTATTAAGAAAACTTTTAAAATTTATGAAATTTAATGCCATATATCTTTCAGCGTACTTTACTAATTTAAATAAACTAATAATATTTAATAAATTGTGTCAGATATTTTAAAATTTATATTTTCCATTCTTATGAAATTTTCCAAAAATACTCCTTAGTGTCAATAACATTATATATAGGAAACTCGAACAATTAAAGATAAGTTCGAGTCTTAGTTTATTTAAATCCACAAACTAGTTCCAAAGATGTATTTTAATTATATAACTTAAAGCAAATATAAATACCGTTCAAAAATATTTTTTAATTCAACTAAATCTATAGTTTACATAGTTTCGTATGTAGTTTTGTATATTTTAAGTTGTGCACTCTTTGCGTAAAACAAACAGAACACTATATTATTCAAAAAGCAGCAAATTTTTGATGAAAAAAAGTGTTGGTTTTTTCTAAAAATTATTAAAAATAAAAAATATTTCCCTCACAAAAAATATAATTAAATTGTTTGTCCGATTTAGATAAATAAAACACTTTGTTATTCACATCATGGTTATTAAGAAGTTATAACGAAATTAGAAAGGAACGATAAAATTATGAAAATTTTAAAATGTTTAAAATGGAAAACATTTCCCGTTATTGAAAATTTATTATTAAATATCAGGAATTATGAGAAATGTCACAATTTAATTATTATTTTTCGATTTTTATTTTCTGGTTAAAAAATAACGATTATTTTTTTATTTAAATTTTTTGCTCAAAATATAACGATACTTTTGATTTTTATTTTTTGATTATAAAATTAATTTGTTTTAATCATAATTCAATCATAATTTTTAAGCAAATTATGTGACACACACAGCCCGTTTAAAGATTTCAGTAATGTGTAGGTTGCCTTCAGTTTATTTTGAATAAAATTAATATATAAATTATATTAATACAATCGAGCAAACCTTTTCCGAGTTATATATGATCAGCTCATTGATTAGTCATTGATTAGTCATGCCTAACAAAAATCTAAACGTAATAGAAAAAAACTGAAGAAACAGATTCTTATTCACCACCTCAAAATTATTATATTCTACATTTATTTGATTGATATTTAAGATTTTTGTAAAAAAAAAACTACACCATTTGTAAGATAAATATACCAAACGTTTTGTTTTATGTTAAAAATCTTAATTGTTATGTTTTCTTTATACAAAAAAAAAAAAAAAAAAAAAAAAAATTATATATATATATACGAGGGCGGATTAATAAGTCAGTGACTTTTCCAACTTCGCTCGTAGTTATATGAAATGCAACACTATTCCCATCAAGTACCATCTGTTAATAGACTAATTTGCGTTTAACAGCTGTTCAAAACATATCAATCAAATCAAGGAAAAGCTCGATAAATACTATGGGGACTCTGCACCATCGATTTCAATGGTAAAAAAGTTGTTTACTGACTTTCGTTGCGGTCGCACAAGTACAAATGACGCTGAACGTTCTGGACGGCCAATTGAGGTCAGTAAGAGTAAAAGTGTATGAGATTGCTGATGCCATAGGCATTTCATATGGCAGTATGGTTTCGATTTTAAATGATTAGCTGGGTTTAAGAAAGTTGTCTGCAAGATGGATGTCGCGTTTGCTCTCAATTGACCATAAACGTAAACGTTTGACAACTTCAAAGGATTGTTTGGAGTTGTTTAACCGCAATCCTAATGACTTTTGTAACTGTGGATGAAACATGGATCCATTACTGTACTTCGGTTGAACCTGCTCCGAAGAAGGCGAAGTTAAGTTTATCGGCCAATAAGGTGATGGCAACAGTTTTTTGGGATGCACGCGGTATAATCCACATCGATTACCTTCAAAAGGGAAAAACAATAAACGACGAATATTACGCCAACTTATTAGACCGATTTAATGAGGATTTAAAAAGAAAACGACCCCATATGGCCAAGAAAAAAGTTCTTTTTCATCAAGATAATGCACGGGTACACACGTGTGCAGTCTCAATGGCAAAACTCTATGAATTGGGCTACGAATTGGTACCTCATCCGCCATATTCTCCGGATTTAGCCCCTAGTGACTACTTCCTATTTCCAAACCTAAAGAAATGTCTCGGTGGAAAGAGATTCATCTCCAACGATGAAATTATTGACCAAAAAATGCCTATTTTAAAGATCTCGAAAAATCCTATTTTTACGCAAAGTAATTTGAAAGTAGTCTATTAACAGGTACTTGATGGGAATAGTGTTGCATTTCGAAAAGTTCGAAAATTCACGGACTTATTGATACGCCCTTGTATATATATATTAAATCGATACAAAAGATGAAATAATAATTGTATACTTTGAATTTAATGAATTCTCATGTTTAATGATGATATGAGAGCTGACATGAATTCGAAAAAAGTCATGTTGGCTTTATAATATAAAAATAAATATAAAAGTATTATATTGTATGAATATCACAAACTAAAACTAAATTAATTTAATGCATATTACAATGTATGATCTTCACATTTTACTATGCACATTATATTATTAATATAATAAAATATATAATAATATTTATAAATATATAATATAATATAATTGATATTTTTTAGGAAATATAGATATTGAAAAGTTAAAAAATGTTCACCCGATTCACAAATACTTTTTTTTTGGCTACAGCTTTTGTATTTCATTACTCAATTTCTCGAAGTTATGTACCAAATTCGTATAACGCTATCCAAATTTAATAATGCAATAAAGATTTTGATTTATTTGTAAGTAATATGTACATTTTTGTGAAATTTATATAAATATCGTAGAACAACTCAATAGTGTGTGCTGTGTACCAAATAACTGAAGTGCATTCAACTTTCTTTTCAAATTGCAAAATATAAAACAAATTCATTTTCATTTATATCGGAAAATATAAACAACTTTTTGTTTAAATCACTCAATATACATAAAAGAGACAACTATTGATATTTGGTTATAAATTGTTTGATAGTATTAATAAACATTACCAGCTGTTTCACGTAAAGTGCTGCCAAGTTTTTAAAACTATATTAATCTTTTAAAGTGATCGTACGGTATTGCCATATCATTTAAAGTCCGTTATATTCAAAATATATCATATCCCAGCAAACATTTCAGATTTAAATTCGTATAACTTAAAATCATACATAAAATTTCAAAAAGCATATTTACTACGTAATAATGGCATGTGTAATAAAAAACTGCAATATTAAAAACGATAATGAAAGAATGATTGTCTATTGGCTGTGTCATGAATGTTGTCACGTTTAATGTGCTGGCCTTTCAGGACTTGTCGCGGAAACTATTTCTAAAAATAAGGGCCTACATTGGTTTTGTGAAAGCTGTAGAAAAATTGGAGTTAACTACTATCGTTTTTTTCAAGAAACTAAGATCAAATTTCTAGAAATACAAGAAGAAGCATTTAAACTGAATGAAAGAATATCTGCGTATGGAAAATTATTTGATGATTTCAAATCTTTAGATAACTTAAAATCTCCTCCTCAATCATCTCCTAAATGTCGTAAATCTGCCAGGAATACAAATACAAATAAAGAAAAGCGTGATCAAGTTCAAGTTGAAATATGTGATCCGGTTGCTGTCACCTCATACAAAGATATCTAAAGATTACATCTCTTTCGTTTATCAAAACGTTCGTGGCTTAAGAACCAAAATATCATCACTCTACATGGAAAGTTTTAACATTTCACATCATGTAATAATATTTACTGAAACATGGCTCAATGAACATTTTTTAAATTCTGAAATCCTTTGTAATAAATTTAACATTTTTCGTCGTGATCGTGGTAACAAACTTAATGGTGGTGGTATTCTTATTGCTGTTTCTAATTGTTTTGTATCTGAACTTGTGATAATTGATTGCACATATGATATTGATTTTAAATCAATACTTATAAAACTCAACCACAAAAAAATATTCGTTACATGTTCTTACATTCCTCCATCATCTCCTCAAATAATTTATTATAAAGATGCTGAAGCTATAAAATTGGTGTCATGCCTTGCTAATAAAAACGACACGGTAATTGTTTTTGGAGATTTTAACTTACCATTAATCTCGTGGAAATATTTACCAGAATATAATCATTTTGTTCAAACTAAATCGAATCCTAATCACGATGAATTTTTTAAAGTATTATATGCTTTAAATCTCCTTCAAGTCAACGGTGTTTTCAATTCTAATTATAGATTATTAGATTAAGTTTTTATCAACGATGTGACTGATTACTTTATAAGCTGCTCATTCCCTTTAACAATTATCTATTCAAACTTCAACTTTTAATCCTTCATCTTTAAAGCATTGTAAAACATTTTATTTTAAACATGCTAATTATGACATGTTAAATTACTTCATAAAAAGTATTAATTGGAGAACATTTTTATTGTCTTCTGCTGATGTTCAATATATGTCCATTTTATTTTATAATAAAATGTACGAACTTTTGGACTTATGTGTTCCGAAACGTATTTTTAGACCAAGTTCTGGCCCACCATGGAATAACAAACTGTTGTCGTATGCAAAAAACAATAAGAACAAATGGTATAAAAAATTCAAAAAATCAGGCTCTCACTATGATTGCTTAAAGTACTCGGTTAGTCGTGCTGAATATACCTCAATCAACAAATCATGTTATACTAATTATTTGAACGTAAAACTACTGGCTTCCCTTCTGCTATGAAATAACATCAGAATGAATCGATTTGTGATGATATTATTAGCAACATGTTTGCAGATTTCTTTTCTACTACATATTCAGATGCATTGTATGATGACTCTGCAAATTATCCATTCAACATTAACATGAATCACTCAGTATCTTTACTATATATAGATACTTTTACGCTATGTTCAGAGTTAAAAAAACTGATATTTTCATCTAATTCTGGGCCAGATATGATTCCAAGTTGCATTCTTATTAATTGCGCCGAAGCTTTGGCTAGTCCTCTAACACTTTTATTTAATAATTCTATTGAGCATGGCAATTTTCCTGATATATGGAAGGATTCCTACATTATTCCATTGCATAAATCTGGAAATAAATCTGATATTGCAAATTATCGTGGTATTGCAAAATTGAGTACAATACCTAAATTATTTGAAAAAATCATCACTGATCAACTGTGTTTTCAAGTAGAAAACTTATTATCATGTTATCAACATGGTTTCCGTAAAAGGTGTTCGTTCTACTATTACAAATCTTCTTCAACTCACAACTATTGTAAATCGTGCATTCCTCCAACAAAAACAGACAGATGTAATTTACACTGACTTTAGCAAGGCATTTGATAAAGTTAATCATTTGCTTCTGATAAGAAAACTTTATTTAATGGGATTTACTGATCGTTGTATAAAGTGGATACACTCTTATTTATCTAATAGAAAACAAACTGTTCGTTACAAAAATTCATGCTCTAGATGTATAAACGTTCTGTCAGGAGTACCACAAGGAAGCCACCTTGGACCACTACTTTTTTCCTTATTTGTAAATGATTTGCCACAAGTAGTTCATTACTCAAATATTTTGATGTATGCTGATGATGTGAAAGTATTTCTAAGTTATCAACATATAAATGATTATCATTATCAGCAAGAAGAATTAAATTCATTTTACAACTGGTGTAACATAAATCTCATGGCACTTACCCTTAAAAAATGTAAATATATGTGTTTTGTAAGAAAATGTAGATTACCGATATATTATGTCCTAGGAGGCCATCAACTAGAAAGAGTTGACGCTATTTTAGACCTCGGAATTTTGTTGGATTCTAAACTTAATTTTATTTCACATATCACGGTTACTGTAAATAAAGCTAGAGGAGTTCTTGGTTTTGTTAAACGCTGGGCAAAGGAGTTCAACGACCCTTACGAGACAAAAACTTTGTTCACATCACTTGTGAGACCTATTCTGGAGTATAGATCTATAATATGGGATCCTATCTATCAAAAATACATTGATCTCATTGAATCAGTCCAAAAGCAGTTTCTTCTGTTTTGCCTTCGAAGACTTCATTTCAACCCATTAAATATACCACCAAACACTTCTAGACTTGCCCTTATAAAGCTGCCTACTCTGAAAAGCCGTAGAACTATGTTCAATATAACTTTTATGCTGAATATAATTAATGGTAATGTGAGTTCTGCTTTTTAATAAATAATATCCAGTTTTTAATTCCTCGACGGCCTACTCGTTATTTCGTACCATTAACAGTTCATTTCTATAGAGCTAATTATGCCAATGCCGATCCTTTAAGAAGAATGTGCAATGAGTTTAATACATATTATAATTTTATTGATTATTCACTTAACCCTAAAGATGTTAAAAACATTATTTTATTCTTTCTTAACTCATAAGATCTGTACAAAACTTTTGTGAAAATTATATTTATATAACGAATTGTATATTTAGTATTATTTTTAATTGTCTGTAAGGAATATTTTCCATAGACAAAATAAATAAATAAATAAAATATTACACTTACAAAAACTTTTTTGAACCGATTATTATTACGTTTGTTTTCGGCTATATGTTCCATACCAGCACTTTTTAATATTTCATTTGCAAAGAAAAAGAATAATTTTGATGAGCATTCTTTTTCACTTTCACTATTTTTTTTTTTTTTTTGAGAATAATAAATTTTTGATAAGAAAATAAAAATTTCTTTGTGTAACATATTTAAAGATAAAAAAAAAAATTAAGAACTTTACAAATTTTCTGATCTTGCACGCACGATTATCAAAATACTTGTAATAGAATTCTTTTATACAAAACTTTCTTAACTTTTACTTTCATAATCAGTGTTTTTACTACACTTAATTATTTTAATTATTTGCATTCATAGCATGTCCAACAACACGATCTTGTTTGACATGCGTAAATTGGTACATGAGTGGTAAACATATCTGCAGGTTGCATAAAATTAAAAAACAAAACAATAAAAAAAGATATGACTGACTTGTGACTTTAAATTTTGGTATAATGAATGAATGATCTGCATCACTACTACTATACTCAGTAACAACCTATTATCACTTCACATTACTACCAAAAATTTGCTCATTGGACAATGTCACATTTATCCAAATTACAACGAAAAAAATAAAAAATAAAAGTTTTTTAATTGAAGTATTTTTTTTTTGCATTTACTAGCAAACATATCATATATTAATGAACAAATACATAGAATATTGAAAAGTATCTATAGCGCGAATTATGGATTTTCAAAGTTGCTACTTTTAAAAATATTTAAATTTTATTTTAAATATTTGTGAAGAAGTATGTTAACTTTAACTGCATATTTCGCAGTAAATATGCAGATATTGATATGTTTTTGTGGTATGTAATAATAAATGTATTCAAATTACTATATTATAATTTGTTAAGTTAAAAAATCAATACAATATTATTCTATAATTCAAACGATCGTTCTGTTATCGTCAATAACATGAAAAATTCCATTTTTGTATTCAATAAACATTTTATTTCAAATTTAATAGAATAGATATCTTATTGAGGAAAAACTGTGAAAAACGTAAAAATTCATATTCTGTAAAACGTTAAACATAAAATTAATTTTAAAATTCAACAATGAACGAATTTTTGGAAATGTTTTTATTTGACTTTTTTCCTTTAAATTATCTAATATAGCAATAAGTAAACTTAAATATTCATTTTGATATCTATAGCTTTTGGTTCAAAAGTTACTTCAAAAAGTCTAAATTAAGCCCATCTTCACCGAAAAACAAATATAATTATAAAAGATATATATATATTTTTTTTTCGCTCAACCCACTGTTCATCGAGCCTACACAGTTCTACCAGCTCAAACATCATTGCAATACGATACACACACAAATAAACACCAACAAGTTAAATGGTCACATGAATTAAAAATTCCCGTTCCCAACGGTTATATACTATTGAGTTTTTTATAATTGTATTTTATTTCTGTGTCTACTAATAATATTGTCTACTTGTAACTGACTTTTGTGTTTTAGTGTCTTTTCGAATATTTATTTATGAAAAAACAAATTAGAACACACAACTCCTTTATTTCACTCATGTATGATAATCATTTGTACATGTGTTACATGCAACCACAGCAACAAAAATATGAACTAGTTGCTGTTTATAGGGAAAAATTACAAGAAAAAAAAAAACGCATTTTAATCAACAAGTAGAAAAAAACTTTCATTTCTAACATCTTAACAAAAAATAAATTTAAAATTAAATTTTTGTTAAAATCAATTTTATTTTAAAATAAAAGTTTTGTTTTTGCTTAGCATATACATATATATCGATATCAACTGTTTCAAAAGTTTTTTTTACATGTATGCATATAAAAAAATTTTAAAATATTCCAATAAACATCAATTCAAACCTAAGAAAATTTTTGGAAAATTTCCTTTAATAAATATCATATTTCTCAAATTGTATTTGAAGTCTTTATTCTTCATATGGCGGGAATGCATGCCAACGCGCCATTTAGCCACAGTGGCCAAAATCCTTGACAGACTTCTGATAGACTCTATATTCGCAAAGTTGATACTTTGAAATTAAAAAAAAAAAAAAAAATTCACAAATACAATTCAGGAATTCTGCTTATATCCACGGACAGTATTCATCATGCTCTATTTTACATATGGTTATGCATGCCAACGAGCCGTTTGCCCATAGTGGCCAAAATCCTCGACAGACCTCTGATAGACTATATTCGCAAAGTTGATACTTTGAAATTTTTTAAAAAAATTCACAAATATAATTCTAGAATTCTGTTTATACCCACGGACAGTATTCGTCCTTGGCTCCATTCACCATATGCATATACAAAATCCTTGACAGACCTCTGATAGGCAAAGTTGATATTTTGAAATTTTTTTAAAAAATTTACAAATACAATTCAGGAATTCTGCTTATATCTACGGACAGTACTCATCTTTGGCTCCATTCTCCATATGGTGGTTATGCATGCCAACGCACCACTTAGTCACAATGGCCAAAATTCTTGACAGACTTCTGATAGACTATATTCGCAAAGTTGATATTTTGAAAATTTAAAAAAAAAATCACAAATACAATTCAGGAATTCTGCTTATATCTGCGGACAGAACTCATCCTTGGCTCCATATAGCGGGAATGCGTGCCAACTCGCCGTTTGTCCACAGTGGTCAAAATCCTTGACAGACCTCTGATAGACTCTATATTCGCAAAGTTTAAATTTTGAAAATTTTTTAAAAAATTCACAAATACAATTCAGGAATTCTGCTTATATACACGGACAGTACCCATCCTTGGGTCCATTCTCCATATGGTGGTTATGCATGCCATCGCGCCATTTAGCCACAGGGGCAAAATCCTTGACAGACCTCTGATAGACTCTATATTCGCAAAGTTGATATTTTGAAATGTTTTTTTAAAAAGTTCGCAAATACAATTCAAGAATTCTGCTTATACCCATGGACAACTCGCCGGTTTACCACAGTGGCCAAAATCCTTGACAGACCTCTGATAGACTCTATATTTGCAAAGTTGACACTTTAAATATAATTCAGGAATTCTGGTTATATTCAAGAATAGTATTTATCCTTGACTTCATTACTCATTGTTTACAGTGTCCAAAATCGTTGACGAGCCTTTGAGAGGTTTTACATTCACAAACTTGAATTTTGGAACATTTTCTCATAATAAAAATTTAAACATATTTATTATTATATTGTATTATCATGAATTTATTAGCTTTTAATATTTCATTAAATTTTGTCAAAATTCGGTTTATTATTTTTTTTTAGTACCAAATAGTCATATTTAAATATGTCATATTTAAATATGTCATATTTAAATATGCCATATTTAAATATGTCGTTACGTCATCACATATATCATTACGTAAGCCGTTACGTCAAAAACATATTTAACTCGCATATTTATCTTCACACACATTTCTTTCAGCTGTTTTAAAATTTCTTTATTTTGCTATACGTATTTAATGTTATGTATTTTTATATTGATATTCATACACGTTCTACACGTTAAATCTTAACGTATATAAATTTAAATGTTGTATAAAATTGTCTATGAACGTTAGCAAGAAATATGCTGCTAATAATAACAATCTTTTCTATGTATAACAAAAGTTCTTGAAATTAATGCAAATAACAATATAGTTAAGAAATAAATTTAAAAAAATCGCGTTAATGCAAAAAATGATTTGAAATTTTTAATTTTCACAAAATATGGTACAAAAACATGCATTTATAGGAAAATTTGCGAAAATATGTATTTTCTATAAAATATGCACTAACAAATCGATGTCAATTTAATGCATTTTCCGTGATTCACAAAGATATTTAGTTTACGCAGTTCTTCGAGTATAGGTACTTTCGGTCATTGTTCATATATAATATATACATATGAACTTATGTTAATCAAAGTGTCCGTTTAACATTTTTCTGATTAATTAGCAATTTTTATAAATTTTACAAATATGTACTTATATGAAAACCATAATTATGACACCTGCATTATTTACCAGGAGATTGATAATAAACAAAATTTTTATAAATAACTCTCCGTTTCTGTAAATATGAACGAAAAGTTCCTTCACTTTTATAGACATTTTTTTGTCATAAAATTTTCGAAAGAAAGTTCGTTTAAATTTAAAAACAATTTGTATGTAGAATCAAAGAGAAGTCTGCATTGAGTGTAAGTATTTAATGCGTAATTTAATGATAAGTAAATAAAATTGCAAATATCCTGCAATGTAAGAAATAGGGTTTACAATTAGGGTTTGGGGTTTACCATATTATTTCTTTTCCCGGGATTCCCGATTTTTTAAAACTTTAATTAAGAGAAAAGAAAGAAGAATGATTTTTTTATTAAATAAAATAGAACAAAAGATTATAAATCATATTGAATCTTATTCCGAAGATTGTACTTAGATTGTTCCATAAAAAAACAAATTCTGTAGTTCATTTAAAATATTTACTATATTAGTTTTTTCCTTTGTTTAGTAAGCTCACGTCCTGTACTTAAAAAAAGCCTGGACAATGATTTTAACTAGTTGACGCTAGAATGCTAATTGATCTTCTACATACAAATTATGCTGCTTTTATAGCAATTTTACCTGTTCACATATCCTTAGTTGCAAAAATAAGCAATATAACAAGGATAAAAAAGTAATGCAGAGGTGTATTCTAAACATATGTTGAATTCAAATTGTATCAGTTAAGTTAAAAATATACAGGGTTTCATTCAAATGTAATATAACAAAAGATTAAGAGTTGTATTCAAGTATAATGTGCATGGTATAAGAATGATCGTTAAACTTAAATAATAATAATATATTAATAATAATAATGATAATAATAATAATAATAATAATGATAATAATAATAATAATAATAATAATAATAATAATAATAATAATAATAATAGCGGTAGTTTACGTGATACCCCAATGTAGCCATGCATTTGTGACTCACACGAACATGCCAGCAACATATCATCGACGTAAATAGCAATTATACATATTTTGTGGTCTTCTCTTTTAACATAAACACAGGTATCTGATTTGCATCTTTTGAATCCCATTTGTAGTAGGATGTCGTTCACCTTTTTGTTCCATTCTCGGCCCGCCTGCTTCAAACCGTACAAGGCTTTATTGAGTTTGCAAACTTTGTTGGGAAACTTTTTGTCTTCAAACATTTTTGGTTGATTCATATAGACGTCGACCTCTAGGTCTCCATTCAAATAAGCTGCCTCGATGTCAATGTGGTTTACTAATAATTTGTGCTTAGCCGCTAATGGCAATAGTAAACGGATTGTGGAGTGACTAACTACGGGTGCAAATGTTTCTCGATAGTCGATGTTAAGTTTTTATGAAAACCCATGTGCAACTAACCTCGCTTTATATTTTTCTATGGCACCGTCTGCCGAACGCTTTACGACAAAAACGCATTTGCTGCCTATTATATTTTTGTCACTAGGTTTGTCAACTAATTGCCACGTTTTATTTTTAACTAAAGATTTGTGTTCTGTTTCCCTGGCTTGTTTCCATTTTTCACAAACTTCAGAGTTTAATGCTTCATTTACAGAGTTCTTCTGAAACATACACTTTACGAGGTCTTCCTTTACCACCTGTTCTAACTATTTTAGGTCTGCCTCTTTTTCTTTTGTTCTCAACCATAATAGTATCTTCTCTTTCAGTTTCACTACCAGAAAGACTCACCTGTTCTTCTTCACTGTCACTTGACACTACACCTTCGCCATTAATTTCGCCTCGTTCTAAAGAATCGCCTTCATCTCCAGAGTTTTTAAATACGTCAACATAAAACATTTCTTCTTCATCACCATCTACTTTAATATGCTCGAAAGATTTTTCAAAAAATATGATGTCACGAGCTACAACAATTTGTCTTGTATTTGGGTTATACAAACGATAACCTTTAGCGTATAGTTGATATCCAACAAATTTCATTTTGATTTCTTTTGGTAAAAATTTACAGCCCTTTGGTTTTGGGCTTTTGTTTAACATGACCGCATCACATCCGAACGTTCTAAAATGAAATACTGATGGCTGTTTACCAGACCATCTTTGGAGTTACGTCACCAAGAACTTTTGTAGGGAATCTGTTCCGTAAATATGTGGCGGTGTTCACAGCTTCGCCCCGTAAACATTGTGGTAAACCAGACTGCTTTAACAAACAACGAGCCATTTCCACTAAGGTTCTGTTGGCCCTCTCGGCAACACCATTTTGTTGCGGGGAATAACTTACAGTTGTTCAGTGCCGTTGTCGCTACGAACAATCTTTATTTGGCGGCCAGTCTGCTTCTCCGCAATCGCAGCAAAATTAATAAATGCTTCAGAAGCATCACTTTTCTGTTTTAAAAAATACGTTGAATGTCATAAAGTATGACGATCCACCAACACTTTTTACACCAATTGGGCCACAAAGGTCTGAATGCACCACCTCTAACAAACCAGTTGTTTGAACGCTGCCGTAATTTTTATATGGTTTTACTGCTATTTTGTTTACAGCTCTGTTATGTTACTTATATTCTCATGTAAAGTACATGCAAATTCTACTTTGTCGTCTTTACATTGAGAGCGAATATGCCCTTTTTTGCCGCAACGAAAACATTTTATGTTATTAATATAATTGGAATTCTTCTTTTTATACTGATGTTGATCACCTTTTACACGGAATGAGCGTTTTACACGCCGCAAACACTGTTTCGTTTTGGTTAAAGGTTTTATTATTTTGTCTTAATTCTTCTTCAAGTATTTTGGAAATTAATTTGTCATATGTAGATAAACTGTCACGACTTTCAATGGCAATAACGAAGTTTTCCATCTCATCGGGCAAACTGCACAACAACAAAATTGATAAGTAAACTTTCCACCTGAATACATCACGTCGCGTAATTTTCGCCATTTAGTTTTTCAATACTAGCTACACCGGTTGCCATTTCTTAGCCTTGTTTTTTATATTGGACAAAACAATTTGAAACCTTAGACACGTTTATCCACTTCGTACTTAACCTCAAAATTTATACACCACTTTGGTTACCAGGGTTCTGGGCCCATAACCTTTGTTGGAAAAAATCTCTATTCCAATAATATGCGTAGCGGAAGTTTACGTGATACCCCAATGTAGCCAAATAAATCTATGAGTTATTTAATGAATCATTATTATAAATTCATTTATTAACCGTGTTGATTTAAAGAGATATATATTATTTTTAAAAAAAGGAAATGGTCGAAACCATTGTTATAAGTTTAACTGTTATAAACAATTCAGAGTTGTATGCATTTGGGTTGTAAAGTAAGGTTGCAATTTTTCTTACAACAATAATAATAATAATAATAATAATAATAATAATAATAATAATAATAATAATAATGATATTATTATTATTATTATTATTATTATTATTACTATTATTATTATTAATATTATTAATGATAATGGTAATATAAATAATAAATGCGGGTTGCTACAATATTAAATATAAAAAAATTAAATAATATAAAAGTATAATGCCATTTTTTTATATTTAAAAATTGTAAATATTTTATACAAATAAAATAAGTATCTTTCTTAATTTTTGCTGAAAACTGTGTCTCAGGTTCTAACGTTGTGTTTTTTAAATTTAAATTATATTTAAGTTTAAATTATATAAATTTAAACATATCTACATTGGTATCTACTTTTTCCTGCTGTTTTATTTCTATTTGATTTCTCTATCTTCTCTATCAATATTTTTTATGTATTTCTTAATAAATTAAATATTAATTTGGCAAATATTAAAAATTGGTTCGCAACCAAATTTTTTAGATCAATCATAGCGTTCAGAAATCTGATGAAAAAAATCATTTATGTATGAATACAACATGAGATTAGTTTTTTTAAATACCCAGTTTTATTTTATAAGTTATATCATTTACAAATTCATTGCTTGGATAAGACAAGTTGCGTCAAAACAAAATGCATTGTTTCAATAAGAAGTCTCTCAATCAATAATTTTTTTTATAATAATGAACGTTTTCGAAGTTCAACTTGTTTCATATTCATTTCAACAAATGTTTATAATACAACTAAAAGGTCTAAAATCTAACAAGACAAAAGTAAAGTTGATTTGAAATTTCATGTGAATGAACTTATAAGTTCCAATATTTGTATAATAGAACTTATAATAATAGATATCTGAGAGGAAATAACTTAATTCAATTGTCAAAAACCTTATTCGTGTAACTTTAACGTTCCTCTTAAATAACGTTCTAGTAGTTTTCTATACCTTAAACTCTTGCAAGTACCATGTTTAGAGTAACGTTAATCTTTCCTTGATATAAGATGTTAAAAATAGCAAATGTTTTTATATAGAATTTTATATGTACAATATTAAGTTTGGAAGGGGGCCCCATAAACCCCTCAGGAGCGGAATTATTGGGGCTCAAAATAGGGTTCTTCTGATATATATTTTTATTTTAACATCTCAAAGCTTTCGATAACGCCTATGATAAATATGCTTGCATTTTTTGATATTTCAGCTATCTCTATTTTGTAAAGTCTTGGTTCAAAATTCTGATTTTTTTTGGCGAAAAAGTTTCTCTCAGGAGCGGAACTATTGGGGCTCAAAATAGGGTTCTTCTGATATATATTTTTATTTTTACATCTCAAAGCTTTCGATAACGCCAATGAAAAACATGCTTGCATTTTTTGAAATTTCAACTATCTCAATTTTGTAAAGTCTTGGTTTCTCATTTTTTTTGCCGAAAAAGTTTCTGCACTGTTTTTTTTTTAAGAATATATAACAATTTTATACTCTGAGATGTATCTTAACGGACATGATTCTAAAATTGAAAACGGGCCTAATCACTCAATAGGCTAAATACAGAGTCTCCCAAATTCGAACTTTGCACTTTAGCCAATATGTTTTAAAATACTAAAGCATGAATACAAACAGAATGTAGTTTCGAAAAACTCCAATATGTTAAAGAGTATGCAAGAGTGTTTAACCAGACTTACAGCAAATATTGGCTTTATAGGTTTTTTTTTTTTTGGGAATTGTGGAATTCCTTTTACTAAAATATTTATCATTTCAACAATCACCGAAAATTTCGTTAGGACCTTATTTTATTTAAAAAAGATATTATAGTAGATATAGTATTTATAGTTTCTTCAAAAACTAAATTGTTATCAAAATTTTTATTTAATTTAGAAATTTTTTTAAATAAAACCTCTTGTCTAGCTTTCGTTATTTATAATTATATACAAAAGGATTCAATATATCTTTCACAAAACCAAAACTACACTACTTTAAATTTTAATATATCTCGAAGAATTGCACTTATGCGTATTTTAGCACAAACACACTTTCGAACTTTGGCAACAGGTTCAAATAATTTATTTAGTTACGACTTTTTAACATCCACAATACACAGTGGGGCAGAATCGAAATTTTTTGGAAATAAATCTGTAACTTCTGATCGGCTGGTTGGATTGACATAAAAAATTTTTAATCACTTGCCAAATTTTTGTTTCTCGTCCGATTTCAAATATTTTTATATATTGTTGTAGGCCCTATAAAAGACATGCTTACATGTCCCATTTATCACTTATAGTTTTCGAGTTATTTGCGTTTGAATTTTTAACCACCATAATTTTGCATGTCCTTGGTCCAGTTTTTTTTTTCATATATATCCTAGTGTTTCCGTCCGATTTTATTAGTTTTTCCCTTAACTAGTTAAAGAATAAAATTATATATTGAATAAAAAAATTGAAGTCGATATCTTTACCGAGTCCAAAAATAAACGATTTTGAATTTGAAAATTGCAAAAAAGACGACTTTTTGTGTTTTTTTAGCCGAAAAAGTATCTGCACTCTTTTTTTTTTATCTAAAATAAAATTTTCTTTAGCAACATATAATAATTTTGCACTTTTCTGAAAGGTAAATTCACAGAGATGACTTTAAGATAAAAAACAAGCCCAATAACTTAATTGGTCATGGTACACACCCTCCCGAATTCGACACATTTTATATGAAAGTTTTGATTTTAGACCATATTTTCTCAAATCCCAAAACACGAATCGACAAGCGGAATATATTTTAAGAATCTTCAATATGTTGTTAAAAGTTTTAAATCAAAATCTACGGGACTTCGGAAAAATGTGGATTCTATAGCCAAAAATGTAAAAAATCCCATTTTTGGGAATTTTCATCAGTTTTTTTTTGGAATTCAGGAAAACCCTACCCCTGATTGAAATTTGGTTAACGCGCTTTTACTTATATTAATAAGATCCACATTTCCTGCAAATTTCATTAAGATATCTTTATAAACAATTATCTTATTACAATTAAAAAAATTGTATTTTCTCCAAAAACCCCAAATTGGGCGTTTTGTTTGGTTTATTTCTAAATAGCGAAAGAAATTTTAAAAATATGTATATTAAGCTTATCTTTTAGCATATATAATTTCCGATCTTTTGCAAAAAGATTCAAGTCAATATCATGCCTCATTTCAGAAATATGCGCGTTTAAACTTTTATATTTCCAATTTATTGTATATATGACTATATTTTTACAAACTTGCAACTTTTGCTTTTAGTTTTGCGTGAATAATTACTTAGAAAATTATGAATATTTCTGTATACTTTTAATAATGTCTATACACTAAATAGTTTTGTAAAAATAATTAATAAATATTTTTTATTTTTAATAGGGTTGCCACATTTTCCACATTTAAGTAAATCTTTATCCTTTTCTAAGCATTCACATATTTCTATTAATGACTTTAAAATAACAAAACAAACAAAAAATATCTATTTTAACTTAATCAATATTATTATTTTTGGTATTTATCATCTTCCTTAATAAATATTCTATTTCTAATACGATCTTTTATTACTTATTTACATTAAATTTATGTAGAAAATTTTTCTAATATTTTAAACTTATACTATTTATTTTCTATAATATAACCTGTTGTATCTGTATACATATCTAAAAGATAATAAAGATCCTTCAAGTCTTCAATATTTTGATTTGATAAAGGTTCATAATAAATCCAACGTTGTCATTGACGATAGTACAGGGTCTGGAGCATTTCCTGGAGCTGAATAATTGAACATGCTTAAAATCTCTGTTTCTTGAGCCTCTTCTGTAAGCTCTCCAAGTGGAAGAATATTTCGTTCAATTATAATTTCGCCATAGCACAATACTTTATGTAACGTTGGTGTCATTTCTTTCCATGGATATAGAGAAACAAGTAGTTTAGATATTTCTCTTACATATTCTCCAAATCAAGCAGAGTTAATTTTGTGCTTACTATTAATTAATTGCCATTAATAGTATGTTAGTCCTTTCAAGTAACTCTATCAATACCAGTTATTTTTGATGTAGCTTCGAAATTTCCGAAGAACCTTCTTGCTGTGTTTCCATCATTTGTACTACCACCAGTCGGCAGGGGTTTGTCGTTGTTTAATACCGTCTCTTCTCTGAATTCATCCTGGATTCTACTTTTCTCAAATATTCTAAGTGTTTTTAAATCCTCGTTGTTTCTGGTAGGTTTTGTTAAATTTTCTGGCACACTTCTATCCTTGAAATCATATGCTATGTGCAGAAAATGCTCCATAAACAGTATTCTGACGTGAAGTGGAGATATTCCGAAAGACAGAATTTCTTCATTAATACTCCTTGCTTTACCAATATCCGAAAATTGTGATTTCGTTTCATCACATAGTGAGCATTTCCAAAAAGAAGATGTTTCCGTAATGGCATTACTAACCTTTCTATCAATCATTGTTAGACTAAGTTGAAAGGATATGTCGAATGTGTATTGGTTTTTAGTTATTGAAAGAGGTTGTAAATCATTTATTTCATCTTTAATATATTCCACTAAATCCTTTGTTGTTTCGACTCCCTTGTGTATTCGAACCAAATAGGTCTGCAAAAATGTTTAGATCCTGGAGTTGTGTTAAGCCATATATCTTCAAATGAGTTTTTACACTTTGATGAAGATTGCTTTAAGGAATAAGATCGCATTCTTCGTCACATCCCCACTTACAGATTAATACAACGTCGCTGTTTTTTACTTTTTCCAACTGATCTGCAGAAAAATCTGCAACTATCCTGGTAGCTGTATTCTCAAGCAAAGAAGATAGCTCTACACTTGCTTCCATTTTGGTAACCGAAATAGATGGTAAAATAGTTTGCTTTTTTTCTTGAATATCCTGGTATGATGGTAGAATTGAGTGCCCCTTTCAAGCAGAGCTTTTCTTAAAATTTGATATTTGTTTCGGCTGAGGTCCAGTTCTAGCATTAAAGCAATTGCTTCTTCCTCTGTAAAATTGGATTATAATGTTGGAGTAGGTACACTTTCGGCAATCCGTTTAAGATGTTTTGGTGATGCAGTTGACAGTATTTCAGCCATATTAATTGCACTCTTAGATTGCTTCTCCTTTTTTAACATTTCTTTGAATGTATCAGAAACTTCTTCATTCGAAATTATAGAAAGCTTATGGGCCAGTCTTTTCTTCTTAGATCTTGTACTTAAATCATCATATGTCTTGCAGGCTGCTCCAGTTGATATTTTGCACGCCGATATTTTTATATCAGTATCCATACAATCGGAATGTTTAATTTTTAATCTGTTAGTACGCTGACTGATAATATGTAGTTTTTATGAATTCCACTATAGCTTCTAAACGATTAAGATCATTTTTATATAAACTCCACAGAACACAACACAATTGTTCATGTTTCAAAGTAATAACCATGGTAATCAACTTCGTTATGATGTTGATAACGATTAGCTACGAATTTATATATACATTTACAGGTATTCTGTGAATTTTCATTAGGTAAAATATCTGAAAGAGTCAATTTGGAAGAGTACCTATACCAAATTCATTGATATTATATGTTGCTGTTAGGTATCACCGGAAAGGATATTAACTGTGCATTGTCACTAGCTAATAAAAATATAGATTTTGAACCATCAGTAATAGATAAATGCTGCAGCTAGGTATCACCGGAAAGGATACCTGTACATTGCCACTAGATCATAAATATATAAATTTTTAACCATTACCAATAGATAAATACATTTGTTAAATTAAGGTAAACACCATAAATGTAAACTAATAAAATACTTATTGAAAAAGTTAAAATAGAAATTTTTTGTTTCTTTTGTTATTTTAAATTCATTAATAGAAATATATGAATGCTTAGAAAAGGATAAAGATTTACTTAAATTTGGGAATTTGCAACCCTTTAATAATAAAAAATATTTGTTATTTATTTTTATAAAAATAATTTGTGTATAGATATTATTAAAAGTATACTTCCGTATTCTGTATATTGTATATTCTTAATTTTCTAAGTAATTATTCACGCAAAGCTAAAGGCAAAAGTTGCAAGTTTGTAAAAAGATAGTCATATATACAATAAGTTGGAAATATAAAAGTTTAAAGGCACATATTTCTGAAATGAGGCATGATATTGACTTGAATCTTTTTGCAAAAGATCGGAAATTATATATTCTAAAGGATAAGCTTAACTTGGAATACATATTTTTAAAATTTCTTTTGCTATTTAGAAATAAACCAAACAAAACGGCCAATTTGGGGTTTTTGGAGAAAATACAATTTTTTTAATTGTAATAAGATAATTGTTTATAAAGATATCTTAACGAAATTTGCAGGAAATGTGGATCTTATTAATATAAGTAAAAGTGCGTTAACCAAATTTCAATCAGGGATAGGGTTTTCCTGAATTCCCAAAAAACTAATCAAAATTCCCAAAAATGGGATTTTTTACATTTATGGCTATAGAATCCACATTTTTGACTTAACATTGTACACTCCTCTGCTACGCCTATACCAAATTTCATGAAAATCCAACCAGCCGATCAGAAGTTACAGATTTATTTAAAAAAAAATTTCGATTCTGCCCCACTGTGCAATATTACAAGGTTTTTGGAAATTTTCGTGACATTTTTAACTTTGAAGTAGGGTAGTTTTGGTTCTATAAAAGGTATTCACCTTATTATGTAAGTCGCTGTCAACGTCGTCAATTCGTACTCGTCACTTTAAGTCGACATCGACATACCTCTACGATGAATCGGTATTTGCTAATAGTATTGTGTGACGTCGACTTTTTTATCGATAATTTAAAGGAAATTAATATCATCCCTAAATATTTTGTGAGAATTGTTTATTTCTATTTTAAAATTAATACATAATGATATGTCTTTGTGCATTAAATGGCAGTAAAAGTTTTACCAATGAAGAAAACCGACATAGTCTTGGCTCCAAAGAAAAGTCTAGACATTTTTAATTTGCAGGAAAACAATAAAGTTAAACTTTACTAGCAGCTTGGGTTATAACAAAGCGGGTTATATAAAATGTATTTTATTATATATTTGTTTAATATTTTTTTATGAAACAAAATGACGTTTTATCTTGTTTTGCAAAAACTATACTCTGCCGCTACCTCTTGTCAACTTTTTGCAGTCGCCACCAGTTGTATTCACTGCTTAATTATTGATTGATTACTTTTTATCCTCAATCCATAACCAAAAAATATAAAGATACACCATTTATTTATTTATTATAAATAAAGAAATAATTAAAAGAGTAAAATATTATGATTTTTCTCTATTTTGCCAACTTTCATTTTGAATCGACATCATTAAACGTGTCGACAAAATCAGTCGTTTCAATGCGACGTGGACTTTAAATCGTCTTAGAAATTTACTAATCTTTGTCAATATTGACATTTGTTGTCAATATTGTAAACACGAATACAATCTATATATAATAAAGAACTACAATAGCTAGGCAATAGAATTTATTAAAAAAACTGGGGTCATAGTCTTTGCGATTTTTGGAATTAAATTAAAATGTTTGCAAAAAATATGGTTTTGGAGAAACTATGTATAAATTTTGTATCCGTGACAAAATCCTTGTTAAGATAATGTAAATAAATTTTTGGTGTTTATTGAATTTGACATTCAAAAATTTTTAAACTTAAATTTAAAATTAACTACTAAATTTAATTATTATTAAATTTAAAATTAAACTAAAAATAAAATTTAATGCAAAAAATTGACGATTTTTATAAAAGCAAAAAAACAGGCGATAATCCCAAAAATCGATTTTTTTAAGTTTGCCCATAAAGTTCACATTTATTTCAGGTCTGGAAACAGCCATTGGCAAACTCTTTGGAACTCATTAGAGTTTCTGAAACTGCATTATGTTTACACATTCGTGCTTTGGGATTTTAAAAATATATGTAAAGTCGTAATTTTGATATGTTTGTTTCTAATGATAAAATCATCTCTGTGAAGATACCTTTCAGAAAAGTATAACATCATTATGTGTTCTAAATAAACATTTTATTCTAGAGTAAAAGAATTCCCAAAATTCTCAGTGCTCACAAAACGATTTTTTTAAGTGAGTGAAGATAAATATGCCGAGTTAAATATGCTTTGACGTAATGCTTTACGTTATGAAATATATTTGTAAATACGTTTTTTCACATATTTGGCATATTTCAAATATGTTTTCGTATTTGTAACAAATTTGAAATACGTAGATATTTCTAAATATGTAAAAAAAAATTTTTGTGGAAATAAAAAATTAAAAGTAAAAAAACTCGAAAATCATAGATGCATTATTTTTAAATTTTAAGAAAAACATTTATAACAATTGTTTTTCTAATTTTCACATGAACCAGTACTGTATCTCTGAGGGATTTTTAGCAATTCTGGGCAAACTAAGAGAGACTATAGAATTAGACATACCTCATTTTAAAAGATACTTAATAGACATTTGTAATCTACTTTCACTTTTTTCCAAAAAAACATCTTAAGTATTTTTAAAAAATTTTTGAAATTTCCCTGTATACTAGTACTGATTTCAGGAAGAACTTTTGAAAATTCTGGACAAACCAAGAAAGATTACAGGATGAGACATACCTCGTTTTAAAGGATATTCAATACACATTTATAATCTACTTTTACCTTTTTCCAAAAAACATCTAAAGTATTTTTTAAAAATTTTTGTAATTTCCCTGTGTACTAGTACTGATTCTAGAAAGGACTTTTGGAAATTGTGGATAAACCAAGACAAATTGCAGAATAAGACATTCCTCGTTTTAAAGGATATTCAATAAACGTTTGTAATCTACTTTCACTTTTTTCCAGAAATCGTCTGAAGTATTTTTAAAAATTTTTTAAATTTCCATATGTACCAGTACTGATTCTAGGAAGGACTTTTGGTAATTCTGGACAAACCAAGATAGGTTACAGGATGGGACATACTTCGTTTTAAAGGACATTCGATAGACGTTTGTAATCTACTTTCACTTTTTTCACAAAAAACATCTTAAGTATTTTTAAAAAATTTTTCAAATTTCCCTATGTACTAGTACTGATTCTAGGAAGGACTTTTGGAAATTCTAGACAAACCAAGATAGATTACGGGATGGGACATACCTCATTTTAAAGGACATTCAATAGGGGTTTGCTAAGTATTTAAAAAAAAATTTTTAAATTTCAATATGTGGGAAAGACTTCCTACATATTGATTCTAGGAAGGACTTTTGGAAATTCTGGACTAACCAAGGTAGATTACGGGATGAAATATACCTCGTTTTAATAGATATTGAATAGACGTTTGTAATCTACCTTCACCTTTTTCCAAAAGACATCTAAAGTATTTTTAAAATTTTTTAAATTTCCCATGTACCAGTAATGATTCTGGGAGGGACATTTGGTAATTCTGGACAAACCAAGATAGATTACGGGATGCGACATACCTCGTTTTAAAGGACATTCTATAGACGTTTGTAATCTACTTTCACTTTGTTCCATAAAACATTTGAAGTATTTTTTAAAAATTTTTTAAATTTTCATATGAACTGATTCTCTGAATGATTTAAACCTCTGTGGAAATTTTGCTATTAAACAATAGATTATATTGTTCCATAAAACATTTGAAGTATTTTTTTTTTAATTTTTTAAATTTTCATATGAACTGATTCTCTGAATGATTTAAACCTTTATGGAAATTTTGCTATTAAACAATAGATTATATTATTTTTGTTATTAACCAATAGTTGTATTCATTACCTTACCTTTTCCAAAACTGTTTATTCAAATCACAACATAAATAAAGTCACATTTTATTTATTTGTAAATAATTTCATTAATATGAGATAACATTTTTTCGAATTTTAACCTAAGATTAAGTTTTAAAATATTGTGATTAATAAATTAAAAAAAAAAAAAACAAAATAATAATTTTTTAAACGACATTAAGTTTCTTTTCGGATTTATAAATGCAAATTGTCTAGTTATCTAGAATATACTTTCATGTTTTTGGTTTAAGTAAATGTATGTGGAGTTATTACTAAACTTATGAAATTATTTTTTTTCTCTCTCTAAAACGATGATCGTTTTAAATCTTATTTGGAAATTACATTTAGTTTTGAGTACAGGGACTCCTTTTTTACTCATATTTAAATATTTTCAAATAAAATTTAAAAAGTTTGTGATGCCGAACAAAATAAAATAAAAAAAGTTCCCAATCCAAATTGGAGCAGAATCAATTTTTTTTTTGGATATAAACCGGTAACTTCTACTATCTGCTGGTTGGATTTACATAAAAACTCACATAGACGTAGCAGAGGAGTGTAAAATTTAAAGTTTGGAAGGGGCCTTATCTACCCCTCAGAAGCGGAGCTTTTCGAGTTCAAACTGGGTACCCCTACATAGAAAATCTTTAACAGCTTTCAAATATTTCCTATCCTATTTCAAATAATTTTACATCTTTTTAAAGCTCTCGATGAGACATATTAAAAACTTGATAACATATGCTATTTGTCTACAGTTTTCGAGTTAATTCCATTTAATATTTCAACTATTTAAATTTTTTCCAATGTTGGTCCAGTTTTTTCAATATATAGCCCAATATTTCATCCGTTTTTCTAAAGAACAAAATTATCTAACGTATTAAAAAACTTCAGGACAATATCTCTCACAAGCCCAAAAATAACTAATTTTGAAATTGAAAAATTTGTGTTTTTTTTACTGGAAAGTATACAACATACTTTCTTTTTCTCTAAAAGAGAATTTTTCTTTAAGAATATATAATAAAAAAAAATTGGTTTTCTGAGAAATTATAAATATTTTATCTCTAATAAAATATCTATAATTTCTCCAAATAAAGTCAATGATCATCAAAACGAAATTTTTGATGACTATTGACGTTATGAATTAAAATAGTGAAGTGTAAACTAATTTTAGATTTATGTAAAAGGAATACCACAATTAGGTGTTTGGGTTTGTTTCTAAGGTTAGGATTATCTTTCTGAAGATGCCTTTCGGAAAAGTCTAAAATAAATATTTGTTTTTATATAAAGATTTAATATATATATATATATATATATATATATATATATAAGTTAATCAAGGACAATTCCTTGATTTAAAAAAAATTACTCACACAACCGTTTTTTAGTAAAACACGTTTTTACTTGTTCGAAGCCAAGATTCGAATTAAATTTTATTTTTACCAATTTAGTTAATTACAATTTCTTAAACTATTGTGGGAAAATGCTTACACTTTGATTTTATTAAATAATTTAAATACGGATCATATTACAACACGCGCAGACATTTATTCTGTTTGTTGCAATATGATTTCATAACAATGTTCAATATACTTATTTGTAGGCCATACTGTTCGCTTCAAATAATAAGGGTGTTAACTCCCCCCCGTTTAAGTATCAGCGTCCCGCTGATTAAACCGATTCTTTGGTTTTAACTTCGGGTGTCTGTATAGCCGGAATTTTAAGTGTTGCAAATATTTTCCTCCAGAGGACCACAATGATGATTGCAATGACAGCTAGTAAAAAATAGCCAGTCAAATGTGACCAGAAAGAGAGATGCAAATGATATTTTAGATGACCAATATGTTCATTATTTTTTTCGTGAAGTTCATGCAAAAAATTCACGTCGAGCTTTCGTTCCTTTTCATAGACATTAGTAAGTAAAGGCGGTAGAGCCTGTACAGTGGTTATTTTTCCATTTTTAAATTTCTTGTCCCCAATTTCAATTGTTTCGTTGAAAATTTTTATCAAGTACGTACCCTCTAGACTTCTGTTGCCCTTCTGCGAGTGAATGGCACCTTTAAAATTTGTAACAAATATAATATCGTCTTCTAGTTGTTCAACCACAACCTCCTTGTTTGACAGGAAGGTACAGTTTGCGTTGATACCTCTCAAGATTCTTGGCAAGCAGTCGTCATTATTAAGCTCCTTTAGTTGCTGTGTGCAAATTGTTGTATTACTAATCACCATGCAGCTACTGCTAATGCCGTAAACGTTGTAATGGTTCAGCAGGACTGAGCTATATCTTAAATCAAGTTGTCTGTTTTGAATTATGGCTGCCTTTATCGTAATTCTTTCGTATTTGTTTGGGTTCACCTTGGGTATTGACAGAACGTACAGTAGAGATGTTCCATTCGAAAATATACTTGGCTTCCCGTATTCAATAGCCTCAACCTCGTTGCTGTATGGTAGTGAATCTACTTCGGAGACTATGCGGTGAATTTCTTCCATATCTAGAAGGTTGGTATGGATTATGCCACTTTTCGCTAGCTGACAGGCTCGTACAATCTCTTCAATATCCTCTTTTACAATAAGCAACTGGTTTAACGACTCCTTTGTAAATTCCTCTGCTTCAGACTTAGATATTTTGTTATTGAAATTTTTAATTAAATTGTTCATTCTCTTCACGATCTCACTAGTTGTATCGAATAGCTTATTATTTATAGCATATTGGTGTTCATTGTTATCTATAAGCTTCTCTTGGCTTTGTAATACTTGGTTCCAGTCTGCTGCGTTTGGATTCCCAGCGATCCATTTCCATGCTGAACCAATCCAATCTATAGATCTTCTACTTCTTTTGATTCCCTTGATTGAATTTATTCGATCATAAGACTTTTGAAGGTAGTATTGAAACGTCTCTTTGTTAACTTCGTTGTTTTCGATGGATAAAAAGTCTTCAGCCGTGGTATTAAGCATTCTTTCTAGTTTTTCGAGATTTATAACATGCACAATATTAAGATAGCCGTTTACTATCCATCCTTCTCCATTTTTTACTGTTACAATAGGTGATTGGTATTCGAATACCTGGTAGGCACCAACGACGGGGAGTAATAGAAGTATGCTTAAGTGATAAAATTTCATATTAAAATAAAATCAAACAATTTTAAAACTACTAAGATATATGAATAAACTTTGTAGATTTTCCCACTTTTATATAAGTTTACAATTTTAATAAGTTGATAGTTTTCTTGCTTTTTTTTTTGAATTATAATTAGTAAAATTTTGGGATGGACATATTGTATTACAAAAATTTCTTATTAACAAATTGGATACAAATTTTTATATGATTTGTTGCAAGAATTTTGTTCAAATTAACTTTCAATTTTAAATTTAGCTTTATGATCATCAATTACAATTTTTAATTATTAGCTATTTGTGTGAAAAAAAAATTTATATGTTTTACAGTATTAGTTTATATTAACATTTTTTTTATTATTTGTACTAATTTTTCCTTAACTAAGTGTGCTCGGGTATAGGTTTTTTTACATGGGATTTATGGTATTTCCTTCCTTTGTGTGTATAAAACGTTATCCGATTGTCCCTGGAAACCTTGTGCTGTTTATATAGTGCCTTATGCTTTGGTTTAATTTGTTTGTCCCTGATAAGGACATTTTGGTTCTCTTCTAACCTTATTGGAACTGATCTATTCTTATTCAATCGATCATTAGTGGCTTTCTGATTGCTTTCAATAAGACCGCGAATGTCTTGATTTACCTGATCACGGAAGTTAATCAATTGTTGGTAATTAAACCTTTCAGATCTGTTGAAAAATATGTCGGAAGGCTTTTTCTTGATAACTGAATGTATTGTGTTATTATAACGATCAACGGTAAGGTATATTAAGTCTTTAGGATTGAGGTTCTTTATTTCCTTAGATATACAACGATAAATTTCTATTAGCGTTGAGTGGAATCTCTCCACCTGTCCATTTACCTCACTTTTCTGCGTGGGTGTAAGGTAAACTTCAATATTTAGAGATCTAATAAAGTTTAATGTTGTAGGGGTTAGGAAGCCCCTTTCGTTATCCGAAACGATTATACGTGGTACTGTAAAATAGTGAAGGAGTTTGGTTAATTTACTCCTTAGGTGAATAGCAGAACGATTTTTAATATGAAAGAGTTTGGCGAACTTTGAAAATTTATCTATGCAACTTATGAACTTAAACCCTTGAATCTCAAAAATGTCCACACATGTTCGCAGGGATACGTAGGGATAGGTGTTGGATGTATTTTTGGTTTAATGGGGTGTCTTTCGTACTTATTCAACTTGCATATTTCGCAATTCTTTGTGTAATTGTGAATAAGGCTCCCCATGCGGGGAAAATAATAATTTTCCAATATTTGCAAGCCGTTTTCTTTGGCGTTACGATGAGCTCTCTTATGCTCATTTTCTATTATTTCGCAGACCCTTTCTGGGTTAGTGACATCTTCCACCACCCGTTGAGTGATTCTTAGTTTATAGGAAACGAAATGATTTAAATATACTCTATTTAGCAATGGGATAAAACATTCAGGAATTTTTATGCCGTTCACACAGCTTGGGTTTAAGCACCTTTTTAGTGTTTCTGTCAAGGTTTGGGAGGAGATTTGATCTAAAGTAGCATGATGCCTAATAAATCCTGGGTGTGGCTGTATACTACTGTGTAAATCCTTGCCCTGTCGTATTACAATTTGATTTTTAAAAACGTTTAGAGGAGCTTCCACATGAGCAATTAAATCACTGGAATCCTGTTGGGCACTGTGGGCTGTACCGTCATAATCTTCCCGAGCCTCATCAGCTGTTATAGTTTCTGAATCACCTTCTGAGGCTGTAACTGTTTCTTCATCACTAAGCAAATAGACTTGATTTAGGTATGATTCTAGTCTAGACAATGCGTCCGCCACAACATTCGATTTCCTAGTTCATAATTATATTCCTCAATTCTAGCCTTCCACCTCTTCAACTTGGCGTTGTGATTCTGATTCCCTAGGGCATAGGTAAGCGGTTGATGATCAGTAAAGATTTTTATTTTTTTTGGCACCGTAAAGGTATGATCGTAAATTGTCCAATGCCCAAACAATGGCCAGCATTTCTTTCTCGTTGGTCGCATAATTTTCCTCAGCCGCTTTTAGCGAACGGGAAATGAATGCTATGAGTTTATCTGCCCCCGCAAAATCCTGAGACAAAACTGCTCCAATAGCATAATTGGAAGCATCGGTTGTCAAATTAAAAGGACGGTCGAAGTCCAGAAATGCCAAAACTTCGGATGACACTAATAAGATTTTCAATTCGTTGAAAGCCTTCAGTGCCTCCTCTGTCAGTATGATCGGTATTTTCTTAGATCTGTTAGCCTTAACCTGGGCGTTTTCGCCTCGCGTTAGATTGGTTAAAGGCTTAGCAACCTTTGCATAATCTCTGATAAATTTCCTATAATAGGAAGTCATACCGAGGAAACTTTTTAAGTCCTTCAACGTACTAGGCGGAGCTAGATTTTGTATAGCTTCAACTTTCTGAGGATCTGCTCGTATTCCATCTTCTGAGACAATATATCCTAAAAAGGACACTTCCGTTTGGAGGAAATGGGTTTTTTCCAGATTTACCTTGAGGCGAGATTCTAATAATTTCTCAAATACGGTTTCTACATTCTTTAAATGGTCATCAATATCACAACCATAGACAATGATATCGTCTATATACACATAGCATATCTTCCCAATGTGTTCCTTTAATACGTCGTCTATCATTCTTTGGAAAATAGACGGCGCATTTTTCAGTCCAAAGGGTAGTCGCAAAAATTCAAATTTCCCATTTAGGGTGGAAAAGGAGGTTTTATGTATGTCAGAATCTTTCATTGGAATTTGGTGGAATCCCGAAGTCAAATCCAGCGTAGTAAAATATTTGGCCTTGCCTAAGCTCGCCAATGTCGAATTGATTGATATTGGGTAGGTGTCAGAGATGGTCACAGAATTTAGCCTTTTGAAGTCAATCACCATTCTATACTATGTTTTTCTCCATTCGGCTTTGGTTTCTTTGGTACGACCCATATCGGAGAATTATAAGGGCTGCTTGAGGGTCTTATTATATTCTGAGCTAATAATTCCGAAATTTGTTCCTCCACAATTGGGCGCATATTTGCTGGATAAGGATAACTTTTGGTGTAAATCGGCTCATCGGTACTTGTTTTGATTTCGGCTCGAACAGTTGTGGTGATCATTTCACCTGCTTCTAGTGGGCGAAATAATTCATCGTATCTATCAATTAAGTTCCTTAGTTTATAAGAAAATTTCTCATTCAGAGGCAGAACTACACCTGTCTTAAGGGTCAGGGTGTTATTTTCCCTGTTGATAATAGCACCTAAAGCTTTAAGAGTATCGTCACCTATGATACCGTCAAACGTTTTTAGCCCTGGAAGTATGTAAAATGTTATAATATCCTTAATTCCTATGGATTCGAAAAATCTTCCCTGTAATTTCTGATGTATTTCTAATGTTCCTCCAGCTGTTCTTATCGGAACTGGTTCTCTTAATTGAGTGCCAGTATCGCATAAATGGGAAGCTACAAAGTTTTTGTTCGCACCAGTGTCTATGAGAAACTTTAAGGGCACCCTAGTTTTGGTTATTATTTTTATGTATGGAACGCTTGAAGGGAGGCACCCTTCATAAAATTTATTTCGGGAATGATTCCATCACTTCCTTGTGTTTCATCACCATCATATCCTGTGCATTCGGCATTTGCCAAAGTGTCGGAAGTAGGGTGGCTGTGTTCCATCCAAGTATTAAAGAGTTTTTGCCGCTTAAACGGATTCCTAAAATTATCTGATCTGGAACCAATTTTAAATCCTGAAGGCCTATTCATGTAATTAACTGCCCTAGATTGCATGGAGCTATCTACCTCCATTTTCTCCGCTGGTTTTGGTCCTAAAGGCCTTGGCGGTAGTGGTTGCGGTGCTGAAAAATTATTCCATGGTCTAAAGTTCTTTCCTTGAAATTTATTATATGGTTTTGGTGGCAATTGTGGTCTATATTCAGTTCGCGGCATTACGTTCATGGGGACAGTTATCTGATTCCGACTAACTGGATGCAAATTGATGCTTCTCAAACTCAGGTTTTGCATTTCTAGGCACATAGCGTATGCCTCCGGTAGCGTCTTGGGTCTTTGTACAATTAATAACCTTGAAAGCTCTCCGTTCAAGCCACGAATAAAGACATCTAATGCCCTATTACGATACGTCTCTATAAGCGCATCTACGGTTTCTTTAGAATAGCTTTCAGTCCTTATCTTATTTATAATTAAGGAGAATTGGTGGTTCACAGCTGCATAGAACTCATCAATCCTAGAGTTTTTCTGTGTCAATTGGTTCAATTGGTGTTCGAGGGTACTTACATCCCTTTTGTCTGCGTAATGAAGTAACAGGCATTCCTTCATTTTGAGCCAGTCCGGCTCAAACACATTATAAGATACAAGTGCAGTGTCAGCGCTTCCTCTTATTTTTTGTCGAATGCTCTGTAATATTGCCCTGTATATGGGCTTGCTCCGGACTATCTCATAGTCGCGCAGAATAGACTCCACACTATGGATCCATGACACATAGTGCGTGGGATTGCCATCAAAAGGCTGCAACTCTTTCACTCGGTCAGGCAATTGAGATATTTCCTTAAGCTCATATTCAGTTCGAGGAGGTGGAGGTGGTTGAGGGCCAGCCTCTGTTGAAACGGGACCCTGCTCCATTTCTTTAATCTTAGCCTCCAAGACTTTTACTTGTGCAAGAGTTGCATTGAGAGCCCCGGTCATTTCAAGGACTTGTTTTTGTAAAGCCTCCATTCTGATCTTAAAGGATACCTTCCTTGGAACTTCCGTAATTTGCAAAAGATATAGGATTCGTGGGAATATTTAAGTTAGATGTTGTAAGGTATTCAATGTAAAATAATAAAAGTATTTAATCTCAAAGGATTACGCAAATTTGAACGAGCACAAGACTTCCAGCACAATTAGAGCACTTCAAAAGGGAAGGATTTTTATAATATGATAAGGATTTTTATAATATGATAAGGATTTTGTTTTGCAAAAATTAATTGGATTTTTTTTTTATTATTATTATTTAATTTTTTGTCCGTTAGAGGTATCTACCTGTACATCGGCGATGCTGGAGAATGGAAAAAATATTTAGGAATTTGTTTCTAAAATGAAATGGAAAAATAGGGTTAATAGATTTAATAATTATTTCTTTTCGAGTTCAAACTTGGCTTGTGATTTAAGTAAAAACCAAAACAAAAGAATTTTTGTATGCTTTTTTTTCATTAATTTTTATTTAGTGGGAAGATTACTTTTGCTTCCCATTTCTTACATGGAAGTCCCTTTTTTTTATTTATCTTCATTCTCTAAGGGTTTTGCTTAAATCTAAATCGTATTGTGCTTTAAAAAATTTTTTATATTATTATGTCTACTTTCATTTTATAATCCTTGAGATGGAGGATCGTGTAGTCCATTTCCGAGTGGCAGCAGCCAACGTACTGAGGCACGATTTGTCTCACCCTGTGAACCTGCCAACCATGACCCTTTATTACCAGGCGAAAAGTAAGGCTTAATTCCCGTTAAGTAATGCAGGTTCTTATGTTGACTACAACTTACAGGTTTTCCACTCAGTAGCGCAGGTTCTTAAGTTAACTACGACTTGTAGAATTTCCGCTCAGTAGCGCAGGTTCTTATGTTAACTACGACTTGCAGGAGTAGCCTTCTTTAGCCCTCTGTAATTTCACGTTTGTGAAAAGGGTACTACGAAGGAGAATTGCACATTTTTCTACCAGGATTAATTATTATTTGGTTATATTGTGACAGTAAAATTTTTTACGCACTGGAGTGCTCGGAGTTCGAGATCGCAGCACGCTGAAACCTTTGGCTTCATATTGGTCACTTTATTTTGTTATAGCACATTTTCCTACCAGGATTAATTATTATTTGGTTATGTTGTGACAATAAAATTTTTTTACGCACTGGAGTGCTCGGAGTTCGAGATCGCAGCACGCTGAAACCTTTGGCTTCATATTGGTCACTTTATTTTGTTATAGCACATTTTCCTACCAGGATTAATTATTATTTGGTTATGTTGTGACAATAAAATTTTTTTACGCACTGGAGTGCTCGGAGTTCGAGATCGCAGCACGCTGAAACCTTTGGCTTCATATTGGTCACTTTATCCTTATTTTTCTTTATCAGAATATAATTTTTCAATTTTATGCAATATGTTTTTTCACAAGCCAAGTTCACTGTTTTTAATAAGGATCCGGCGCACATCCTTTTACGCGACTGGCCGGTCCCTGCTCGGGCGCCGGTTAATCAAGGACAATTCCTTGATTTGAAAAAAATTACTGTCAGGCCACATAGTGGCCTGACAGCTTGTGTACTCACACAACCGTTTTTTAGTAAAACACGTTCTTACTTGTTCGAAGCCAAGATTCGAATTAAATTTTATTTTTACCAATTTAGTTAATTACAATTTCTTAAACTATTGTGGGAAAATGCTTACACTTTGATTTTATTAAATAATTTAAATACGGATCATATTACAACACGCGCAGACATTTATTCTGTTTGTTGCAATATGATTTCGTAACAATGTTCAATATACTTATTTGTAGGTCATACTGTTCGCTTCAAATAATAAGGGTGTTAACTTATATATATATATATATATATTATATTTTCAATTTCAAAATTAGTTATTTTTAGACTTGTAAGATAAATTGATCTGAAGTTTTTTTATACGTTTGATAATTTTGTTCTTTAACTTATAAGTTTTAGAAAATAGGATAAAAATATTGGAAATATGTTAAAAAGATTTGGAAAAATTCAAATAGTTTAAATTTAAAATGCAAATAGCTATATATATCTATAAGGGTTAAACAGCACATGTAAGCATGTTTTTAATATGCCTCATCGGGAGCTTTTAAAAATGTAAAATTATTTGAAATAGAATAGCAAATATTTGATAGCTGTTAAAAATTTTCTATGCAGGGGTACCCTGTTGAACCCCAATAGCTCCGCTTTTTGGGGGTATGTGAGACCCCTCCTAATAATTTAAAATTTTTCGCTCCTCTGCTTCTATGTAAATCCAACCAGCAGATTAGAAGTTACAGATTTATTTTAAAAAAATTCGAGTCTGCCCTACAGTGCGATGTATAAATGAATTTTTTTAATGTAAAAATATGTACTAATTCTGTGATAACTATACATTGCTAGATTTTTCTATTTTATAACATAGTGTTATTTATTTTGGGTTCTTAATAATGAATACAAACATTTATATATTTACTAATTTAAATAAATAACATATAAATAAATTTGTATTTGTGTTGGTATAATAAATTTTCAGGCAGTTTTCATCTTAACCAGCTAACAGAAAGGGTTATCGTACTAATCACATTACGACATAGCAATAGCTAAATTCTGATATGGCACCACTGGCTTTGGTAGAGAACTCCACAATTTATTGTTAAGTACAAAACATATTTTTATAAAAAAAAATATATATATAGCCGTTCGCTAACCAAAAATTTAATCAGAAATCGTTCATGCAATATTTAGAGTTTTAGTGTTCTATATAAACTTATCAATTACTCTCGTTATGTCAATTTTAAAATAAATGAAACTTCTCCATTTGTATATATGGATTGAATAACCCTACGTCAATAAATAATATACAAAAACATGCTACTGATGCTAACGTTCATTATAATAAAATATCCAGTACTCTGGTATCACCAAATATTCTAAAAAAATACATATTTCGTTGTCGCCGTTGAGTGCTATTACTTAACTTTTTAAATTGTAATACAAAATTTGCAGAAAAATATCTAAAAACACTTTCCCTCTTAAAATAAAATGTTCTTTTGTTTCCTTTTATGATTTTCCTATATTAATAACACCATTGCTGTTATAAAATTTATTAGAACTTTTACTGAATTTAAAATTCTACTCATCTAATACTAAATTTAAAAATTAAAATTCTGTAGAAAACTACAAATTTACGAGGTACGTCCCATCCCGCAATCTATCTTGGTTTGTTCAGAATCTGAACATAGTACATTTTAAAAATACTTAAGATGTTTTTTGGAAAGGGGTGAAAGTAGATTACAAATATGTATTGAATATCCTTTAAAACGAGGTATGTCTCATCCTGTAATCTTTCTTAGTTTGTCCAGAATTTTCAAAAGTCCTTCCTAGAATCAATATGTAGAAAGTCTTTCCCACATATTGAAATTTCAAAAATTTTTTTAAAATACTTACTACTTTGGTTTGTTCAGAATTTCCAAAAGTCCTTCCTGGAATCAGTACTAGTACATAGGGAAATTTCAAAAATTCTTTAAAAATACTTTAGATGTTTTTTGGAAAAAGGTAAAAGTAGATTACAAATATGTATTGAATATCCTTTAAAACGAGGTATGTCTCATCCTGTAATCTTTCTTAGTTTGTCCAGAATTTTCAAAAGTCCTTCCTGGACACAGTACTAGTATACAGGGAAATTTAAAAAATTTTTTAAAAATACTTAAGATGTTTTTTGGAAGAAAGTTAAAGTAGATTATAAATGTCTATTAAATATCCTTTAAAATGATGTATGTCTAATTCTATAGTCTCTCTTTGTTTGCCCAGAATTGCTAAAAATCCCTCAGAGATTCAGTAATGGTTCTTGTAAAAATTAGAAAAAAAAAATTGTTAAGTGTTTTTCTTTAAACTTAAAAATAATGTATGCAGAATTATCGAGTTTTTTTTACTTTTTAGGTTTTTTTTTTATTTTTTATTTCCACAAAATATTTTTTACATATTTAGAAATACCTACTTATTTCAAATACGTTACAAATACGAAAACATATTTCAAATATTTTACAAATACGAAAACATATTTGAAATATGCCAAATATGTGAAAAAATATATTTACTAATATGTTTCATGACGTAACGCATTACCTCAAAGCATATTTAACTCGGCATATTTATCTTCACTAACTTTTTTTAAATAATTCTGTAACTTCAGGACTACTGGATGTATTTGAGTGAAATTTCGCATGGCTAATGCTGAGGTTTATTCCAATCTATTTGGAGAAGCACAGGTTTTTAGCGGATCTGGGGGACTGGAGGTGGACCTCCAAATTTGGTCACCTCGGGTATGAATTTTTTTCATTTATTTATTTATTTTTCATTTATGATTTAATTGTAAAAAAGTTTTACACATAGATATAATATAGTTCTCTACAAAAGATATGTGGGATATCTATTTTACTATAAGAGATATTTAGACCGAAGTAAAATTTTGACACATTTTTGGACATGGTTTTTTATTTTTTTTATTTTTAACTTGGCGTGCTTAATTAGCGCCCTAAAATTTGTCTAAAATATTCCCTGGTTTCTGTAAATAATTTTCGTGCAAGAATCATATATCTATACGGTTCCCATAAAAAGTTATATTATTTCGAAGTATAAAATTTAAAAGGAATTGGAATCTATATATTTCCCATAAAAACATATTATTTCGAAGTATAAAATTTAAAAGGAATTGCGATTTTTTAGGATTTTTATCAAAAAGATGGTAATATTTTTTCACTTTAAAATCAATTATTTTCTTCTGGACCATAAGTTATTTTCATATTTCTAAAAGAATGCTTAACGTAAATGCATGTAAAGCAAATTCGAGGGCATTTGAAACAACAGTATCCCCGCTATCCCTATTAGAATTTCGTTAGTATCAATGTTTTTTTCATTTATTTATGGAAATCAAAAATGTCAAAAAAATACATTGATTACAAATCTACATATGTTCGCTTAACACACAAAAAATATTTTATAAGCCACGACTTTGGTAACGACAGGGTGACTATTTTACTGAAAAAGTCAATTTTAAAAACAAATTTTCCCTACAGCAAAATTTGCATATTTTCCTTCACTTCTATGGTAAATGTGTGCATTCTATTTTGGAGGAGCACTCGTTTCTAGCTGGTCTCGGGGCAGGAGGAAAACTTCCGAAGTTAGTCACCTCTTTGTTGATACAATCAAACAATCAATTAAAAATGTAAGTCCGGTTTGCATTGAAATGTAAGGCTTCAATTAACAATGATTGAAGGATAGGTATGCAATGCCATTACAAATACACAATACATCACAATATTAATAAAGATGCCCTAAACTGTGGAACTTTCTTATATACCCGTATACGTTTTTTGGAATACATGCTTTATATTGGGTATGATCTCTAATATAGAAGTATGCCTGGAAACCAATAAAAAAAAAAACGTTAGGAAAAACAAGGAATGCGAGCAGATGAAAAAAGGCGAATTCAAACTGAATTTAAAGAGATGACTAGTCTTAATATAGATAAACCACTCGTCGGCTATGGAAGTACAAATGATGGCAACACGGCAAGGAAATTCTTTAAAAATTATGAAATTACGTCTCAAATTACTGGAATTGTGGTGGAACTTCTTCAAAGATGTCACCATAGATACTTTAAATCTTTTGCGATCGTTATATGGATGGAAGGAATTAACGCCCACTGTTCACAAAGTACTTCAACATGGTCGTCAGGTTTTGGAATCAAACATGCTACTACCAGGTGAATTAACAGAAGAAGCATAAGAGACCAGAAAACCCGGACTTCAAGCACATTCAACTATTTAATACAAGAAAAGGTTCGACAATATGTTAAAACCAGGAACTTTTGAATTACTTTTTATTGTTTTCCGATCCTGTTCTAACATCGATAAGAAATAAGTAGACTACTATCAATAATGTAACGATGCTATTCAGGAGGTTCTTGATACATTCGATGTAAATGAGTATTTTGTTGCAATAAAATGAAATGTACAGAAATAAGTTAATATAACTTTTATGTTTTTTATAAGAATAGTTATTTTAAGCAATATAAACCTGAAGCTAACAAATTACTTATATCCGAGGTGACCAATTTCGGAGGTCTCCCTGTGCCCGAGACCAACCAGAAACTTGTGCTCCTCCAAAATAGTGAAATTTCATTGATATATTTAACGGTTCAAAAGTTACACAAAACATGTTTAAGCAGGTGTGCACTTATGTATATGGAATGTACATTTACCACAAAAATGAAGGAAAATGTGCAAATTTCGCTCAAGGGCGTCAAGTTACTCCTAGTTTTTAAACGAATGTGTAAACTATTTATGCAAGTATTTACTGTCATTGGAAAGATTATAACTTTAAAAATAATAATGGGTAATTCCAAAAAAAATTTGAACCACTTCGGATTTTGACCATCTCCGATTTAGATGAAATTCAGCACACTTAGTCTACTCCTCTATGTGCTTCATATGATATTTTAAACTGTACCATATCACTAACGGTTCTACGAACCTCTAAATTGGACACCTCGAGCTTTTTTGACAAAAATTAGCAAAATTTAAGCTTGGATAACTTATGTGCACTATCAGATTTCAACAAGCTGGGTATCATTGGAAAGGATTGAAATTCTTCTTTATCATAAAGTCATAACAACTAAACGTCTTCCTGGCTTAAGGACCTCTAAAATTATGTTTACAATCAATTTGTCGTGGTAGTGTAAAAATTTCAAAATGGGATCTCAATGGGATCAGAAGTACAATTTACATTAATAAATTAATATCTTTTTAAGTGTTCTGACACTTTTATTTTAAATTAAACATATGTCGAAAAATAATGAAAATTAAAATACCCTTTTTCAGGATATCCTAGGATAAAAGATATTTTTCCATTTTAGAGGTATTTGCACCAGGAAGATGTGTACCTTTTGTGATTCAATAATAAGGAGGTTATATAACCACATACAAGTTATTTAACTTTAAACTCAGTTTGGGGAAAACTTGTTTTTAAAATTGACTTTTTTCGGTAAAATGTTCACCCTGACGTTATCAGAGGCGTGGCTTATAAAATATTTTTTGAGTGTTTAGCGAAAAATGTAGGTATGTAATCCACCCAAAAATGGGTGTAAATTTTACTTCGGACTAAATGTCTCTTAAAGAAAATGGATATCCCACACATTAAAGCGTATTTTTTGTAGAGAATTATAAGGACTATCTATGTGTAAAATTTTTTTACAATCAAATCATAAATGAAATTTTGGCGATTTAAAAAAAAAATTATACCCGAGGTGACCAAATTTGGCTATAAAGTCCACATTTGTTACAGGTCTGGAAAAAGCCCAAACTGCATTCTATTTGTAGATTAATGCTTTGTGATTTTAGAACTCATACGCTAAAATAAAAATGTTTATATAAATTAGCTAAAATTCGGGGGTGTACTTAGTTCTTGTGGGTGATTGGCCTTGTTTTTAATTATAAAATTATATCTGTGAAGATACCTTTCAAAAAAGTATAAAATTGTTATATGTATGTTCTTAAAGATATATATATATAAATATATATATATATATATATATATATATATATATATATATATATATATATATATATATATATATATATATATAAAATTTTTAAATTTGCAAATAACATTGGAGTCTGAAGATCGGAAGAGGTTTTTTTAAGAAAACCCATATTTTTCTGAGGGTAATAAAAAAGGTGTGCCTGCAAAAAATTAAAAATTACAAGATAATTTCCTATTTTTTAAACTAAATATTAATTACTGCATGAGGAGACGTATTACTTTTGGGTTTCCTTTATTATCCTTCCTATAGCAAAGAAAACCCCAAATGTCGTTGCTAGGATATTATACCGTTATTATTAAAAATTATAATTTTTTCATAACTAAATGAGCGAAAATGTGTCTTAAATTATTGATTTCGATCTATTTAAGGATTTTAGATAGAATTTATATTTATACTATATTTTCAGGGCCACATTCCCATCAGATTTGATGATCGATTCTGGACGTTATCCTTTTAAACTCTCTATAAAAGTGGTATATTTTACTCAGATTAGGGTTCCACGATTATTTCCAATAAATCCTATCACAAAAACTTTAAGTTTTTCTTTTCATTAGAATGTATCAAACAAAACCATCCTGACCAAAAGCACATACATATTACGACTTATTGCCGTAACGCATTTTATTCACATAATATGAGTATTTAGTCGTTTCCATCATCTTTAACAGCGTTTTAAATCCCTCTTCAATAGATAAATTCTAGTTTTTACAGTAAAATTATATTTTTATTGTTTTTATATATTATATTGTTTGTATCAAAATTTCTGACTCTGAATAAGTTGTTTTCTCTATTTGGAATATTTTGCATCATCCGAAAAAGCCCCGGAGTTTCAAAAATTGTACAGGGATTTATTGAAAAAGGTTATGCTGTAATATAGTGACCCTTACATATCACAAGTTTATAACGATAAAAAGCGTTCATGAATTATATTGGGAGATTTGGCCTTAAGGTACAATCTGAAAGTTTCTGAATGAGTAAGTTATTCCTGTCTACTACTGCTTAAAATTGTTAAATTAACTTAAGACAACTATTTCAGAAGTATTCCAACCCAATTAGTAAGGAAAAATTCTATAATTTTTAATAATATCAGTAAAATATCCTCGCAAGGATTTTTGGGGTGTATGTCTTCGCTACAGGAACGATAATAAAGAAAACTGAAAAAAGTATGGAGAGCTAAGATGTTAACTAGGTCTCCCATAAGCGTGAGTAATTTTGCACTTCAGCAAGGAGCCTAGTGTGTGGGTTTGGATGGCTTTGAAGTTTCCGAATGTATTTCCCACTGAATTTTCTAAATTCTTCTTAGATATACCAGGAGTATATCTAAATCCCTATGGATATTCTCATTTCTTATGTACCCGTCATGGTCCTAAGAATTTTCAATTGGGCCCTCTTGGATAATTGGATACCAAATTGGAATCCAAATTGGTTTTAATACGGTTTTATACAGGATGACTTTATTGTCAAGGCTTAGTCGTGGCTCACTGCTTATTAACCAGTGAAAGGTAGAAGCTTTCAACTTCATATGAAATCCCTTGGTTTTTATATGACGACGCTAAGTATGTCGCCTATCCAAATGAATACCAAGGTAAGTGACATGATCTGACAGTGGCATTCTTATACCATTAAGTGTGACAGGCTTCTTAGGCTGAAAGAAATATGGTTATTGTTTAATTCATTTGTCCGTATTCCAGTTTTCTAACCATGTCTTCATACATCGAAGTTAATTATTTAGTTGACTAGGTGCTATGTGTACGTTTTCATGAGAACTGATTATTGCTGTGTCATCAGCAAGAGGAGTACATTAAATGGAGTGTAGGTCCAAGAGCACTTTCCTGTGGAACATCTGCTTTTATCACAAATTCTTGTTACAAAGTCATTACACTTTACTCTGAATACATGGTTGTAGTAAATATTTAATTTTATATATTAAAACTTTGTGCAATACTTTATCGAAAGCTTGCGTGACATTTAGAAAAATAGCTGAACAATATTTCTTTAATTCAAAAGATTTCCTTATCTCTCCATCTAGACGATTTACTTGTTCAATGGTTCCGTGTTTTTCACGAAAACCAAACTTGTGAACTGGGAGGATATTTCTATCGTTTAAGAATAGCATAATTTTCTTTTGGAATACTTTGTAGAATACTTTCTCAGTATAACTTTTAATCGACAAACAAGGAAGTAGGCTAATAGGTCTATACGAAGATGGTACAGTTAAATCTTTTCCTGGCTTTAGTATCATTTTAATCTGAGAAGTTTTAAAAATTTTTGGAAATACTCCTAGTTTCAAGATCACATAAAATTTTATAGGTAGCAAAATTATATTGAGTAGGTTTTTAATCATTGATGGTGTCATTAAATCATGTCCAGTTTATGTTACTTACATTAATATTTTCTGTAATGTAATTTTTTAGTTTTTCACTTGTTATGGACAGCAACAGCTTTGTAGAAGGTGATCGAGTTTGTTGTCATTGTCTTCTGTATTTTCTTTTCTCAAAAAGAAGTTTTTCTCGATATCAGTGTTTGAAATATGTGTTTTGCATTTCTTCATAATTTTCTTTGGTCATTGAAAATCGTGGTAGGCAATAAATTGAGCTTAGAGCTAAATATCCAGAAAAAAATTAAGGTGAATGGATGTTGTCTGCATATAGTCTTTCGAGAATTCGTCTAGGGCGTAATGTCGTAATCAGTCTCTAGTTAGTGTACCAGTATAACCATGCGCCTTACCGTCCGAGTGATTTGTACATTGGAATGAATAACCTGAAATGTAAAAATTACATCTATTGGTGAGATGAGTCCATGAGACTAGCGTCACATTAACATTTTGTTTTTCCATGAACTGTTATAACTATTTTTTTGTATGGGGACTGACCCGCTCTAATATTCACCTTATTCAAAACATGTCATCCTTTAAAATCGTTCTTTAATCAATTTTGAACTTTGGAGTCGATCGAAACGGTATCCTCATCGATGCCAAACTACATTATGAAATTAAGAATTTGAAACAAATATAATTTATTATAATCAGACAGATTTATCTGTAGCCTTTTCACAAATTTTACTGATTTTCAAATCTTCTTCTTATTACTTTTTTCTAAGTACAATTCCTACATACTTATTTATATATGAGAAAACATGCAATGCGAAAAAATTGCAAAGAGAGCAGAATTAAATTTGCTTTACTCTTCATCCTTGTGTTAACACCATTCTAATATAAAAAAGCCAAAGTATTTGTAAATATAGGTGTATAATTTCTTTCAATGAAGTGGTTGTTTTAAAAAACGCAAAAAAATTCGTTCGTTTCTATGGAATAATTTTTATTTTTGTGTGTATTTTGAAAAAAGTCGTCATTTGGAGGTAATGCTTCAATGGACGTTAATTCCACTTGTTGGTCACACACCACTTAAAAAATTAACAAAAAATTCCAAAGTATTTAAATGACGCATAATAAAAGACTAATGAAAATTGTATGACGAAACTTGAAAGTAACCGATAGACAAATAAAGAGTGAGAGAGCAGGGAGAGTAAATTTCATTCCACTCATATTATATTACTGATCAAAAGAATTTAAATTAAAGCCAATATATTATCTATACTACATTTAATAAATTCTCTATGTCGAACGAATGATTTTTTTCGCCTTTAAAGCGAACGAAAACTGAACTGGGTTCCTCTAACACAGTTCTATGCGAACAATGAGTCCAATGAAAACATAAGTATTTCATACAAAGTGGGTTTCATTTGCAAATGTTCCTCAATAATGTTCAGTATTCAATTGGAAATGCACGCATCGTGAAATCAAGAATTTGTTTCAGATATCAATTTATAAATTGAAAATTCTCAGTATAATTTTTAATCCAAAGCCTCTGCTGTAATGAGCCCAAAATTTCCGAAAAAAGTAATTCCTAACCAAAATAAAACGCACTAATTTAGCGTTATTGGAAAAAATGCGACTTTTGGGTTGTTAAAAAGCGCTAAATTGGCAACGCTGTATACAAATCTTTTCAACTGTGCTCTCAGCAGCATACACAGTGCACGAGAAGATAACAAAGTAAGATAACAAAGTAAAAAGTGCTGCCAAGTTTAAAAAATAACAACTTTGTTAACAAACTAATAATGAAAGGTAACAAACTAATGGACCATAGGTCGAATTGAGAGATTTGTTTTGGACCGGACCACTTGTAGGTGATAGAGGAAGGTTTCAGCTTCATTTTGATATATATTTTATTCACCGCTATAGTTTTTCGTAGAACAAAGTTTTCAAAAAAAGATTTTTTCATATTTCACTCTAAGGGATATTTTGTACCCTAGGTCGAACTGAGTGATTTGTTCCTGGACCGGACCACTTGGAGGTTATAGTAGAAGGTCTCGGCTTCATTTTGATATACATTTTATTTACCGCTATAGTTTTTGGTAGAACAAAGTTTTCAAAAAAAGATTTTTTCATATATCCCTCTAGAGGACATTTTGGACCATAGGTCGAACTGAGTGATTTGTTCCGGGACCGGACCACTTGGAGGTGATAGTAGAAGGTCTCAGCTTCATTTTGATATACATTTTATTTACCGCTATAGTTTTTGGTAGAACAAAGTTTTCAAAAAAAGATTTTTTCATATTTCACTCTTTGGTAGAACAAAGTTTTCAAAAAAAGATTTTTTCATATTTCACTCAAGGGACATTTTGGGTCATAGGTCAAACTGAGTGATTTGTTCCTGCACCGGACCACTTGGAGGTTATAGCGGAAGGTCTCAGCTTCATTTTGATATACATTTTATTTACCGCTATAGTTTTTGGTAGAACAAAGTTTTAAAAAAATGTTTTTCATATTTCACTCAAGGGACATTTTTGGCCATAGGTCGAATTGAGTGATTTGTTCCTGGACCGGACCACTTGGAGGTTATAGTAGAAGGTCTCAGCTTCATTTTGATATACATTTTATTTACCGCTATAGTTTTTGGTAGAACAAAGTTTTCAAAAAAAAAAAATGTTTCATATTTCACTCAAGGGACATTTTTGGCCATAGGTCGAATTGAGTGATTTGTTCCTGGACCGGACCACTTGGAGGTGATAGTAGAAGGTCTCAGCTTCATTTTGATATACATTTTATTTACCGCTATAGTTTTTCGTAGAACAAAGTTTTCAAAAAAAGATTTTTTCATATTTCACTCTAAGGGATATTTTGGACCCTAGGTCGAATTGAGTGATTTGTTCCTGGACCGGACCACTTGGAGGTGATAGTAGAAGGTCTCAGCTTCATTTTGATATACATTTTATTTACCGCTATAGTTTTTGGTAGAACAAAGTTTTCAAAAAAAGATTTTTTCATATTTCATTTACCGCTATAGTTTTTGGTAGAACAAAGTATTGAAAAAAACAATGATGTTGGTGCCCGGACTGCAACGTACCAGCCTCTGAAATAAATGTAAATAATCTGGCAGCCCAGAAATAAATATATTAACAGTTTAAAAACTTGGCACACCTTTTATACTAACATGGCCACCAAGACGAATTTTTACAAGGTGGTTTCGATTAGACATGTAGCTTTCAGTTTTCTGAAGTGTCAAACTGCACATATAAAAAACTTTTGGAACGAACCTTTTTAAATCTGGCTTTGTAACCGTCAAATTTTATTTTCCATCAATGAAACAGCAGGTAAGTGTTTTTTTAATTGATTAAAAATAAGATTTTTAAGTGATAATAATAATTTATATAGTTAATATGTGTGAGTTTAAATTGTGATTTAAAAAAAATTGTGATTTTTTCTTTTTTCAAAAAAAAATTTTGTGTATGGTAATAGAGCTGCCGCGTAATTAAAAATAATTCTGAAAATGGGATTTTTTAAATTCCCGAATAAAAAAAATTATTTTGTAATTTTGCAGAAATAAATATTCTTTTTATTTTTATTTTGTTCTATCGCCATATCGAAAAATTATCGCGCAAAAGCAAAATAAAACTATCGCGAAAAGGAACTCGGTACAAAAAAGAAAACTATCAACATATCAAAAAAGTATCGCCATATTGAAAAAAATATTAAGAAAAACTATCGTTTTATCGGTAATATATGAAATTACAAACGGATCGACAAAATTATATAAAATTTAGAAAAAAATCAAAACATGAAATTTAAAATGAATTTTTATTTTTTATTTTTTTATTATATATTTATTAATACGCGCAGAAAGCTCAACCGAAGGAAGACCACTATCAATGGAAGGAAGGCTCAATAGAAGGAAGACTTAGCTTAAGCAAAGGAAGGCCATTAGAAGGAAGACAACAAACTTACACACTTGGAAAGAGGGTAATAAATGTAAATTTTCACTAATACCTTTTATTAACTTTAATAATAGAATTATTTTAATACTAAATATAAAAATATTTAATAATAATTTAAATGTATTTTGTAAATTAATATATAATATAAGAATATATTAAGAGTAATTTATAATTAGATAAATTAGTTTAACAAAATATTGATTTCAAAAAATTTTACAAATAAAAAATTTTCAACAATATATAATTTTTAAACTTTTCTAAATAATCGGTAAATCGAACATTTATAGAGTCTATTCTATTATTAATTTCAGAAAATAATTCATCAAATTTAAATAGAAAAAAGTTATCTTTTTGAATCGCATTACTATTATTTTTACGAATTTCTGAAACCTTCTTACTTGCCTTTGCTTCATGCATTATTTTAGGAATTGTTTTTTGTTTTTTTTTTTTTGACTCAACTTCCCCCATTCTTCTTCGGGCTCTGTCTTAATATTCCCACTTGCTTGAGAATAACTGTGATCTTTTTCTATTACTTCAACACTTATATCCAGTGTGGAGTCTTGTTTTTTTCGCTTGGAGTTGAACAAATATAAGAATGCTCTTTAATTATTCTACTATTGTTATGCTTTTCATATAACTCATTTTTTGCTTAAAATAATTGTATTCTCTATTTCCTTATCAACTGATCCAAACATTTTATAATTATATCGTAACTCCTTTAAGGAACTTAGATAATCAATTCTCATTATTTTAACGAAAACATCTGGTCTTACAGATTTGTGCGGTAGTATAACATGTTTTTGCAAATAATAAGAAAATTCAATCGGGCCATTACTTATATGCTCCCCAGATGTCTCAACATGAATGCCCATAACGTTTGTCCAAAGTGCAATAAAAGGGCAATATTTATTTAACAAAAACATACACATATCATCGTTGCGGTATTGATTTACGCAACTACCTGTTGTAACATTTTTCAATGCAGTTTTAATATCCTCGTATATCGAAAAAAAAATTTTCCGAAAAGGACTATTAAGTGCAACTGATTCCAAAAAGTCGATTTTTTCATAATCGTTTTAAACGGCGACAGTAAAACAGTAAAAATATGCTTAAACCAACGTTCACACTCTTCCATACTGCTTAAACTAAATGCCGCTACTAAAGCATTCTTAAGCAAGGGTTTTAAAATATGGTTTTTACCTAATTTTAAGTTTAAATCTTTGCAAATTATATTTATATAGTGACATTTACACCACTGCAAGATAACAAAATCAGGTTTGAGCTTTGAATTTAATTTAACATTATTTAGATACTTAGCACACACTATAAGGTATTCCAATAATGTTTGATTATTAAAACTTTTCAACACTGCGCCATATAATGCGGGACTTACATCAGTACAAACCCGTCTGCAATAAGGCCATTTGAACTGATATTTAATATTGCTCTCTTTCATGAACAATTTTAACAAATTTGTCCAGAAAAGCACAAATTTCACTGAGTGTGTGGCGAGAAAGAATTGCTTCCGCAATTGTTAAAATTTTTTTTATTTCTGAAATTCGTAAAACAATTTTATATGTCAAAATTCTCTTTTCAGCACATTTTACGTGTTTCATGCTTTCGCCAGATGCATCAATATGAAATGTATATTTTGAATCTTCAAGAATTTTTACATTACTGGAAAAAGTTTCAAACGTATGCTTTTCCCATGTATAAACTGTTAATGGAGAAGCAACTAGTTGTATATAATTTTTATACGGACCATCTTTCATCAAAATAAGAGCGTAAACTGGATCTGGATGATAATATTTATCATAATTACCTTCAGATTTACATTTTCTTAATGTTTCCAGCTTATGTATATTTTGAAGATTGCCTTTTTCGTAGCACTATTAAATGTGTCTACTTTTATTACCTTGCGTGTTTTCAGCAAGGTTTTTGCCACACTACAGATCCTTCTTCTATTTTTTAAATTATTTTGAAGCTTATTATATTTAGATTTTTTTCAAATAGCATTTAACGATTCAATAATAATTTCAAATAATTTAACATTTTTCGAAGAAATGATCTGCAAATCCTCTAAAAATGAGCAATTTAACAGTATGGTCTTTAAATCATTTGAACAATAACTAAACTTACGTCTTACTCTGATGATGAAATTTCGCCTCTAGATGTAACAAAAAAAAAAAAAAAAGTTTAAAAATTATATATTGTTAAAAATTTTTTATTTGTAAAATTTTTTGAAATCAATATTTTATTAAACTAATTTATCTAATTATAAATTATTCTTAATATATTCTTATATTATATATTAATTTACAAAATACTTTAAATTTATTATTAAATATTTTTATCATCAGAGTAAGACGTAAGTTTAGTTATTGTTCAAATGATTTAAAGACCATACTGTTAAATTGCTCATTTTTAGAGGATTTGCAGATCATTTCTTCGAAAAATGTTAAATTATTTGAAATTATTATTGAATCGTTAAATGCTATTTGAAAAAAATCTAAATATAATAAGCTTCAAAATAATTTAAAAAATAGAAGAAGGATCTGTAGTGTGGCAAAAACCTTGCTGAAAACACGCAAGGTAATAAAAGTAGACACATTTAATAGTGCTACGAAAAAGGCAATCTTCAAAATATACATAAGCTGGAAACATTAAGAAAATGTAAATCTGAAGGTAATTATGATAAATATTATCATCCAGATCCAGTTTACGCTCTTATTTTGATGAAAGATGGTCCGTATAAAAATTATATACAACTAGTTGCTTCTCCATTAACAGTTTATACATGGGAAAAGCATACGTTTGAAACTTTTTCCAGTAATGTAAAAATTCTTGAAGATTCAAAATATACATTTCATATTGATGCATCTGGCGAAAGCATGAAACACGTAAAATGTGCTGAAAAGAGAATTTTGACATATAAAATTGTTTTACGAATTTCAGAAATAAAAAAAATTTTAACAATTGCGGAAGCAATTCTTTCTCGCCACACACTCAGTGAAATTTGTGCTTTTCTGGACAAATTTGTTAAAATTGTTCATGAAAGAGAGCAATATTAAATATCAGTTCAAATGGCCTTATTGCAGACGGGTTTGTACTGATGTAAGTCCCGCATTATATGGCGCAGTGTTGAAAAGTTTTAATAATCAAACATTATTGGAATACCTTATAGTGTGTGCTAAGTATCTAAATAATGTTAAATTAAATTCAAAGCTCAAACCTGATTTTGTTATCTTGCAGTGGTGTAAATGTCACTATATAAATATAATTTGCAAAGATTTAAACTTAAAATTAGGTAAAAACCATATTTTAAAACCCTTGCTTAAGAATGCTTTAGTAGCGGCATTTAGTTTAAGCAGTATGGAAGAGTGTGAACGTTGGTTTAAGCATATTTTTACTGTTTTACTGTCGCCGTTTAAAACGATTATGAAAAAATCGACTTTTTGGAATCAGTTGCACTTAATAGTCCTTTTCGGAAAATTTTTTTTTCGATATACGAGGATATTAAAACTGCATTGAAAAATGTTACAACAGGTAGTTGCGTAAATCAATACCGCAACGATGATATGTGTATGTTTTTGTTAAATAAATATTGCCCTTTTATTGCACTTTGGACAAACGTTATGGGCATTCATGTTGAGACATCTGGGGAGCATATAAGTAATGGCCCGATTGAATTTTCTTATTATTTGCAAAAACATGTTATACTACCGCACAAATCTGTAAGACCAGATGTTTTCGTTAAAATAATGAGAATTGATTATCTAAGTTCCTTAAAGGAGTTACGATATAATTATAAAATGTTTGGATCAGTTGATAAGGAAATAGAGAATACAATTATTTTAAGCAAAAAATGAGTTATATGAAAAGCATAACAATAGTAGAATAATTAAAGAGCATTCTTATATTTGTTCAACTCCAAGCGAAAAAAACAAGACTCCACACTGGATATAAGTGTTGAAGTAATAGAAAAAGATCACAGTTATTCTCAAGCAAGTGGGAATATTAAGACAGAGCCCGAAGAAGAATGGGGGAAGTTGAGTCAAAAAAAAAAAAACAAAAAACAATTCCTAAAATAATGCATGAAGCAAAGGCAAGTAAGAAGGTTTCAGAAATTCGTAAAAATAATAGTAATGCGATTCAAAAAGATAACTTTTTTCTATTTAAATTTGATGAATTATTTTCTGAAATTAATAATAGAATAGACTCTATAAATGTTCGATTTACCGATTATTTAGAAAAGTTTAAAAATTATATATTGTTGAAAATTTTTTATTTGTAAAATTTTTTGAAATCAATATTTTGTTAAACTAATTTATCTAATTATAAATTACTCTTAATATATTCTTATATTATATATTAATTTACAAAATACATTTAAATTATTATTAAATATTTTTATATTTAGTATTAAAATAATTCTATTATTAAAGTTAATAAAAGGTATTAGTGAAAATTTACATTTATTACCCTCTTTCCAAGTGTGTAAGTTTGTTGTCTTCCTTCTAATGGCCTTCCTTTGCTTAAGCTTAGTCTTCCTTCTATTGAGCCTTCCTTCCATTGATAGTGGTCTTCCTTCGGTTGAGCTTTCTGCGCGTATTAATAAATATATAATAAAAAAATAAAAAATAAAAATTCATTTTAAATTTCATGTTTTGATTTTTTTCTAAATTTTATATAATTTTGTCGATCCGTTTGTAATTTCATATATTACCGATAAAACGATAGTTTTTCTTAATATTTTTTTCAATATGGCGATACTTTTTTGATATGTTGATAGTTTTCTTTTTTGTACCGAGTTCCTTTTCGCGATAGTTTTATTTTGCTTTTGCGCGATAATTTTTCGATATGGCGATAGAACAAAATAAAAATAAAAAGAATATTTATTTCTGCAAAATTACAAAATAATTTTTTTTATTTGGGAATTTAAAAAATCCCATTTTCAGAATTATTTTTAATTACGCGGCAGCTCTATTACCATACACAAAATTTTTTTTTGAAAAAAGAAAAAATCACAATTTTTTTTAAATCACAATTTAAACTCACACATATTAACTATATAAATTATTATTATCACTTAAAAATCTTATTTTTAATCAATTAAAAAAACACTTACCTGCTGTTTCATTGATGGAAAATAAAATTTGACGGTTACAAAGCCAGATTTAAAAAGGTTCGTTCCAAAAGTTTTTTATATGTGCAGTTTGACACTTCAGAAAACTGAAGGCTACATGTCTAATCGAAACCACCTTGTAAAAATTCGTCTTGGTGGCCATGTTAGTATAAAAGGTGTGCCAAGTTTTTAAACTGTTAATATATTTATTTCTGGGCTGCCAGATTATTTACATTTATTTCAGAGGCTGGTACGTTGCAGTCCGGGCACCAACATCATTGTTTTTTTCAATACTTTGTTCTACCAAAAACTATAGCGGTAAATGAAATATGAAAAAATCTTTTTTTGAAAACTTTGTTCTACCAAAAACTATAGCGGTAAATAAAATGTATATCAAAATGAAGCTGAGACCTTCTACTATCACCTCCAAGTGGTCCGGTCCAGGAACAAATCACTCAATTCGACCTAGGGTCCAAAATATCCCTTAGAGTGAAATATGAAAAAATCTTTTTTTGAAAACTTTGTTCTACAAAAAACTATAGCGGTAAATAAAATGTATATCAAAATGAAGCTGAGACCTTCTACTATCACCTCCAAGTGGTCCGGTCCAGGAACAAATCACTCAATTCGACCTATGGCCAAAAATGTCCCTTGAGTGAAATATGAAACATTTTTTTTTTTGAAAACTTTGTTCTACCAAAAACTATAGCGGTAAATAAAATGTATATCAAAATGAAGCTGAAACCTTCCACTATAACCTCCAAGTGGTCCGGTCCAGGAACAAATTACTCAATTCGACCTATGGCCAAAAATGTCCCTTGAGTGAAATATGAAACATTTTTTTTTGAAAACTTTGTTCTACCAAAAACTATAGCGGTAAATAAAATGTATATCAAAATGAAGCTGAGACCTTCTACTATCACCTCCAAGTGGTCCGGTCCAGGAACAAATCACTCAATTCGACCTATGGCCAAAAATGTCCCTTCAGTGAAATATGAAACATTTTTTTTTTAAAACTTTGTTCTACCAAAAACTATAGCGGTAAATAAAATGTATATCAAAATGAAGCTGAGACCTTCTACTATCACCTCCAAGTGGTCCGGTCCAGGAACAAATCACTCAGTTCGACCTATGGTCCAAAATGTCCTCTAGAGGGATATATGAAAAAATCTTTTTTTGAAAACTTTGTTCTACCAAAAACTATAGCGGTAAATAAAATGTATATCAAAATGAAGCCGAGACCTTCTACTATAACCTCCAAGTGGTCCGGTCCAGGAACAAATCACTCAGTTCGACCTAGGGTCCAAAATATCCCTTAGAGTGAAATATGAAAAAATCTTTTTTTGAAAACTTTGTTCTACGAAAAACTATAGCGGTAAATGAAATGTATATCAAAATGAAGCTGAGACCTTCTACTATCACCTCAAGTGGTCCTGTCCAGGAACAAATCACTCAATTCGACCTATGGCCAAAAATGTCCCTTGAGTGAAATATGAAAAAATCTTTTTTTGAAAACTTTGTTCTACCAAAAACTATAGCGGTGAATAAAATGTATATCAAAATGAAGCTGAGACCTTCCACTATCACCTCCAAGTGGTCCGGTCTAGGAACAAATCACTCAGTTCGACCTATGGTCCAAAATGTCCTCTGGAGTGAAATATGAAAAAATCTTTTTTTGAAAACTTTGTTCTACCAAAAACTATAGCGGTAAATAAAATGTATATCAAAATGAAGCTGAGACCTTCCACTATCACCTCCAAGTGGTCCGGTCCAGGAACAAATCACTCAATTCGACCTATGGCCAAAAATGTCCCTTGAGTGAAATATGAAAAATTTTTTTTTAAAACTTTGTTCTACCAAAAACTATAGCGGTAAATAAAATGTATATCAAAATGAAGCTGAGACCTTCCGCTATAACCTCCAAGTGGTCCGGTGCAGGAACAAATCACTCAGTTTGACCTATGACCCAAAATGTCCCTTGAGTGAAATATGAAAAAATCTTTTTTTGAAAACTTTGTTCTACCAAAAACTATAGCGGTAAATAAAATGTATATCAAAATGAAGCTGAGACCTTCTACTATCACCTCCAAGTGGTCCGGTCCAGGAACAAATCACTCAGTTCGACCTATGGTCCAAAATGTCCTTTAGAGGGATATATGAAAAAATCTTTTTTTGAAAACTTTGTTCTACGAAAAACTATAGCGGTAAATAAAATGTATATCAAAATGAAGCTGAGACCTTCTACTATCACCTCCAAGTGGTCCGGTCCAGGAACAAATCACTCAATTCGACCTATGGCCAAAAATGTCCCTTGAGTGAAATATGAAACATTTTTTTTTTTGAAAACTTTGTTCTACCAAAAACTATAGCGGTAAATAAAATGTATATCAAAATGAAGCTGAAACCTTCCACTATAACCTCCAAGTGGTCCGGTCCAGGAACAAATCACTCAATTCGACCTATGGCCAAAAATGTCCCTTGAGTGAAATATGAAACATTTTTTTTTGAAAACTTTGTTCTACCAAAAACTATAGCGGTAAATAAAATGTATATCAAAATGAAGCTGAGACCTTCTACTATCACCTCCAAGTGGTCCGGTCCAGGAACAAATCACTCAATTCGACCTATGGCCAAAAATGTCCCTTCAGTGAAATATGAAACATTTTTTTTTGAAAACTTTGTTCTACCAAAAACTATAGCGGTAAATAAAATGTATATCAAAATGAAGCTGAGACCTTCTACTATCACCTCCAAGTAGTCCGGTCCAGGAACAAATCACTCAGTTCGACCTATGGTCCAAAATGTCCTCTAGAGGGATATATGAAAAAATCTTTTTTTGAAAACTTTGTTCTACCAAAAACTATAGCGGTAAATAAAATGTATATCAAAATGAAGCCGAGACCTTCTACTATAACCTCCAAGTGGTCCGGTCCAGGAACAAATCACTCAGTTCGACCTAGGGTCCAAAATATCCCTTAGAGTGAAATATGAAAAAATCTTTTTTTGAAAACTTTGTTCTACCAAAAACTATAGCGGTAAATAAAATGTATATCAAAATGAAGCTGAGACCTTCCGCTATAACCTCCAAGTGGTCCGGTGCAGGAACAAATCACTCAGTTTGACCTATGACCCAAAATGTCCCTTGAGTGAAATATGAAAAAATCTTTTTTTGAAAACTTTGTTCTACCAAAAACTATAGCGGTAAATAAAATGTATATCAAAATGAAGCTGAGACCTTCTACTATCACCTCCAAGTGGTCCGGTCCAGGAACAAATCACTCAGTTCGACCTATGGTCCAAAATGTCCTTTAGAGGGATATATGAAAAAATCTTTTTTTGAAAACTTTGTTCTACGAAAAACTATAGCGGTAAATAAAATGTATATCAAAATGAAGCTGAGACCTTCTACTATCACCTCCAAGTGGTCCGGTCCAGGAACAAATCACTCAATTCGACCTATGGCCAAAAATGTCCCTTGAGTGAAATATGAAACATTTTTTTTTTTGAAAACTTTGTTCTACCAAAAACTATAGCGGTAAATAAAATGTATATCAAAATGAAGCTGAAACCTTCCACTATAACCTCCAAGTGGTCCGGTCCAGGAACAAATCACTCAATTCGACCTATGGCCAAAAATGTCCCTTGAGTGAAATATGAAACATTTTTTTTTGAAAACTTTGTTCTACCAAAAACTATAGCGGTAAATAAAATGTATATCAAAATGAAGCTGAGACCTTCTACTATCACCTCCAAGTGGTCCGGTCCAGGAACAAATCACTCAATTCGACCTATGGCCAAAAATGTCCCTTCAGTGAAATATGAAACATTTTTTTTTGAAAACTTTGTTCTACCAAAAACTATAGCGGTAAATAAAATGTATATCAAAATGAAGCTGAGACCTTCTACTATCACCTCCAAGTAGTCCGGTCCAGGAACAAATCACTCAGTTCGACCTATGGTCCAAAATGTCCTCTAGAGGGATATATGAAAAAATCTTTTTTTGAAAACTTTGTTCTACCAAAAACTATAGCGGTAAATAAAATGTATATCAAAATGAAGCCGAGACCTTCTACTATAACCTCCAAGTGGTCCGGTCCAGGAACAAATCACTCAGTTCGACCTAGGGTCCAAAATATCCCTTAGAGTGAAATATGAAAAAATCTTTTTTTGAAAACTTTGTTCTACCAAAAACTATAGCGGTAAATAAAATGTATATCAAAATGAAGCTGAGATCTTCCACTATCACCTCCAAGTGGTCCGGTCCAGGAACAAATCACTCAATTCGACCTATGGCCAAAAATGTCCCTTGAGTGAAATATGAAAAATTTTTTTTTAAAACTTTGTTCTACCAAAAACTATAGCGGTAAATAAAATGTATATCAAAATGAAGCTGAGACCTTCCGCTATAACCTCCAAGTGGTCCGGTGCAGGAACAAATCACTCAGTTTGACCTATGACCCAAAATGTCCCTTGAGTGAAATATGAAAAAATCTTTTTTTGAAAACTTTGTTCTACCAAAAACTATAGCGGTAAATAAAATGTATATCAAAATGAAGCTGAGACCTTCTACTATCACCTCCAAGTGGTCCGGTCCAGGAACAAATCACTCAGTTCGACCTATGGTCCAAAATGTCCTCTAGAGGGATATATGAAAAAATCTTTTTTTGAAAACTTTGTTCTACCAAAAACTATAGCGGTGAATAAAATGTATATCAAAATGAAGCTGAAACCTTCCACTATAACCTCCAAGTGGTCCGGTCCAGGAACAAATCACTCAGTTCGACCTAGGGTCCAAAATGTCCCTTAAAGTGAAATATGAATAATCTTTTTTTGAAATTTTTGTTCTACCAAAAACTATAGCGGTGAATAAAATATATATCAAAATGAAGCTGAGACTCTCCTCTATCAACTCCAAGTGGTCCGGTCCAAAACAAATCTCCCAATTCGACCTAGGGTCCACTAGTTTGTTATCTTTCATGATTAGTTTGTTAACAAAGTTGCGACTGTTAACTTGGCAGCACTTTTACTTTGTTATCTTACTTTGTTAAGTTCACGTCGATGCATACTCATATTATTTTATCATTTTCTACCTATTCATTCGTTTTGTGTTATGAGAGTAATCCGATAAAACCTTAAATGTTTGAAAAGAAAAATTGGATGCGTTTGTCGATTCAAAACAAGTATAAGAACGTCAATTGAATCAATGGGAAAATGGTATATCTTGCAAAGCCATACAGTATTGCTGATGTAATATAGTTGTAAAAATATTATAATATAAAAAAATCACCACAGTTTCCATTGAAATACATTGATTAAATAGCTGGTCTGGCCAGACCATATCTGTTACGAATGTGATTATTGAAGTATCTGTTTGACGAAGGGTTACGTCAATAAAGATAAAATTTGGAGCCAACATATAATATTTCACAAGGCTCCACTAGCCATTTTTATATACAAAAAGTAGTAAAAATGTATTATAGTACTAAATTTGTATTTTTTTAGTGCAATTTATTTATTTTTAATTCACTGATTTGTTTACGACAACGGAAAGAACTAATTTAAACATTATGTTGTTAATAAACAAATAAATAAAATTAAACATGAGGTATACGCACACATAAAATAAAACAACAACAACACTTAGGTTATGCAGAAGTGACCATGCATATAGAACGCCAATACTGTCTATACCCTATGCAAGCATTGCACAGTGGGGGCGGAATCGAAATTTTTTGGAAATAAATCTGTAACTTCTGATCGGCTGGTTGGATTTTCATGAAATTTGGTATAGGCGTAGTAGAGGGGTGTACAATGTTAAGTTTGGAAGGGGGGCACAACAAACACCTCAGAGGAGCAGCTAAAGGGCTCAAAGTTAGGTGCTAAAGGCAAAAGTTGCAAGTTTGTAAAATTATTGTCACATATACCATAAATTGAAAATATAAAAGTTTAAAGGCGCATATTTCTGAAATGAGGCATGATATTGACTTGGATCTTTTTGCAAAAGATCGGAAATTATAAAGCTTAATTTGGAATACATATTTTTAAAATTTCTTTTGCTATTTAGAAATAAACCAAACAAAAGGCCCAATTTGGGGTTTTTGGAAAAAATACAAATTTTTTAATTGTAATAACGTATTTGTTTATGAAGATATCTTAATGAATTTTGCGGGAAATGTGGATCTTATTAATATAAATAAAAGCGCGTTAACCAAATTTCAATCAGGGGTAGGGTTTTCCTGAATTCCCAAAAAAACTAATGAAAATTCCTAAAAATGGGATTTTTTCATTTTTGGCTATAGAATCCACATTTTTCCGAAGTCCCGTAGATTTTGACTTAAAACTTTTAACAACATATTGAAGATTCTTAAAATATATTCCGCTTGTCAATTCGTGCTTTGGGATTTGAGAAAATATTTTCTAAAATCAAAACTTTCATATAAAATGGGTTGAATTCGGGAGGGTGTGTACCATGGTCATGACCAATTGAGTTATTGGGCTTGTTTTTTTATCTTAAAGTCTTCTCTGTGAAGTTACCTTTCAGAAAAATGCAAAATTATATGTTGCTAAAGAAAATTTTATTTTAGATAAAAAAGAATGTAGATACTTTTTCAGCTAAAAAACAAAAAAAGTCGTCTTTTTTGAAACTTTCAAATTCAAAATCGTTTATTTTTGGACTCGGTAAAGATATCGACTTCAAATTTATTTTATTCAATAGATAATTTTGTTCTTTAACTAGTTGAGAAAAAAACTAATAAAATCTGTCGGAAATACTAGGATATATATGAAACAAAAAAAACTGGACCAAGAAGATGCAAAATTATGGTGCTTAAAAATTCAAACGCAAATAACTCAAAAACTATAAGAGATAAATAGGATATGTAAGCATGTCTTTTATAGTTCTTATCAGGGCCTACAACAATATATAAAAATATTTGAAATCGGACGAGAAACAAAAATTTGGCAAGTGATTAAAAATTTTTTATGTCAGAGGTACCTAAATTTGAGTCCCCTTAGGTCCGCCCCTGAGGGGTTTGTTGTGCCCCCTTCCAAACTTAACATTGTACACTCCTCTGCTATGCCTATACCAAATTTCATGAAAATCCAACCAGCCGATCAAAAGTTACAGATTTATTTCCAAAAAATTTCGATTCTGTCCCACTGTGCATTGGTTGTTGGGATATTATGTATTTCTGTTGATGCTTGTGACGAACATAATAAATGGTCACACAACCTTAGAGGTATTTTTTTTTTAATTTTTCTAAATAATTTGCAATTTTAGACCTTAGACTATAAAAATTTTCTAAAATTATATTCCCGTCTCAAATGCTGAGTTAGTTTCGTCATTATATAACCAATACATTACTATTTCCATTGATATATTATACTCGAAAATCTTTATTTCTGCATCTGGGATTGTAACTATTTTAAACATTCAAATTGTTTACTATATGCTGCTGACATTAAAATATTTGAACCAATTTGTACTATGGTCTCTATAAGACCATTATAGAGTTGTTATATGATCTGATTATACTGGCCCTCCTTTTAATCTTAAAAAATGTCGCATTTTTGATTTATCACAGATGTCAACATCTTTTGATTACTCAATATGATAGCATTAGTTGATTATATGTTAGACCTTGGAGTCGATTTTGATAAGTTTACTTTTGTAAGTCATTTAAAGTACATTGTTCCCAGATCTTATTCTTTTTAAAATTTCATTAAGCGAAATTCTGCTTATTAAAAAATATTATTTTCTAGTTTCGACCGATCTATATTGGAATATGCTTCAATTTTCTGGGGGCCTAATTCTAATATTTAAATTAATCTTCTGGAAAAAGTTGAAATAAAATTTTTAAAATTTGTATTTTCTTTTTTAAATTTGCAAGATATATTGCAAATTAAATAAATTGTTATTGTTATTATTGTTATTATTTTAAGTAGTATTTCATAGATTAAATAAATACATGTCTTTCCATTTAAAACCAACCAACTGAATTCCTCACCTCTTCCAAATTTCATGATGAAATATTCTCGTGAAAACTAAGGCATACACACAATTTCATATAATTTTATCAAGTATTTACTCGTATTATACAAGATTCATTGAGGTCTCATATTAAAGGTATCAAAATTACATTTAACATGACGTGCCACATTTTTGCATAGACCACTATGAAATTTTCTGTATAGTAAGTATAATAGCAAATATTCCTATAAAATATATATATATATATATATATATATATATATATATATATATATATAAATTAAAGATGGACTTTTTTTAAATATACGTCTCTAAACAAAAAATTTATAAGAAAAATATGTTAAAAAAACATTTTCTTTAATTTAAATACAAAATTTTAAAATACAAGTTCTGACAATTTCTATATCTTTTATACAACAAAAGTTATGGCCATTAAAAAAATATATCAATTACTATACATTTGCCATACAGTTGCCACAGGTTTCAAAATAAAAACGAATAACATTCATTTTATATGCTTGTGTATCCTCCTCTACACATTCACCAAATTTTATCCAAATCGGTAATTAAGGGTAAATTTTTTAAAATTTTAAAATGGAAATACTCAATTTGCTCCCAATGGATAAAGATTGCATTCTACAATCGTTCCGAGAATTAAACACAGTCTTGTGATTGGAATGATATTCTCCTCTTATGATCCTTATCCATTGATTTTAAAGTTATTCTCTTATGTTATTTTTAGGAAATGATTTTTATTATATAGTACATAATTTTTTATTAAATTTTATCTACTTTTTTACTTTTCTTTAAATAATTAAAAAATATCTTAAATAAACGTTATTTATAAGTATTTTTTTTATTTATTTTTTTTTTTATTTATTTATTATAGTAGTAAAATAATTCATAATACTTTCATAATAAAAATCGCTCAATTTACAGAAACGAAACACTTTAATTCTAAAACATCCAAAAATTACACAGAGGAAAGTTAAGCACCGATAAGTAAATAAACAAAAACAAAATAGGCGAAGGAAAATACTACTAATAAAAAAAACCTTCGAAGTAACAAACAAAAAGAATAGTATATATATATACGGAGATTAAATTTTTCATTGATGTCTTTTAATTTCTCCGACAATAACAAAATGTTATTCTTTCTATGTAATCTTATTGTGGAATAGTGCCAAGGCGATTTTAACGTCATTCTTAACAGTTTAACAGGTTTTAACATGACATTTTGCACAGTTACCCCACACCGGGGATGAATATAGAAGTAACGCTTGAAAAATTGTTTAAATAGAAAAATTTTGTTATTTATTGATAAATTTTAATATCTATTAATGTGGTACGTCATGTGGATAAAGCAATTTAATAGCTAAATTAAACTTATTTTTAGTGAAGAGAATGTGGTCACGAAAAATTAGTTTAGTATCTAAGACAACTCCTAGGTACTTAACATTTTGAGACCAAGGAATGCTAAATCCTGACAACTGTAATGATGTACCTGGTAAATTAAGTTTTGCTAACATTAATTTTTATTTTCCAATCTAACATATAATTATTAATTTTTTCAACAGCACTCTGAAGGTTATTTATAATAATCTGAGGAGTTTTATGTGATATAAAAATACCAATATCATCAGCATATAAAGAAAAATTACAATTTTCAAGTCTAGGAAAATTTGAGAACATAATGTAAAGGAGTGGTCCCATTACTGAGCCTTGAAGAACTACAGCAGGTATTAAACGTTCGGTTGAAAAGGCTAACACAAAAATAACGATTTTCTAAAAAAAAACTGTGTGTAATTTTAACTAGATTTAAAGGAACTCCAAAATTTACCAGTTTGTAAATATGGCCAACATGCCAAACTGAGTCAAACGCAAATAAGTTTTTATTTAAATGATGCAGTACAAAATGTTAAAAAATATCCTTTGTGTAATATTAAAGGGTTAAATTTTTAAAAAGATATTTTCCTAATTTTTTGTACTGCAACATTTAAATAAAGAATATTATATTATTGCAGGGATTCGAAGTTTTCATTCGACATCCAATTGGGTCGATATGATATTCGTTAATATTTTATAATTCTTTTCATAGTTGTGTACTTTTGGAAACTTTCAATTCGTTTTGAGAGACAATTTGACGTCCTGGAGAAAAACTGAGTAAGCCCTTATAAATTCATTCCTAAAAAATAAAATACAAAGATTTCAAAAAAAAAAAAAAAAAAAAATATGACCTCTGTTGCAATGCTTTATGATAGCCTTTTATAAACCATAATACTTAAATAGAAAAAGAGGAGGTATACTTAAAATTTTAAAATAAGTGTTAATATTTGTCGAGCAAATAAATAAGTTCATTCGAAAAAATGTGTTACACCAACACAACAAACGTTCAAGGAATATTTAACAATGTTTGGTTAAATATTCTTTGTGTTATATAGTTCCCAAAAACCTATGAATCATACAGTTTACATGTTTCAGATGAAGTCGAGTATTAAACATCGCGTATTATTTGCTTCAATTTTGTGAATCAGGGAAAATATGGATAGACATCTCTTTCTACATATTCTTAACAAAACAATGCTATAGAGATAAATTCACTAAACATACCTCTAGAATAGTAAAAAATTAGTTTAGAAGGGATCTAAATCTTATGAAGAAACTTTGGAGAATTGTGCAAAAACGAAGATGAATTATGGACAATATTACGGGATGCTTGGTACTCGATTTCATCGAAATCATGTAAGGCATTGGTTAACTGTATGATTCAAAGGTTCTTGGGATAACACAAAAGATATTTAACTAAATATTGCTAAAAATGCCTCCCTTGGAAGATTTTTCTTTTAGTATAACACATTTTTCAAATTAACCTATTTATTAGCTCGGCAAAGCACATCTCCCCATTTTCTTATTTAATTTAAAAAAATGGTATGGTTTATAAAAGGCTGCCATAAAGCAATGCAACAGAAGTCATAAACTTTTTTGAAATCTTTGTATTTTATTTTTTAAGAATGAATTTATAAGAGAATACGAAGTGAATCTATTTATTTGCTCGTAGTTGTATGTATTTTTATTATGTATTGGTTATAGCTTGATGCATATATCAATTTTTTCATGTGTGAGAAAGATTGTTGCAAGTTGATATATAATTAAAAATAGTAAAAAGTAATATTTTCAAAAGGACATTTTCTTAATTTTTTTTATGCTGTAACATTTAAATCAAACATTTTCTTATATTGCTGGGATTCTTAGATTTCATGTGACACCCATACTGGGTTGATATAATATTCGCAATTACTTTATAAATATGTATCCTTCGAAATTTCAAGTCCTTTTACGAGGAAATTTGACATCCTGGAGAAAAACTAAGTACGTAGTTTTACTACTTATATCGATTTTTTCATGTGAGAAAATGACTGTCACACGGTGGTTTAGTTATTCAAAATATTTGAAAATATGTTCAGTAAAAATTAAAGGTTTGCATGATTTAAACCCCTCTACTTTTGAAACATTAAAAATATTAATTTAGTTTTTTTCGGAACTAAATATAAAATCTTGAAAAAATAATTTTTGCGTGAAATTTTACTAGTAATGATAATATTGTGAGTCTTTTTACATGTGGTGATAGTTCTTCGCAGTGAAATTTGAAGTTTT